>CM074954.1:15834612-15852386 GCA_037577455.1 Pangasius macronema | reverse complement strand
CCTTTGAGCCCCTGAAAATGGAGGTACTTTGCTGAAAATGGCTGTAATTCCTAAATGATAAATGCCATATTTTTGTGTAACCTCTTAAAATAAAGCTGAAAGGCTACACTTCAGTCACATCTTGATTGTTTTATTTCAAATCCATTGTGGTGTTGTGTAAAGGCAAAATCACAAAAACTCTGTCAATGTCCAAATACTTCTGAACCTGACTGTAAATAGGAGTATGACAGCACAGCTTGGACACAGTTCAACTTATGCATCTCCTTTGACATTTTAATTTAAATTATAAATATAAATGTTGAATGAATTCCCTTAAGCAGTTTTAGTTTCAAATGGCAATGTGTTTTGGCATCTTTAACCCATAATTGAACATATAATTAAAGCACTTTACAATGGACATGCTAATCACTGAGAAGCAGCACATACTGTATATTCAGCAAGGACACATTTATTTATTAACTATTGCTAAAACTACTATACAGATGGTAGATAGCTTCAACTTAAAACACAGGAAACTATCAAAACAATTCAAAATAAACAGAGAATAAAAAAATAAATGCATACAAAGCAAAAGCAGAACATATGTTAAAGTTTCCTTTGTATTTTTTGTAGTTCAACTAGTGAAATCTTGGGACTTTTCCAAGAACTCAATATGACTAAGCTCTGATGAGTAAAAGTAAAGTTAGTAACAACTCTGTCATCTGCCACAAGTAGATGTTTCCTAATCTTATGTGCATGTTTCCTAATCTACAGGATACATCACACTCGGGTGTCTCTCAACACTTACTCATATGATTATCACTTTTGTTCTGTCCATTTTTTCTTATTCTCACAGTTATTACAGTTGTTGTTTTACAGTTTCTTGGACAATGAAGAAGCCTGGGACATCACTAATTTATGAATATACCACCCAATTTTCCACCCAACTGTCCATCTGTCTGTCTGTCTGTCTATCCATCCATTCAAGAATCTCATTAGGGTGAAATCTCAGGGCCAAGTGGTTGAATGTTTGTAGGATTTATATGGAATTATCATTGTAACCAGCTGATAAACTAATTAAATTTTGAAATTAATGCAAATGTCATAGAAAGGTCAATAAAATATTTTGTCATACAATATTTTACAACAGCTTCCTTCTTATTTGTCATACAAAGATGCTACTTACATCTTCAGGAACTCAAGACCCATTTTCATCGCTATCTACGATTTTTGCCATCGGTCCATCGGTCCATCTATCCGTTCATCCGTCAGTGTATCTGGATATCCATCCACGAGTATCAAGAACAAGTGGTTGAATGTTTGTAGGATTTATATCAGGTATGTAAGTGCACTTTACAGGTGTACACTTAGTGACTGTAGCTCATTTGTATTTCTGCACAATTTGTGTTTTATCCGAACACAATACAAAATATATAATACAATAATAAATAATAAATAAATATATATATATATAATACAAAATACAGACACAGTAGTGCTGTTGCGGTTTTTAATATTGTCAGTGTCATTGCTGGGTTGAGAATAGTTGGTTGGTTGCTTGATTTGTTTAATCACATTCAACACATTGGAAACCAGTTGCTGTGGTGAAAAATAGGATTGATCAATCAGGATCATGTATTTTTTTCCATTTCTGTTGAAAGCTACTAGTCAGCTGGATATGCTGAGTGTAAAACAAACAAACAAACAAACAAACAAACAAAAACTCAGTGGCTCATCATCAATTGCATTAAATGTAATAAAAGTTTCTACCAAAATGTCTTCAAACTTCTCTGCATCCATGCAACACTTCCCATATCCACATGTGGAGAATTTTTTTTTTCAAAACTTGGGAGAAATAAGAACAAACTGCACAGCACATAAGAGAATTGCATTGCTCTCTAAGCATAGCAATGTTGAGGTAACAACCAAGTACCTGGTGGTGCAGGAGGAGAGGAAAGGGTAGACTGGGTTTTATAAATTGGAATGTATATTTTTTCCGTATGGCAAGATGTGTTTTAATTGGTGTTTTACATAATTAAATGAATTTAATGAATACCATCACCACTCAGTAAGCACCCCCACCCCCTCCCAACAAATAAATTCCTGGCTACGTCACTGCAGTAAGTGTACACAGTGTTTAAAACCCCAACACTGATGGCCAGGCAGCTGGATGGTACTCACCTACTGCGTACAGAAATAGATGGGCTAACAGATTCAGAAATTGTATACTTCCAAAGTGCACTATTTGACCGTAGAGTCTCGTATATTTCCAATGTAATCACATATATTTCCTATATGGTTACTACATTATCACAGACAAGAGAGGGAAGTCTTCTCCTTCTGTCTCCACTCATGAGTGTCTGTCTGTACCAGGAAAAGTCTCTCAGTGGGTCTATCCTCAGTGAAGGCCATGTAACCCCACACCACATACATATACCTGCTGACAGTCAGGAATTTGGACCCTGTGAACCCATCCAGAGGAAGCCATAAGCAAAGGGGGGAGGAAGCTTGATGGGAACAAGCTCTGTGGATCACCGTGACCTTCACTGACACCTCTGTCATCACCTGTCCTCTGTATAAATGTGGAAGGGGAAGAGACGGCATGCAGGGAGGGGGATTGTGTCTGCAGTGGTGACATAGAGAGTGAGAATGTTCAAGGCTACTCAGCAGGTGGTGGAGGGAAGTTTAAGTGGAAGAAGAGTGGCGAGGGCAAGGCTTTTATGCCTGTCTGTGTCAAGGCCTGTCAGTTTCACAGGCAGCGAGCCTTCCCATATGCTTGACAAGAGGGAAGTTGCGGCACTGTCCTGTAGAGGGAACCTGTAAGAATTTGATATGATTGACCACCTCAGTTTTTGGATTCCTCATGAATCTCAAGCAGAGGTTCTGCTTGACGTGTCTATACTTCTTGATTTCAGGGTTATCCTCTGGAATTAGTCAGTAGATGCAAATACTTATTAGAGTCTTAGAGTCAGGTAAATAATGGGCAGTGGTAGAAAGAATACAAAACACACTGTCTTGAGTAAAGATACTGCCACTGAAGTAATAATTCACATGAGTAAAAGTATAAATATTAATAAAAGAATGACTCAAGTAAGAGTACACATTATCCTGAGGGTTAGCTATAGGCTAGCATCTTAAATTTAATGCAGAGCTTTCATACTGTAAAATCAAAATATTTGGATAGCTAATCTAGTTCACTTACCTAGCTAATGGTTTATCTGTCCATATTTCTGAAGGTGGGATGTTGAGCTGTAAAATGTTGAAATCTCCACAGGTTTTGGCTCACATAATTTGCAGATCATTATCATGCGGTTTCCTCTGAAGCATTTAAAACTGAAGATACCGGATAAATTGGGCCAGGGATGCTCATCTGTCTCCACTGCCTCAGACGTTGATGCCGCTGACTATTTGGTGCGTGAAATGTATACTTTTGTCAGGAAACTGCTCTACTTTGAATGATTCTCAAAACTGAATGATTTGAAAGTGACATATATTGGTTTGCAGTCTTTCGGGATTAAATGCATTATTATTTTATCTACTCTAAAAAAAAAAAAACTCAAGTAAAAGTAAAAATATTATGATTTAATTATACTAAAAAATGACCATTAGAGTGAACCATGCACTCATACTGTAACAAAAGTACAATGCTTTCTATGCCTGTTAATGGCATAGACAATAAAGGATGACACACTGATTGGCATCTTATAAACTTTCACTGATTAGTAGATATCCAGGAAAAAAAAAAGTGCTTAGCATCCATATTTTGCCTTTTAATGGCAAGAGGCCCCTGTAATCCCACTTGGTGTCACCCAAGACCCCCAATGTGCTTGTATCAGTTGCCTAATCCATTAATTGATTAGCCTTCTAGCACAGAGTCTGCAGTCAGCAAGTGAAATGAACTCCACTGTCTGCTTGCCGCTCTCCATAATGATGAGGTAATTGGCCTAATCAGATCTCTCTGGCTGCTTCATTCCTGGGCTCAGCCGATCACCAGTGAAACGTAATATTGCCTGTCATTTTAAAATGTCTGAACCATTAGCCCCCCTACTCCACTCTATGCCTAGTGTAACAAGCTTCCTGTGGCTGGAGTCATGTACATTGTTTCAGTGCTCAGGTGCTGTAATTCACCAAGCACTATGTGACTCTGGGTCAATAGCGACCTCGTCATTAAAGGATGAAAGGATGGACATGGTGAGTTGGTGGGGGTCAGTGAGATACGCTGCTGTGTCACACACACTTATTACAATGGACAGGCTTGGTCGACTATGCATAAAAATTCATTCGCAAAAACGGGCAGGGTTTCCCACAAGATGAGATGAACCTAAAGTGATTTGGCGGCTAATGTAGTGTGAGTGAGTAACTGGAGCCAACGTGGTAGCATAGTATATGTGTGAGTGTTTCTGTTTCTGACCCAGAGAAATGGTGAATGATAGGAAGGTTGGGAATGGCTTTGGGGTGGTTTGGGGAGTTGTTTGTGGCCAGAGGCACTGCCATTTGGAACGGCTTCCTTTGATTTCAGCATTAGAGATGGCAGACATGCGTTTCCTGGCACAATTACATCAGCACTGGCATGGGCTGGGCAGACAGCGAGGAGACATTAGTCAGCACTCTTTATCTCCCAGTGTGAGGCTCGCATATCTGTAGATCATCCCTTGATTACACTCTCACATGAGCTACAGGCTCACGATAAAACACGATCTGTGTGAATATGTGTAATTCTGTTAAACAAGAAAAATATCATTCAAAAGAAAAACACATCGTCTATTATATTTGCTGAATTACAGTGTGGGGTATTTTTAATCTTGTTAGTGGGATTTTATAAGGAGTCAGATCTAATGGTTAATGGAATGCTCTTCATGCATGAAACAATTATTTCAAAATGTTTCATTATAGAAATATTTGCATCACAAATATTCCATAATATAAGCATAAAACACACATTACTGATTCTATTAAAGCTAAAAAAAAAAACAGCTTGGACTACCTTAGCACCAATTTTAGTGAGATTCAAGTGTAGGACAGGATTGATTTCACCAGCAGAGGCCCACATAGAACTCAATAGCCTCCTTCTATATGATAGCACCCGATTTTTCACAAACATCCTGCAAAAAAGGCTGCTATTGACATTGAGGTGACAAGCAAAATGCAAGGAATGAATTCTGCGCTTGTAATGGGAATCGAGCTGTCTCCCACATGCCAGAGTAATCGTCACTGTATCACAGCAATGAATCTGGCTATTTTAGCCAAGACCCTCAGATAGAGGCTGTCTTTTCAACCAAACTGCTAACAAGAGAGTGAAGCTCTGACCACTCATTGTTGATAAACTTCCAGAATGGGCCTCTGTTGAAGTGGCCCACGGACAGGATATAAAGAAAAGGGTGTTAAAAAGAATGTGAAAAGTGAATGGTTTCCATTGCTTAATCAGAAGCAGCTGAGAAAGTAAGCAAGAGGGAACAAGTGTTTACTTACTGAAGCCCCAGAACTAGGGGACAACTTTACATTCTGCTCAGGGCATGACCGAGAAATGGCAGAATTTCCATGAGGAACACAGGCATTTCTTTCTTCCAGAGTGTTTTGAAGTCGATTTAGATGTTTCAGGGAGGAGAGATGAATGGATATTGAGTTTCTTTTTTTTTTCTTTGTCATTCATGTCATGAAAACACCCAGAACATAGTTTTGCTAAATGACTTGCAATGCTTTAATGCATAAAGCTTCATACCACATCCAATTCAGCAAATGGGTAGAATTACACAGTGCATAGAGAGAGTCATCCTGTAATTAACATATTTTCATTACTTCTGCTAATGAATAATTTAGAGCTTGGTGTTCTCCATGAGTTATTGGTTTTTCATACAGTGATGGATTTGAGGGGACACAGAGTTCAAATTAGGCTTCAATCTACTAAGATGACATGAGTTATTAGCTGACTTCCTTTTACCAGTAGTGTACATATGAGCTAGCTGAAATAAGTTATCCATAGTATCACTGAATATCATTGTTTTCTATGTAGCCTGGTAACAGTTATTTATTTCAGAACATATTCCCATCTTACTGGAAGAACACACTTTGGCTTCAAGTTGAGTGGTAATGATGAAATGACCGTAATTGATTTTTTTTTTTTTTAGTTTTCTTTAATGAGCCAAGATAAGCTGATAAAGGCACTGAAAATGTGTTCAGTTCTCCTCTGAAGATGACTGAAAAATATGAATGTGTCATATTCTATATTACTCCTTGTAGTACTTTTAAAACACAAGAAAACCAAGTGACCTAACTTGTAGTGTATGTCAGTGAAAATTATCCTTCGGAACAATGCACTACAGCATAAGACGGATTTTAACAGTGATCTTTACACAGCACATTGAAAGAACATGGTGCATTGGACCGAGACTAGATTTCCTTCTTTCTCTGAAAGAAATATTTGCCAAATATCTCAATTATGTCAAAGCACCACAGCTGCCAGAACGACACAGGGCATTGACAAACTGTGGGAGTGACACACACACACACAGAGTGGTAGACTCCACGCCATCACACACACTTGCTGCCTTCATATGCAGTCAGACCAATGCTGCCACTGTACAGAGGCCAATGCCTGTAACATGATTTATGCTTTCTGTCTCCCACCTCCTGCCTTCCCCCTACTTGTTCAAAGTAATGAAATTCCCCATTTGAGGCAGCCTGACAGATAGATTGGAAATCAAGAACACCAGATAAGTAATGCTGTTTTGATGTCAGCCTGAACCTGATTGATTTGAAAACTCCAAATGCGGGAGGCATTACAGATCCGAACATAGAACATCACCTATAATTGAGAACAGGCTATATCGCTCTTTCTTTGTGCTTTGATTGCTGTGAGATATTATGGTGATGAAGGGGGTTTTTTGTATGTTAACTTATTCACAAAGTCACCTTGCATTTCCCCCCCCAAAAAAAAGCATTAATGAGATTTTGAAATACTTTCATTCAGAGAATCAGATCCTATTTATTGAGGTTTGAAAATATATCTCTTGTCATCAAATGTCCTTGTGGCCTACTGTGTTTAGATTAAACTAGCATTTGTGGTCACACCTGCATTTTCTTTCTATTACCTTACGGCACCCATGATCTGTTCATTGATTTAGCTCAGCTACTAGTTACACATTAATTCAGTAAAAAAAAAAGAGCCTGTTCATATGGGCACATTTAATTTGTGTTAGTGAGATGAGAGCAGCCGTGCAACACTGTCTGTTGCAGATGAGCCGCAATGGATGGTAATATAATATGTCAACTGCTGCTGACAGGAGACAGAATTTTAAAACAGCTTGAACTCCTGAATGATTGATTATGCCAATACATTTTCTGGAGGTCATATCGATTGGTTTGGGAAAGTAAAACTCCCACACCTTTAGTCAGTTTCCCCTAAGTGACAGACCTACTTGCATACACACTCACACCTTCTCTTCCGTGAGTCAAAATTAAAATGACTAACAGGCAATGTAAACAATGAAAGTGTTTCGTTTGTTCTAAAATGGTATACTATTAAATCTATAGTACCAATGAATTTCTTTTGTTAAATTATAAGGTCATAAAACACCTCAGGACCTTTCCACATGGATTTTCATTAAAAAAAGGAATAGTCTTCTTGCTCAAATCTACAAAGCCTCATCAATTAGCAACTAGGCCAAAGAAGTCAAATGTAATGTCGACTTACTGTATATATAGTCATTCAGAAGATACAAAGCTGTAGATCGCATAACATACAGTTCAAACTGTAACAACCGACTTGTCGTCACATTCATGCAATCATTTATCTCAAAGTAATATTGCACTCCAAGCTTGGAGACAGCACTTATACAGTGGGCTGGGCTGCTGGTGTCACTCAAAGCCTGTAGGATGCTATCGACCGAGTCTTGCTGTTGAAAGCTTGGAGAACAGGATCGGCTAAACATGTATCATAACCAATCAATACCAAGTGAGGAGCACAGAGATGGAGTAAACACACTGCTTATCCTATAGTCCCATAATCCCACAGCTTCTGTAATCTGTGTAACATGGAAGATCTAGACAAAAGGTAAAGAAAAGGATGCGAAGAGATGTAGGAGACGCAGCTCTACCTCTAAACTCGCTGTCACATTAACTTTGCAGTAATAAATACAGTAAGAGTCTGTAGTTTAAGTTAAATAAACACAAGCCAGGCTTTTAGCATGTATTTGAACGATGATGTGTCTTAAACATAGTACAACATGTAGAGAGAGATGGTATAATTTAACGGACAAACATGCATTGAGACATTTACAGAAACCCTTTTTTAATTGCTTTTGATGATATTGATTAATCAATAAAACAACTGAAACTCAATCTGAATCATGTTACACATACTGTGAGAATGTACCTCATCGCTAGCTAATAAAAGGACATCCTCAAATGTCCTCTGAATGTCCTCAGTAGTTATAAGAATGATATTTTTTGCATACAGCCATATTTTCTGGTGTTCAGATTGTTCCAATCATAAAGTTCAGAGAATGTCTTCCTGCTATTATAGAAGTGGTTATAATACAGGGTTAAATATGGATGCTTGTGAATGTCCTTTATTGGAATTAAACATCATTGCACAACATATAAGGGACCTGTTTGTATCATTCTTACCAGAACATCAATCTAACATTTTCCATGTAACTCTATACAGCAGAACAAAACTGGAAGTCCCTTGTTAGGCATTACTAGGAATGAAAAAGATGTCTGATATGATATGGAATGAATCTGTACTCACTGACACATGTATATGATCACAAGTATACATAGTGTGGCCCTTATCAGTTCTATATTGTACACATTACTTTGTATGTATGTGCCTTTGCTGTCCTTATGCTATGTTCCATTGACCCACAACAACTATATCAACTGAAAGAGCTTTGCAAGACCCAATGAAGTCAGTTCTGATCTAATAGCTTGCTTATGGAGGTGTAATGAAATCATTTAGGAGTGTGAGGGGTGGGAAGTGAGGTTGGGGAATGGGAAGAGAGAACGAGGGCATGTTGATTTAATCTCCTCCACTCTTCTCTGCTCCTACCTTTCAGTGTACCATCTGCTGGAGACGAGCGAACAGGCAGATTCATCACAATTAGATTTGCTATGTCTACTTACTGAATATTAGCATTCAGTAACAACGGTACACAACACCTGACTTTAGCAAGATTAGCCTGTTTTAGCTGTTCACTACTCTCCAGGCTAGAAGGCACATATTCTAGGTATTTGCACTACGTAAAACCAGTTTCTTCTTCATAAAGTCTCGGCATATTATCCTGTTATTCACCGTAAAGCATATTATTCAGTAACTACTGTGAAAGTCACAGGAAATCTCTGAAGTTATGAGAGTGATGAATATAAATGTGGACTTGCAGGCAGTTCCTTTGAGTTTAATGGGTTAAAAAGCACCTGTAAAACAATTAGCTGAGGATTTCTTTAATTAGCTTAGTCATTTCCCATGCAGCTGTCTTGGCAGTGTGCTAATATGCTGAATAAATCAAAGCATACCAAATTAGTATCTAAACCATTTTGTTGTCTTGGCTACAGATGAACTCATTCATTCATTCATCTTCAGTAACGGCTTTATCGTGGTCAGGGTCACAGTAGGATGTTCATCACTGGACACCATGCACACACATTTACACTCTCATTTGTACCTAGGGCCAATTTAGAGTAGCCAGTCAACCTACTGATATTTGGGAGGTTGGAGGAAACCTGGAAATCCACGGGAAACCCACACAGGCATGGGGAAAGTATACAAAACTCCGGACTGACAATAACCTGAGCTCAGGATCTAAACAGGGACCCTGGAGCTATGAGACAGTGACACTTACGGATGAACTGTTTTGCTCATTTATTCTACCAAAAGATGGAGAGAAAGACTGAACATACTCAGGTCTTGTTAGTTAAATTGAAACGACATAGTATATTCCCGTATCTTTTAGCAAATCCTGGGTATTTATAAATTAAGCTCCTCTTATAGCCTATAACCACAAGTGTGTGTGCAATGGACTGCACTGACATTGAAGTTATTAAGCGCCATAAACAACTATAAAGCTCCTATGCGAGTTAGATACAGGCTTCGGGGTTTGGGTCGTATATCACTCTCTCTTTCACACTGATTCGAGTGTGAGGTTCCACATCATCAACGATTCTGATCATGCCACTTCAGTCATTCAGGCCACACAGGGAAGATAATGGTAGCTTCAATGCATCAGTGAGTGTATATGCTACACTGAGCAATGCTTTTCAATTACCAGCCATCCTCCAGTGAAGCTCAGATGAAAGCGTATACCACATGCCTAGGTCAAAATGCTTCAGTCAGACAGACAAATATGTCTTTTAATTTCACAGACCTTTCAAACTACTGCAGGGAGGCTGTCAGGGATGAATGTCACATGTGCAAATATAAAATACCAACCCAGTCTCACAGAAAAAATGTTTGCAATGTTTGCAACTTATTTGCAGCACCTTTTACATGTTGAACAGCAACGTTCTGGCACAAGCACACATTGCATAGCATCTTATCACACTTTCCCTCGAACGCTCTGTACGTCACATTCCAGGCAGTAGCAGCTCAGTGGTTAGGACGTTGGGCTACTGATCAGAAGGTCATGAGTTTGATCCCCAGCACTGCCAAGCTGCCACTGCTGGGCCCTTGAGCAAGGCCCTTAACTCTCAAATGCTCAGTTGTATAAATAAGATAAAAAAAATGTAAGTCGCTCTGGCTAAGAGTGTCTGCCAAATGCCGTAAATGTAACGTAAATGTTCTGCACCACCATACCTCTACCATTACGCTATTTGAATGAGATCAATATAAAGACTTTTGCCTCTGTTTTAACATATTGTGCATAGTGCACAACATATGATTAGACTTACTGCTTACTGGGATCATGACAATTTTCCTTTTCTCTGCAAACACAGCTAGGCTTGCAAGTCACTTAGTAACGTGGTATGGAAACATGGGACGGAAACTTTTTTTACTTTTATTTAATGTTGAATTAACAGGGTAAAAACTATCCACATTTTTTAAAAAAATACCAGTTACCATACCACATTACCATGTAACTTTCAAGCCCAATTGTGTTTGCAGATGAGAGGAGAAGTGTGTTTTATTCATAAGCCAGGTGAGTCCAATTCTATGTCATTAAAAGCCCAGATGTTATGCATGTGAAGTGGGCTATGCTCAGTGTGGTTAAAAAAAAAGAAGAGGTAAACAAATATTTATTACTTATCAATCTCATTCAAATAATGTAGTGGTAGAGGTTAGCTTATTGCAGAATATGACATACTGTACATGGCATTCAAGTGAAAGTTTGATACATTGCTATGCAACATATGCTTGTGCCAGAATGTTGATATTTAACATATAGAAGGTGCTGAAAAATAAGCCACATAGGAATGTCTTTTTTTTCTGAGAGACTGGGTTGAATATACTGTAAGTAAAGTTCAGAGCTGCATTTTTGCATCGTTACATTACATCTTGCATCCTTAGGTTGAATAATAGTTCAATATCCCAAACACAGAACTACTATTTATAGACTTTCATAGGTTTATAACTTGCATAAACCTACATAAACATTTCTAAACACAAATCATCTATTACTTCTGGTATCGCTTGAAGAAAACCATCTTCAAAAGGAAGCACCTCTTTTGTGACATATCTCTCCAGATATCTGCAAGCAAACTAGTTAAACAAATTAAATAATGAATTTGGTTGTCTGCTTTACATTTTGTGCTAAGATTCATCATAGCTTAATTGGTACATTAGCCAATAAAAATGAACTGTGTTAGCGATGCACACTCGCCAGAGGCACCAACCGTCTCTGCTACTTCCATTCTAGCTTCAATAATGTCTTTATACACAGTTAAAGAGATATCATATATGTGACGTTTTTCTGTCATTTTAGTCAAAGAGTAAATTGGAAGAAATTGCACGTAGGAACTAAAGTTGTGAGTGGGGACCTGAAGAAACATCAGACCACATGCCATAGGCTGAGGATTCACCTGAGCCACCAATTTTGTCACTTTTTGGTCACATGTAATTTGCATACAACTGAGAAAATGCCCCTTGTCTTGCTGAATTTGTAGCTCTGTCACACATCCTGTGCATAGAAAATGAATGCTCTTCTGTTGCTTTGTGATTTACTAGTGTGAACACATGGTAAGGAAGTTCAGACACGTTCCTTATTCCAGTGTTGTACTTCAAAGCACAGTGACCTTAATCACCATCTCGCTATAACAGTTTACATGAATACAGATGGGAACTAGTGCCAGGACTTAAGCAACACGCAGGTTGTTAAACACAAATGCATTCTGTAATGCTGGTATACATGAGTGACTGTGTCCATATCGTCTGGACAAGGCTTGTGCATTAGCGTTTATGGGTTCAGTGGGAATTGCTGGCTGAAGCTATTTATGGTATGATATCAAACAAAAGAGTGTCAGCCCTACTGGCCAGGTTGGGGCCCACAGAGCAGCCCCTTAAATCAAAGTCGTTTATCATGTTTTTTTGGAGATGAGTTACTTGGGGAGTAGGGAGTGGACGAGCAGAGGCTGATAGCCCAGTGTCCTCCTGTGAGGCACCATGCATTAATTAGGTGCATGTAGGGAAGGGAGCCTTTGGGGTGTGTAATAGATTCCTCATGGAATTGATGAGTGTGTGTGTGTGTGTGTGTGTGTGTGTGTGTGTGTGTGTGTGTGTGTGTGTGTGTGTGTGTGTGTGTAGACCCATCTGTAATCCCCCACATAACACAACATGCACCAGGGAGTGGGCACCTTTTAAATGAAGCAACGTTCCATAGTGTCATGGTAATATTCAGCTGTTTTTTTGGGGTTTTTTTTGTTTTTTTACCCCAAACTCTCCATTTTCAAATGTTCAGATGTTGCCTAAGAAAAAAAATAAAACAGCGGAAGCACCTACTAGTGTGTTTGAGTGGAAACATTTACTTTGATGCATTGTGTGCATTAGTTTGGTAATGTACATCGTCCCCTATTTACACCATTTAGCAATTAGCAGGCAGGCTCCAACAGAATACTGAGCACAAATACTCGCGGTTATCTCTTTCATCAGCTCATGTATGCAAATGAGTGTTTGATTTTGTTCATGCAAATGTGAATTTCAATTAACTGCAAATTTTAACTGGCACTTGGCAGCGTATTTGTGGCCTGGCCATGTTTTCCTTACCGAAAATAAATTATGGATAAGTAAATAGCATTGCACACTGAAGATAATTACAGCTCTCCAAAAGTGTCCTTTAACATGCAAATACATCACTTTGTTCGCTTTCACAAAGATCAATCACAGATGAGCAGGTAAACACAATCACTGGGATAATTTATGACACGTTTCACATTTGGAGCACACATACAGTGAAAAAAAAAAAGAATAAAATCCACTCTCTGGACTCCACTTCATATGTTTTGCATTCACACAGAGTCTGGTTTGAAGAGCAAAATCAAAGCTTCTCATGTTGGAGATGCTGGCACATCAGTCCAAATGACTGAGCCTTGGTTGCACCACTGGTGCTTCAATATTGTGGCCAAACAGTCTTTTTCTCCCTTTTTTATGAGATATTTTTTTAAACTCAGCCTGAGCCACAAAGTACTTTTATTATAGAAAATTGCTTTGGACAATTTTCACAAGGTCGGTGAAGGAAGATGAGAGGAGAAAAACACTGTTTATGGCTTAAATTTACTCACGTTCTTCCTATGGTCTCAGCTGCAGAATTTCCTCAACTGCTATATAGTGGACTGTCATTAAGAATATATGAGAACCAAAGCTAGGCTGACTGACTGTAAAAATGGGCCAAAGGCCAGGACTGGTTTGCTGTCCGTGTTCTCCCTCTGCATATGAAGCACAGCGTTTGCTCTGTAGTTGGATGAAAGGTCCATGCATATGGTAGTGCTCTTCTGAGGTTAATAACATTCTCTTTATGCTCTCCATGGACTGATGAAGTCTTTGGCAAATATAACCTGCAGTGCTTTATAGGCCAATCTGTAAATATATAAATGGAAATATAGCAAAACACACAGTGGATATCAGAAAAAATGGACAGAGGACACTGTATCATGATCATATGGAGCCAATATTCATGCATGTTAGTGCAAATATATTGCAGTAGCTTTGATGGAATTAAAACACTACATAGGACTACTGAGTCAAATAAAGCAATTGATGTACTGAACTGTTTACCTTAACAAATTATATGACCATATTAATTTGTATGTTATTGTATCTATTCAAGTTTTCTCCTTGTCTGTCAAGATAAGTGAAGATGGTGGGTTTCAGGAATTATGGCTACTTATAAAGCAAGTCATCTCTAAGACAAGGGAGAACAAATCAATATTCCCAGCACTTAGGACAAGCAGATATTGACACAGGTGCTGTCTGGCGATTGATAGGAACTATTTTACTAGTTAAATTAGCTTTCCTATATGGCAGATGATTGCTACAGAATCAGGAACACAAAGGGATGTTAAACAAATTCACCAACAATACTGACCAAAACTGTCATAGCTAATAACTCTACTACTAACATGCAAGCAACTCATATTCATATAGTAGAGGCATTTTTATTTATTTTGCACAAACTAGTAAATTGTGTGCACAATTTACTTTAATATGGTCATGAGATATTAAAATCGAGGTCACAAAATGCTAATGAATACAATTTAATTTATTCATGTTCTCAATTTCGAGTTCTCAAGTAAATAAATTTGTCCCCATGTTTTTGTTCAACCCAGTCTCACGTGCCCACTATTTAAATCCATTTTAAACTGCGGTCTTATGTGGAAAGACAATTACTTGCCACATATATGAGAAGAACCCAGTAACATCTTTGCCATATTCTAGAACAGACTGTGAAACAACATTTGTTCTCCAAGCCAGAATACATGATGAAGATCCTCTAACGATAGACCTGTGATTGAGGGGATCGTTACATTTTGGGCTCATGCAGAAAATGGGGGTGCATCAGCAGAAAGTGAGCTTGAGGTAATAAGGATATCTTTTTTCTGTCCATTAGCATATTTCATTGATTCATATGTTTTGCTATTGCCACTAACTGTCCTGTCAGTTTTGTGTAATGGTGTTTAGACAAATGTCATAGCAGCTCCCACACTCTGAGGTTTTCTGATGCTGCCACCACCATGCTTCACTGTGGGTATGGTGTTCGTTTGGTCATATGCTTTTTTGTGTTTTAAATTGATCTCATCAGACCATAAAACATTTTGCCACATGGTTTGGGGTGATTTATTTGGGCTTGTACGTTATTTTTTTAATTTATTTATTTATTTTTAGAAAGGGCTTCTGTCTGGCCACTCTACCCCATAGCCCAGACATGTGAAGAATACAAGATCTTTATCACATGCAGAGAATAATCATTACTTGTCAGATACTCCTGCATCTCCATTAATGTTGTCATAGGGCTTTTTGGCAGCCTCCCTGGTATGTTTTTGTCTTGTTCTTTTGTATATTTTGGAGGGACATCCTGTTCCGGTGTCATTGTGGCAAGGTCATAGGGATAAATTCACATATTTACAATGTATTTTTCAAATGCATTTATTTCTGTAAAGCTGCTTTGTGACAATCTCCATTGTTAAAAGCGCTATACAAATAAAAATTGAATTGAATTGAATGGTGGAGCCCCATTTTCTCGATTTGTTGATGATGGCCTCTATGGTGTTCCATGGTACATCTAATGTTTTGGAAATTCCTTTATACCCCTCTCCTGATATCTTTCAACAAGTGAGATAACATGCTTTGTAAGCTCTTTCCAGACCATGGCTTCAGCAGTCAGATGAAACCAAGAAGATGTGAAGAAAATCTACAGAATCAGCTGGTCTTTATTTGGGGTAATCAGAATAATTTCATTGATGGCAGCTGTATGGTAATTACTTTTGAACGTGAGATTTAATGTGATTGGTTCATTCTGAACGCAGTTTGTATAATGTATGTATAATGTATAATATGTAATCTGTATACTCTGAAATTTCATATTAAAGATGGGAAAGGATCTGATATGATTTATCTTATTGTCATTCTTTTACTTTGCAAAATTTGCTATTTTAACAGGGGTGTATAGACTTTTTATATCCATTTTATGCTTCAAACAATGTGCCATCAGTTTGGGCAAAGTCCACATATGGGTGTGATGGTCAGGTGTGCATGTACTTTTGAACATTTAGTGTATCTATCTATATATAAATGTAGAGTGAAGCAGAACTTTCATTCAACAGAACTGGAGCTAATTATTTTCTAATTAATTTTCTGTTTTAACAGTAGTCAAAATATATAATTAAATTCATTTCCTTGTTAGGTACACTGCATCCAGAGCACTGAGTGTGCATGTTAGAGGAGAGCACGTACTAACCACTAACCAAATGTGGGCACAATTATATTAAATCGAGAATCTGAAATACAAAAAAATTGAATGTGAATAAAGTAACACATTACAGCTTCATGACCTTACTTTAGTATCTCGTGGTCATGTTAACTAAATAGTGCACACAATTTAGTACATCATGTACACAGCATAAAAACATGTTCATGGCCACTCCAACTTTTAAAGGCGTAGCTTTTTTGTTGAGGGTGTAAACATGTCACATGACACCAGAGATGTTATCAGGAGAGGTATTTGAGAACTCACTCATTTTCCTTAGCATATAATGTGCTCGCTAACTGCATTGTTATATTTTAAAGTTAAATTATGTTCAACTCACTACCACATGTTAGCCTAGTTAAATAGGTTTCTGTGCAATCAAAACATGGGACTGGGTAAGCACAATGAAGCTTTCACTTGTGTGTTAGCTGTTATTTGATTTGCCCAGCCATTGTAAGAATTCAGATTTGTCCCCAATACATAAAAGATATATAAATCCAAAGACAGAAGAAGTTGGGACTAAATATCACAACCATTTTAATTGTCATAATAAACAAAAATTGAGGGATATTTTTATAGGTAGATATGTTGTATTGGTACATTAATTAAAGAAAATGTATGACTAATTCAAATGTGGTGAGTTGAAAAGTACCTGAACAGTACTTTACACAAGTACCTGTACAGTAAAGATTGCAGTACCTTGCATGCCCTCCCACTGATAAAATTAACTCGGAGAATATTGAGATGCACTTACCTCTGCACCTGCAGTGCAACAAGGCTAATTCTACTACCCGACAAACACTCCATGGATATCAATCTTCTACTGGTAATTTCCCTGTAGAATTATAGCTTTCTCCTTCTCTGATCTCATCCCACTGGTAAATCTCTTTCCTGTCAATCGGAAGAGCAAAAATGCGGAAGTTGTGAACTTGTGAGACGTGCAGATCAATACAGCAAGGACAAGCTGAATGATCTGGCCAGAGAGAATGTATTTGGTGCCTGGGTCCACACGGGTGGCCATTAATCCACTCAGCACTTGGTGAGGTGCTAGCCAGCGGCCCAGAGAGTGTAAAATGCCCTTACGTCAGCCTGAGACATTACTGCCCATCAGCCAAACAAATCCATATTAACTGGGCCATGAGAAACACTGATACATGCACACACACTCCACTGGAGAAATACGACCAGGTTGTATTCTGTGTGACATGACTGTACACTTGTGGCAAATAACAATGCTCTCTACTGAAGTGTGATTCTATAGTGAGAAGATGCAGTCATTAATGTCTTTATATATATATATATATATATATATATATATATATATATATATACACACACATACACTCCTGAACAAAATCTTAAGACCAGGGAAAATATTACAAGTATTCACACTTCGCACTGGTGGAT
>CM074954.1:15764962-15804155 GCA_037577455.1 Pangasius macronema | reverse complement strand
AGGGAGGAAACTCAGAATTTGAGTTTTGAGAACATGGGCTCCAGACTTCAGTCAGTCATTGACTGCAAAGGATTTTCATCGAGTATTAAAATTATGGTTATATTTACAATTATGTCACTTCATCCAAATACCTTTGAGCCCCTGAAAATGGAAGTAATTCCTAAATGGTAAATGCCATATTTTTTTGGAACCTCTTAAAATAAAGCTGAAAGTCTACACTTCAATCATATCTTGATTTTTTTATTTCAAATCCATCGTGGTGGTGTATAAAGGCAAAATCACAAAACCTCTGTCATTGTCCAAATACTATAAAATACAAAATGTTGTATATTATCAATTATCTGGCTGCTTTCAAAGCCACTTTGAAAGGCTTCAGCATTCTTAATGTAGAAATCCCATCTGCAAGGGTTGCGTGAAGCAACAAGCTTTACAAGTTTCATATTGGCCATTATGTGTAAGTATCCAGTACTTCCAGTGGTGCTATTAAATTTTCAATGCATGAATTGGCTTGGGCATGCCTCATTTATAACTACAAATCACAGGCTTGGTCACAGAGCGTGTTTGTCCACAGAGTTCACCCAGCTGCCATGCACACAACACAGCATCCATTTGCTCCACAATTACGTCATGTTGTTTGTGGAAGCCAGACAAACATTGTCGCCGCATGAAGTACGCTGAGGCTTTAGGAGGCCAGTGTTGTGCCAGAGATATGAGAGGACGTTGAACATAAAAATTCAAATTTGAACTTTAGAATAGCAACAGCCTCTAGGCTCAAACACTAAATTGTTACCAAAATTATAGAAAGACTATTTATCATTTGTAGATTGGCTGATTAGCTGACTTGTTTGGTATTTTGGTTTGGTTTTTCCAGTTTCACAAGTATGAGTTGACTGAAGTGCCTTCTTTGTTTCATTTATGTATATTGACCTCCACTCTGTGTTTTTTTGTTTTCCACTGTTCTATTTTTTAGCTGTTTATGTAACTTTAGCTGGCTAATTCACAAATTGTGTGTTTTTGTCATCTGTAATTTTGCGATGCACTGTTTTTGTGGTCTTTGGTGTCTGTATTTCTGTTTATTAAATAGCCAGACAACATTTAGGCTGGAACTTTCACCTAGTACTGTGCAACTTGTCATATTAATGCCCTAGACATGATGGTCCTGAAGTGCAACATTCACCAGTAAATTGTATCAAGTTTTGCAAACTAAATTGGTTAAAAAATGAGAGAGACAGAGACAGAGAGAGAGAGACAGAGAGTGAGAGACAGAGAGAGAGAAATTTTTTTTAAAACTCACCTTTGTTTAACAAAAAAACTCATTCTGAGCTGAGCAAACCTAAAGATCTGATCCTAGATCTGCTCCTAATGGAGAATAAAGTAGTGTGAACAACAAAACAGTAGATTTCTGTCTGAAATTCTACCCAATGGTGGACCACCTAGAAAAAACTAATATGGGGTATGTCAATGCAAGTATGAGGGAACTAAATATTTAATTTTACATGCATAGGTTACTTTAGACATAGGCTGTATGCAGGACAACCTTCAATTTTCTTATGGACAACTGTGAAATCCTCCAAGTAAATACAGTATGTACTTTAATTTCTCAGTGTAAACATTTCGCAATCAAGTCATTTTTTATCTGATGTATCAGATAAAACCAACTGAAACCCATATTCATTCTAGTAAGCTTCTGTGGATTTTACAGTTTTGAAATGTTAAAGCATATTAAAGGCTTTACTGTGAGCTGTTAAGAACTATCAGCTTTTTCAAACTGGAACTTAAAAAACAGCATGAGAAACCAAAGCTGGTGAGCAAAGTTTGTCAGTGACTCCTATTAGTTGGATCCAAATGATTTAACATCTATTAATTCTGTTCATTATGATTTTAATGTGATTTAAGCCCTACCCTGAACCTTTAACACAGGCATTAAACTTCAGTTAAAAATTAATTGCCTTATAGTATCTGAGACATGAGCGAGGTTGTACAAACAGAAAGATGCTGACAAGGCAGCTTGCTGCAAAATACTGTGGTGGGCTACATTTTGATGACAACAGTAATGCAAATGTGATAAATTACAGCGCAATTTCACTAATTAATTATAATGAATCATATTGCAATGGTCAGAAGTGCAATCACATAGAGCACAATGTGTCTGGTTGATGTATTGCATGAGAGTGGAAGAGTCACATCATCATTGGTAATAGAGTTAGCAATGGTGCACACTATACAACTTCCCAAATACCTGTACCACTCTCATTACACAACAATCTTTAACACAGTTGAGGCCAAAGGTTTACATACACTTAGGCTAAATACAACCAATTAAAGCATCTATTTTATTTCCATAAGAGGTCATTTCAAAATAATAGCTAAGAGACAGATAAATTCAGCTTTTATTTACTATATCAGATTTTCAGTGGGTCAAAGGTTTGCATAGAGTTTGTTAGTATTAGTTGTATTTCCTTTTAATTGCTTCTTTTGAATATATATTTTCACTTTGTTGTCTTTCAGCCATTTTGTTACAACTATGAAGGTATGTTCACTATCTTTGTCCTGCTGGAAGTCCCAGTTGCGACCGATTTTTAACTTTCTGGCTGATGTCTTGAGGTGTTGCTTCAGTATTTCTACATAATCCTAGAAATAATAATCTTAGATTATCCTCCATCTTTTCCAGCATAACACCCCCACAACATGATGCTGCCACCCCCATGCTTCAGAATTGGGATGTCGTTATTCAAATTAAAAGCCTCCATACACAGCATGACCAGACCAAACTACTCCAAAAGGCTAAGTCTTTGATCATCTCCAAATTTCAATCTGGCTTTTTTAATGCCAGTGTTGGAGTAAGGGCTTCTTCTTTGCGCGACAGGCCATGGCAATGTAGGCCTATCTGCAACTGGCTAATTACTAGCTTCTCAAAGTCTTTAAATCAATTTTTGGAATCTTCCAGACTGATTAATGATACAGTGAACTTGATGTCTGTGAACTTTTGATCTACTGGAATTCTGATATAGTGAATTAAAGCTGAAATGAATTACCTCTGATGTGAACAAATTAGATGCCCTAAAGGACTTTTATACAAACGAAATGTATGGTAACATGAAATGTGTGGAGTTGTGAAAAACTGAGATAGGATATCTTTAGCCTAGGTGTATGTAAACTTTTGCCCTCAACCGTACATTGTCTTATCAGTGTGGATGAACTGAAGGTGAGGCACAAACATTACAAGATCTTTCACTTAATGGTATCACCAGCTATTACAGTGTGTGATCCTGAAACTTTGTTATTTCTTTGTTATATATGAAAACGAGCTCAACAAGTGACCCTCTTTTTAAAGTGACTCTGCTTGACAAGTTTATTATGCTCTTGTTTGTGCATGAAAATGGAAAAGGGGAATGAATCACAAATTATGAGGGAGAAAATGACTGGGGGTGCATTAGCAGCAGAGATTGTCTGTTCTGTTGAGCATGAACAGGCCACAGAGAAGCTGTCTTTGAAGTCATAATTGTTATGTAGTTGCTGTTCTTGCATTATCTTCATGGTTTCCCTTTTCACTTTTATTTATTCTTATATATTTTTTACACAACAATCACTTACTGGATCAGAGCATGTCTAGGATTATTCAAACATAATGGCCCTTATTCATCAAAGTTGCATAGAAATGAGCACAGATTTGAATGTAATCACTGATGTATGAATGGATTTTCATCTGATTATACTTTGACAGTATACTGTAGTTTTACTTACCACTAGATTCGCGTTAACTACTTACGTCGACAACACTATCACCCGGCATAAAAGGAAAGCATTCAGCATGCTATATCAAATATGTTTGAGTTTGAGGTGTTTGTGTCCAAGTTTGCTGAAAATTAAACTCTTTTTTTTTTGGATTGAGTTTTTTACCGAATTTTCCTCTTGTTTTTTACTTTTGAACTTTGTTTGTTTGTTTGTTTTTTGACAATTGTGTCAGTTAACAGAGAATAGCTGGGCCTATAGATTGTGTAAGTGAGTTCTAAAGTGTTTGCCTTATCGTCCAGAGATTGTGATGATTCCAAAGCCATGCAAAAACTGAGAGAGCAAGAACTGGCCATGCTCTCTGAGTGGGCGAGATGCCATTACTTTCTTACCTGTCAATCATTTCCTGTGGGCAATTAAAACCTTATTTCTTTATTTCCATAAAGAAATTATAACTTTATTTCTATAAGAGTGAAAGAGTGAATGTATGAAAGGACATTTCATAATATAATAGCTAAGAGACAGACTTATTTCAGATTTTATTTACTATATCAGATTTTCAGTGGGTCAAAGGTTTACACAGAGCTTGGTAGTATTTAGTTATATTTCCTTTTAATTGCACTTCACTTTTACAATTTCACTTTGTTGTCTTTCAGCCATTTTGTTACAAGTATGAAGGTATGCTTAGGATCATTGTCCTGTTGGAAGTCCCAGTTGTGACCGAGTTTTAACTTTTTGGCTGATGTGTAGAGGTTCAGTATTTCTAGATAATCCTAGAAATACTAATCCTAGATAATACTCCTTCTTTTCCAGCAAAACACCCCCACAACATGATGCTGCCACCCCCATGCTTCAGAGTTGGGATGGTTGTATTCAAATTAAAAGCCTCCATACACAGCACCAATCATTATGTCAATCACAGCAACACTAGCCAACTGTAGGTGCTTCTGAACTCAGGAATGTAGAAAAGGGCTATTGCTTTAAAGTGTTTTATGTTGCCCTGTGATGCAGCATTCAAAGAGATGCGATGACTGGCTTCACATATCTCGGAGGAAACGTGTTCACCTTCATCCTCTCTGGTTGGTAGCTGTCATGTGAGAAGGGGAGCACAGTGGGAATTGGCAAATGACAAAACAGCACATTAAATTAAAACACTCGAAAACAGACAAAATGAAAAAAAAGTTGCATCTGGCTTGTTTTAGTGTTAATATGAAATTACATAACAACATCAGAAAAACTACTATGATATCCAAGTTGCCCAAGACTCTGCATGTTGGTGCCTCTTGTACACAACTACTGTTCATATGAAGGACTGATGGGCTAATAAAGATCCATGTCTGAGCATTCTGATTCACATTTACCCACTAACCCACATTAGCAATATTTCAGTAAAAGCTTCCCATATGTGCAATTGTGATTAATAACTTTAACTGCTTTTTGAATTGTTATTACTTATTCTACTTTACTTCCTATATTTGATATAATCATAATGATATTGGTATTGGTCCTGATTATTTAACTGGAACTATTTGTCATGTATTGTGCAAAGGAATTTTTCAGGTTGTTAAAATATTATGCTCAAAGTTACAGTATATGCTTTCTAACCAGACATGAGTTTGATTGTATGGATATGTGTAAGATGAAAGTGATGAATAAGGAAGCAGATTCAGTGGAATCTGTATACAATCACATTACACAACTTTGATGAATAAGGACCATTTAACTGGTGATTTTGCTGAAAGATCTGTCTGGGAAAGAAAATCTGGGGCTAAATATAAGTAGACCATGTTAATAAATAGAATCACTGATCAATACTTAGTCTTAACTAGGTAGCGACTAAACTTCACAGTGAATCTCATTGTACTGGTACAATGACAATAAAGGCATTCGCATTATCTGAGACATAACTGGATAGAGAGCCTGGTCTGTAGCCAGTTTGAATAGAAAAACACTTATGCCTTGTGTAGTTGATGTGTCCTGAGTGCACTTCTCCCCAGGTGGAATTTCATCATAATTGACAGCTATTCCTGTGGATTCGCAACCAGACATAGACTGGCGTTGTCAAGCTACACGAATCACTCTAGGGTTTGACATTTGTTGTTTGAGCGAAATAAATGGGAATGCTGTTAGGATTGTTATCCCAGTGGGTAAGCTAACATTAGAGGGCATACACTGTAGTGTCTTCTTGTTTCTTTTATCCTGATGTTCCTTTCTATTCATCAGAGACTTTGCACAATTGGTCCATACATTGATCCGTAGATGGTACCTTCAGGTCAGACCTCAGTACTACCAATTGAAGTGTTCGCCTCTTCTTGTCATTTAGAGACAGTGTTTTGACACTTTCTATGTGTAGTTCTAGAGCAAATATAAAATATTTCCATGACCTTGTGAACTCTTGTCTTTTTATCCCCTCAAGTGGGAGCTTCTTACCTGCTCCAAGCTCTTAAATGTGTACCTGGGGACTGAGCTCTTGAAAGGGAGACATCACAAGGCAGGTATGGATCTTAAGCATGTGTATTGAGCCAAATGGCCACTGATTTATTGCAGGACTGATTCATGCATTGTGTACGTGAGGTGGGAATTGGACACAGAGTGGAGCTAGTGAAGTCAGCAGTTCCACACCGATGCAGTTTTCCTATACGACCTGCTCAATTTATGTTGTACACTATCGGACATCCAGGATTTCCTCAGCTGCTGTTTATTTGAACACAAGTCAATAAGAGCCATCTGGAAAACAGAAATGCATTTCAAAGTAGATGCTTGAAAAAGTCTCTAAACCACAGTGAGACACATGCAGAGCATCAAAGTGAATGGTAACTCACAAGCCTGCACAAGCAAAAATGACCCCAGACCATGCACACCCACATAAGGGCAGGCTGTGACTGATCAGACTGTGTTGTCTTTGGCGAACACTGTGGAAACCAAGCTCCAGATCTCTCATGGAATCAGTGATGTATACATTGAGGAGGGAGTAGGGAGGGGAAAAATCCATAAGCGAATGGTGGAGCCCTCCCCACAGCAACAGACGACAGCCTATTGAAACCACTATGTCCTTGCTTGGTGATGCAGTGATGTCATTAGTCTGCACGTTCTGTCTGGCAGTGGCTTGCTGCAGACATAAGTACAGAGCTGAACATGCTCCCTTGCTCCCTGTGCTATCACCTTGAGACACTGCCCTGAGCTCAGGCACTTACATGGCTCGAGGTATCAAAACAAAGTCAGGCTCGGGTGAGCACATCATTCATCAAACCAATGTGGGGGAGATAATTAATGAGGGTTAATCACTGTCATCAAGCATACAGGCTTTCTTTGTGTGGACCTTAGAGTTCATGTTTTAGAGCGCAGACTTAATTATCTTCAGACCAAAACAACAAATAAACTCTTAATGCTTTAAACAAGCTCCATGCAACAGAGAATGTACTTACTATATAATAAAATTATACTAAAGTAAAGTTATATTGTTCAACTTTGACAAAATGAGGGAGGCTATTTAAAGTGTCTGGAGCTCAGACTGGAGTTTTTAAGCCTACTCCTAATCCTCTTTGAGTGAACAATGGTATTTGATGTGCACAATGATGCAGCAGAAAAAGACACAGCAAACAGAGGCCTCACTCTTTGAGATCTGATTTTCCACACAGGACAAGAGGCTGCATCTGTTCCACAAATAAAACAGAGCATGCCAGTCAAGGCATACGGGCGCTCCCCCATGCAGAATAGCCTGCAGCAGTGGGCATCTATATAGAGGGAAAAAGGGGGGCAGATCTAGGATCAGCTTAAGAGGTGCTGGATGGCAGCATGCATTTTAGTTAACAATGTGCCGCCTTAATCCTTCAGCTGCCACTGTTTTTCCAGCTGCTGCCTGCTGGCACTGGTCCTCGCAAAAGGGGAAAGAAGGCACGATATAATGGGGCAGTGCTTCCAAAAACAGGATCATGCTGTTCAAATGTGCTGAACAACCCTCACACCTTCCCCCCTTGCAGAATGAAGAAAATCTTTATTTTTTTTTACTTTCAGGAAAGTCTTGTTTGAATTCAGTTTGAATTACAAAACTTGATACAGTTTCCGTCTGGTGTAAACTTATGTACCTCATGCATTACTTAATAATTCATGTGTATTTTATGTATCAAGAGTGTATCACGAAGTTCACTGCTCATAACTAGTTTTTAAATACCAACACTTACTTCAGATCTTATGCTTAACTGTGGCTCAATCGTTTGCTTCTAAGGTTCAAAGGTTTTTTTTCTGTATTTTGAATTGATGTTGGTTTATTTAACTACTTGTATTTTTCCTCACTTGTAAATTGCTTAGGATGAAACCTATTGAATGTCCCTGTAGGTCAATTTTGGAAACCAGCCAACCAAAAAGCTGGTTTTGGCCAAAATATTTTTTGTTTTTAAACATTGTCAGTCATGTTTTTTCCATTAATAGATTATGTTAAAATCAGATTATGATCAGATTATAATTAGATTATGTTCTAAACAAACCCAAATATTGTGACACGTATAATGAATACTATGATTTTTTTCCCATATGACCCACCCCTTATATGTTTGAAAGTGAGCCCCAATTGCTGTAGTCCTAACAGGAGAATAGCAGCAAATGTAATTTGTACCTTATTATTGTGATCTAGTGGACTGAATGCAGATGATCTGTAGTCCCATTTGGCTGAGATTTAGACACTGATTGTTGACAAACAACATGATGGTGCCGATATCATTCTCCCACTTCATCTGGTGATTTGCGGATACTCAGTGCCCGGAATGCTTCATTGTGCCATAAAGCAGGCCTCAGAGGCACTCGACATCACATATTTGTTTACTAAATAGGTTTTTGTCATCATTATTATGTTACTGCCAGAGAAACACAGAACTGCGTGTATCATCTTGAGTCCCGGCGCATGAGATTACATCATCCTCTCATTTATCTTCATGAAGTGGGGTCACTTAATCCACACCAGACATGCTTGACTTTCATGCTGGACACTGTGAGATGTAGTGATTTTTGCTGGAATTTGTCAAGAGTAGGTTGGATATAAACGCAGCTATTTAACACTGTAACACTACTCACAATAATCAGAGTAAAATATGTGTGGGATATTGAGTGTTTTCATGAGATGACATAAACTAAAAGCTTTTTTTCCCCCATGCTCTCTTATGGTATTGCATTGGTTATAGGCTTCTTTGATGTGCCTGATGATTCGTGTGAAAAATGGATTCAGTCTCCTCACTAGTCTGCAGAGAGGTGACTTACATTACAAAGCTTCCCAGATCGAGGATATGGAGCTGACCTGCATGTGAACCTGTCGCACTCATATTTGGATGGTGGAGCCATTTCTCATGTTTCCTCAACACAGTCTGCCTTGCGGGAGCTGGCTGCTTAAACTCTCTCTCTCTCTCTCTCTCTCTCTCTCTCTCTCTCTCTCTGTCTGTCTCTCTGTTGTAAGCCGAGCTGCCAAAGGGTCCAGATGATGTCATGCTGAGCACTCAGCAAAGAGCTCTGATGTTATCAGTCCATGCAGAGCAGCTGAGCAATCGCAATCTCGCTCATCCTCTTTCTTCTCTTCAGCATCCTCCTCTTCTTCTTCTTAATAATTACTATTTAGATTCTATACTGTAGCCACTGAGCATGAGGTGCATCACAGGATGACTGCAGTGACACATGTGTGGTTAACTCACGTGTGACTCGACGATAGTAGTCATCCATGCACGCTGTCATCAATCCCCCATGAGGAATGTAGTGACTGAAGCTCTGGTTGCAAGCACATGTTTTAATGATTTGCTGACAGATAATTAAAGAAAAGTCCCTGGTTTAAATCCTCTAAGGAGGCAGCAGCTGGCCAGTAAATGTGGCCACTCTTTTTTATAAACACATTCCCCAAAATCTTATCTAAATTCTAATTCCTGATGTTATACCTCTTTAGATGGTGAATCAATATTCAGGAACCGCAGAGCATAATGAATAAATACACGCAGTAACATGAGTTTGGCTCCTGACCTTCCTGTGCTCTCCATGTGTATGCCAGAGAGCGGAAGAGCAGCAAATGACTCAGACACACGCTTGTTAGGAGGTGATGTCATGTGCAGTTTGTGTGAAGACAGCAGTCAGTTGTATGAAACCTGTCCCTATATAAACCACGGAAGTGCGCTTACTGCCTGAGGTGGGTGATTTCATCAGCCAATAGCCTGCTCATACAGCAGCTGTAGCATGTGTCAGAAACAGAACTTTTTCCATTTCATTACTATAGAGAGTCAGACACACATACAGCCTGCACCTACACTGCGGTACGGAGTGAACTGCAGTACAGTCGTAGATCTGCCTGTTCATTGAAAGCCGGGAATTACTGTAATGCCTGAGTAGGGATGACAACATACCAGTGATGTCATGCTGTCACCAGATTCATCATTAGGAGAACCATCATCCTTTCTGGTTAAGACAACAGTTTAACAGCTTTTATTATAGGTATTGCAGTTACAAATAAGCCATTGACTGAAACATGCAGCTCCGATGGTATAAAGTGATCTTGGTTATTCAGACTGCTTATGTAATTCTGAAAAGTATGCATTTGATCTGTGTTTTTTTTTCCAACATTAAGTGGCAGTTTCAGTTAGAATATAGCTACACTGTAATTCCCAGCTCTGATTTAGTCTGCCCTCCAATCAATGTAATCTGTCAGCCAAGACTGATGATCATAAAGAAGGCCTATTAACAGCAGGGAAAGTGTCCAAATCGGAATTCCACCTGATCTTATAAACTGTAAAGTAATGTGAGAGGCAGTCATTCATCAGCCAATTCACAAATCGGCTTAAACAGTTGGATTTCACTTTGGAAATGAATAAGTGAATTACTTTTGCATTGATTTCTATAGTATGGTGGGAAAATGAGGAATGAGGCCCGACGTGTCCATGAGCAAGTAGACAGCCCTTCACTGATATTTCATTTTATAAATGTGGAAAGCCTTACACAAGGTTGAAGAACGCCGATCATGTATCTAATGCTTCCAGTGACTGAAGGGCATACTGCTGACCCTTTTAAGAGAGCTGTTAGACCTATAATGCAGATCATTTTAAACTGTAGTCCATCATATTATTATGGCACTTAATTGACCACCAATACAAGTTTGCTGAGCTGACAAAAATGCAAATTTTGAATCTAATCATGGTATTACGCTTGATTGCTTTCTAGCATCACTTTGGTGTATTAAAACAAAGAGATCTGAAAAAAAATCAAGGGAGCGAGTTGTTAAGGGACACTTTGTTGGATTATTATATTGGTTATTACAGGGGTTCTCAAAATCTTTGTGGCCAGGGACCACTTGAACTCTACCAACCTCATCATTAGAAATATATTTCTGGAACATTATTTAAATGTTTACATTCATATTGATAATAGTACCACAGAGCTTTCTATTCCTGAACTTTCTACTGAAAGGACACATTAAGCCCAAGTGGACATTGTTTATTGTGCCACCTTGTTTATGAATTATTCAATTTGAATTAAAACCATTCGATTCAGGTGACCAGTCAAGCTATAATAACTGTCAAATAAATATAATAACATTGATAATAGGTTGTGGGTTGGGATTTCTACCACAGCTAAATTAAAACATCGCTGACATCTGAGTCCCAAGGAAAATAAAGTAATAGTGGTGTCTGTATTGCTTAAAAATCTTATTGTTGGAAAACCATAAACTTGCACAGCAATTTAATTAAACATGTACTTCAGAAATATTGAGCAAACCATCCTCATTAGCAGTATTACTGAATAAAAGTAATATCTTATGATATACTTATAGAAGCTCTGATAAGCACTCTACAGATACTAAGCAGCCATTGTAGGAAAAAAATATTACACTTATAAAAGTGTTCACTAGATTTTAAATGCAGGGTGTCAGGTGTGTCAACAGTAAGCTGATGAATTCACATCAGCATGAAGGGAAATAATGGTGGAGGATGGCACACCCCTGCGCTCTCTCTGGCCTTTCTCACACACACACACTCTCTCTCTCTCTCTCTCTCTCTCTCTCTCTCACACACACACACACACACACACGCACGCACAGAACTGTGATGAGACTACAGCCTTAACAGGTTCAGTTACAGCCAGAGCTTCTCCTGCCCTAAGAGCACCACCTACTGGCAGCTCCCATGATTCATTCTCCCTGAACACGTGCATCTGTCTCTGTTTCTGTTTATTCATGTGCACACATGTATGTATAGGATTATTCTTCATAATCAGAAAAAGGTTATATAGAAAAAATGGAAATAATAATCCACAGTTCTCTAAAGATAAGAAAGAATTTAAAGAAGTCATGCATTTCTTTTTCTAGTAGAAAAAAGGCAAGTGAAAAGTGAGGAGCTTCCAATTGTACGTCCTTAGCTGTTAAATCAATAGGACTAATATGTTTATATAATCTCTGGCCTGGAAAAAAGTAAAGACATTTATCCTGTAAAAACAGTTTGAGTAATTGGAAGGAAATGAGCTTTAACTTGTAAAACATTGCAATTATATCAGTGTTTTTTCAAAGCCTATTTTAACAGACCTTGTGTAAGTATTGCAGTAACAGCAGTGTGTAAGTGTTCACTCCGTTCTGGCTATTTTCCCCCCAACTGGACGTTAACAATTGAGCAGGAGTGAAATAATGGGGCAGCATGAAACATGCCGAGCGCCACAATCTGATGACTGTGTCTAGCCTCCATGTCTACAACAATGTACTGTTTATCAATCTACACAGTCCAGAGTGTGTTCCACTTCTTCTATTAAAAACTCTTAAAGTCCAGAAGCACAAAGACTGAATGAAGTAATTCAGTAAAAATTGCATTTTGTGTTGTTGGCACCATCACACCAATTGCAAAATGGAAATAAATGCTCAAATGAATGCTCCCTGCATCCCGCTCCAGAGCTGATGGACAGACTGTGGTTGCAAGCTAACAGATCTCCCTCGAAAGCTTCTTAGCAAATCTCACGAGGGACCGAATTACATATTTCCAAGATGAGGTTTCGGGGTCAAGATCAAAGTCAAGGCCCTGTCATCTCTCATCTCGCTCTTCAGCCAAGCAAACAGGCCTTAATTGTTGATATGGTGCACGGGAATTGACACCTGTGACTTCCCGCTGGTGGGTTCTGACACCCTGGCTTTCACCTTGTCATGAAAGGCTGCAGCTGACTTTGAAAAGGCTTAGCAAATATGAAAAAAGCTGCAATTTATGAAAGCCAGAGTGAAAAATGTGACTGATCAATGAAATGCACATGGGCCTCATACAGGCAGATCCCTGCTGTGCAGATAAACCTACTGCTGATTTTCGTGCTCCATAGATGCTGATCTAACATCTGGATCAATACAGAGTGGAAGGCATGCATGGAGAATGTGCAGGAGAATACACTACTCACTACATGATAAGGAGCTGGGTTTTTTTTCATCCACAAGTATCATTAGCCACTTCACCACTGTTTTTGAAAATTACTGCACATAAAGTCACATTTTGTGTACTTACTTGAACATCTTCAATTCAGAAACTGCTTTAGATGAGTAACATGACTAACAGAAGTCTTCAATTTGCTGTTTGTTGTTTAACATTGAAATATTCCACTGAAATGTATGCTAACTTGACAATCTGCAAAAGCATAAAGTCTCTTTCATGTAAGATCAGAAGCTGAAACTGAATAATTTGTAAAAACCATTATAAGTGTATTCTAAATATACTTGAACAATTGAACACATCTATTCATAGTTGCTATAGGTACCAGCAAGCAAATAAATAATATTAGTGAGAGCAAGGATGCTGACTTTTGCATTATGGATGCTCTCAGCTTGACCTGAAAATAAAAAAAGGAATAAATCTGTTTGTGCTGGTTCAGCTCATGTCCGTTATACCAGTTCGGGAAACAATGTGCCCTCTTTACAAAACCCCTGAAACTTTACTTTCATTAGCTTTTAAAGATATGGCTGAAACTGTGACAGTAACACAAAAATAAGCTTTGGACAAGCACTGACCACTCCGGGGCATTATGAATAAATAATAAATAATTCCATGCTCCTCCAGCTCGCATGTCCGCCGGCACATAGATGTTGATGCAGCACCAGAAGAACAAATGAATAAATAAGTTCAGAATCTCAAGATGGACCTTCCACCATCATGAACACAAATATCTTCTTTTCTCAGTCCCAATGCTGGAGGGGAAAAGTGTGCCTAATGGATGTACCTTGCAATCTTAGCCAGTGTTTGCCACAACAAGTCTGCCATGCTACCACTCAAAGACTAAATTGTTATCATATTACAGCTATGTCCAAGAGGCATCGAGGAAAAACAGAACATAAAATAGAATTTAACCTATTTCCCAATAACCTTGAATATTCGTTAGGTTCTGAAAAGTGGCCTGAAGGCCTAAGCCACTTTCTACCCTCTGCAAAGTGACAAATTAAAAAAAAAAGAAAGAAAAATTATGGCATAAATATTCAATCCACGACATGGTGAATAATCAATGTATAAACATGAGATCCAGTGCTAAAGCTAACCCTCCGATAGTTGTTGGTTTTAATTGCAGTCCGGCATGGAGAGCACGCTGTGGGCCCACAATTGATAGTAGCCATTAGCAAATGATTATGGTGACAGTGATAAACTATATTTCATTGATTTGGCTCAGCTACATTTCCGACTTCTGCTAAAGGGAATGAATAAATTCACCACTGGATCTGTAATGCATGACTTTATATTCATAATTTCCAGAAGAGGAGCCCGGGGGGCTGTGCAGCTCTCAGTCATGTGTAGATGGTGCTGGCAGCTTGTCAATGTTGTACACTCTCAGAGTGCCACGCTTTGAGGCAAATTTTAAATGGCTGCTTTTCATTCAAATACGGGCGAGCTCGGTCTAAGGAAGCTGTAATGACAGCGAGAGAGAGAGAGAGAAGGAGAGAGAGAAGGAGAGACAGAAATTGAACTCGCATACAGACTTTAAATTACTTATAAAGTTAGGATTGAGAGACCAAATAAATGATATTAAATAATTGAACATAATTTTAAACTATAATGCTCTTGCTAATATGTGTATTTGAAGGTTTTTCAGAGTTGTTAATGTGCTCAACTCCCCTGTGCACTCTCACTGCACATAATTTCAAGGTAATTCCAGGGCCTTTACACTCCACAATGACACAATTTATAAAGTCATTTATCTTGTAATTGCATCAGTGAGAAGTAGTAAGTATAGGTGTAATAGCCTTCTTTTTTAGGGCAAAGTGATTTATTTTCACCCCGAGTAAATCTTTACATGGCTAAGGGAACATATGCTTACTGCTCCCCAGCTTCTCGTGTATATCCTCAACAAGAATGTCGTCAACAAAAGACATATGGTAGCCTGCAATCAAGTAGACATGACGTTAAAGGTTAGCATCTGAAACCTAATTTTGGAGCTGGCAATACTGAACTTTGAACTGTGACATTCTAAGCCAGCTGGCAAAGTTTTGGATTTATTTCTTTAATCTGCTCATGGGGGGAAAAATGAAGTTTTTTTGTTTGATCAAAATGCAGCAAATTGGCTTGCAGTTGCTACAGTAAAGCCTTTAATGCTCTTATTCAAGTTTCTAATAAATGAATCAGTATTTTTGGGCGGTGCATTGGTGTAGCAGCTAGAGTTGCTGCCTCACACTTCCACATTCGCTGGTTTGCCCTTGACCTCATGTTCCTGTCTGTGCAGAGTTTCACATTACATTTACTTTTACAGCATTTAGCAGATGCCATAATCCAAAGCGACTTAAAGAAGTGTAGTTTCTATCAAAATATATATCCTCATGCTCTTTCATTAGATCAGGAGCTAAGATGGTAAGATACCACCAGCCAAAAAAAAAATTGTTGGGGGTTAGTACAGGTTGTTCATGTTCACCCCATATCTGTGTGAATTGTCTCATAGGTGTGAATGAGTGTAGGAATGTGTGTGTGTGTGTGTGTGTGTGTGTGTGTGTGTGTGTGTGTGTGTGTGTGTGGTTCCTGGCGATGGACTGGCGTATTCCCACCTCACACCCAGTGTTCCCGAGATAGGCTCTGGATCCCCCGCAATGCTGATCAGGATAAAGTAGTTATTTAATATGAATGAATGAATGAATGAATGAATGAATGAATGAGTAATCAATATTTTCACCATTATAATGATCACTGTTTCAGTAGTAATAGATTTTGGGAACCCACATTTGGCTTTAGCTCTGGTCACCAAAAAACCTTTAGTTGGAATTTCTGGTCTGCAAATGTGTGATCATTGTATCATGTCTCTAGATAGCTCACTCAGTGACCGGTTATAGACGTATGATCTGGCTGAATTGTCCTACTCTGAAAAGGCAACATTTCAAATCTTAGTTTAGAATGTGTTTATGTGGAATGTGTATCTATGCAGAACCTATACTAACAAAAAATATATATCCCCTTAATCAGTGTAAATAAAAGAGCCAAAATGGACAAGTGTTCTGTTCAGTTATCTACGTGCCTGGAACGAATGTATTTTATTAAATAAGGGTGCTGTGGCAAAAGTCCCTTTATGTGCACCTTTGGAAAAGCGTCTGGTATCAGGCAGACGTTGGTCACACAGGCAGTAAGATAAATAAAAGGGCTGGATAAGCATCCTTTATCCATTACGGGATAACCTTTACAAAGAACATCAGCCTTATCTAATACCCCCTGCTCCATAACAAACCTGCAGAGAGTTGCTGATGCACAGAAAACAGCAACATAAAAGAAGAAGGAAAGGATACAGGGAGTAAGGTAGAGAAAAAGCCAGGAGAAGACAGAGAGAGAGAGAGAGAGAGAGAGAGAGCAAAAGCAAGCAGAAAAAAAGAATGAAAGAGTGTAAAAGAGAGAGAGTGAGATCTGTCACCTCATTATTTCCCAGACTGTAAGGGAAAAGCTACGAGGCAATGCTCTCACTATTCACAGCACTGCAACAGACCAAAAGAGGGCCAGGTAGGGGAAGCCAGAGCAACTCTGGCTTGGTTTGAGTGTGTGTGCATGTGTGTATGTAGGTGACTGATCAGTATGGTGCCTGTGGGGGGAAAAGATGAGTGGGTGAAGGAGCAAGACTCTGCTTCCCACAGGATGCTACAGAGGGAGGAGCCCCACTGTGTGAGGAGACAGGAGCTGTCAATCATGCGCTCATTAGGCTGCTAAAGGAAGGCACAGGGGCCTCACATAACAAATAAGAGCAGAATAGACCACTGTCAGAGCCCAGCCTGAGTGATGTGTGTGTGAATCAACTTGACACGCGTTCACAGTCTCTCCCCACAGTCCATTTCACCCTAGGCCTGATCCATCCAAATTTATATGGATTTTTTTGTGTCCTATGCATTTCATTTGAAATGGAAGTGAAGTCAGAATGAAAGAAAACACGTTTGAAAACCAGGTGATATTTCAGCAGATGAAGTGCAGCATTTAGATACACTCAGATAATTACAGGGTGAGATGTAATATATCAAAGTACCATTTTTTTTTATTCCAAACCCTGCAATAAATGATTAGCACCTAACACATTCCAAAGCCACACCATACCTTTCCTCTGTAATCATGTCCAGCACATTTCCACCTGTCCATACAAGACGGATGCACGTCCGAGCAGGGTGCTTCACTACTACAGCTGGAAACATGCTCACCACTGGCCCTTTGCTGTTTCCCGACCTCGCTAGTCCGTCTTTTGATTGCAAGGTAACTCATCATGCATAATTCATTAGTTACTGCCTGTCATTAATTCATCACAGCCAGATATATTATTCACTCTTGGATTATGCATCTTTAAAGGGGGCTTAGGAAGATATGGGGGTTAGCCATTTTGGTTTCTCGTGGCAGGCTTCTTAATCATGATAATGAATCGGTAGCCAGTTGGCAGGAATCATTGGGGTAAACAAATGCTTTGGTTAGTCTGATTTCCTATGCTGAGAACTTTGGACTTTCATTTATTTACCTCCCTATTTATGGGCTCATTAATTGAAGGCCATTTGAAATGCTTGCCTAATGATAGCGTATGAGTATGGAGCATAATTACAAAACCTTAAGAGCGTAATTGAAAAAGAAGATTAGACAGTGCAAATGGACAGTTGTTTTCCTGTGTAATTACAACATGCTAGGAAAGCCTTCATTTTGCACAATGAAGCCTGGTAGCAATTTAAATAGTATAGTGTGTTAAAAAATGTATCATTGGATTTAACTGGGCCAAGATGAAACAAATATTATTTATATAAACATATAGCTCCATTTCTATGTAAGTACCGGACAGATGAAGTGGAAATAAAGCACTGTATAGAGGGAAAGAATAATATAATGCAGCTCATTACGAACTATAACGTGCAGTTTGTGACAGCATCCATACACAGGTGACATATACGTAGGTAGTTAACGTCATCAATCAATCAGAGTTAAAGGAGAAGCTAATTATAGCCAGTGATGTCGCAGTCTTAGGATTTATACCACCAGGGATTAAAACGCCAAAATACAGGCTAATATATAGAATATAACTCATTGGCTGTTTAAATACTCAAATATTTTGCACATCTGTTGGGTAAGTTCCCATCTATTTTGCTGAAAAAAGGTAAATTTGCTTTGCTATTCCCACTGATTGGGAAAATCATGCTCTGTTGGCTACTTCACTAGCAGCAGGCATTAATGGCTTTTACTGTCTGCAGTTTTTATCATCAAATCCTTCCCCAGATTGCACTCTGGAGGGAGAAACTGCAGAAAAGCTCACAGCATGGGAAATCTGTTGCATTATTGACGCTGAGGCTTAAACAGAAATTTATGCACACAATACTATATCATTCCCTTGACAGGTAAATTACTCTTTCCTGAAGAGACAACAAGCATTCTTTTGAAAAATGAGTTTAAATCCAAGTCCTGGTATATTTTCTGTTATCTTCACAGAGAAGGTTGGTGATGATGAAGATGAGGCAAATAAGAAATGAAATCTGTTTCTGCAGTGCAACAGAGTCACAAACAAGAAGTCCTGAGAGAATCAGCATGAGGTCTGAAGTTCTTAACACATCCAAACATGGGCTCTGGCTAAGGCGGCCATCTCATAAATGTTGCAGAGCCGTGCTCTCTCAAATCTGTAGAAACACATCCATTAAGAGTGACCTTTGTAAAAATCCAGCACTGGCAAGAAGCAGCCTTTTATCATCCTTATAAAGCGGCGCAGCAATGGGCTGCAGACCGTTCTGAAATACCAGCCTTGGCGAAATAATTGAGCATGGCTTTTTCATAACCCCGATACATGCTGCCGAGGTGAGAGATTTGAAAAACAGAGCTTAGAAATAAGACTTTTTCCTTCTTTGAAAGTCAAGATAGATACATGAGTGACATGAATCAGTGACCCTGAATTCTCCCATTGCTGGGGACAGAATCTCAAAGGCAGGGAAAGTTTAGCCATTTTTCAATCTCCATGTGCACTTTGGGCCATTCACAGGATCATTCGAGTGCATTCTGAAAATATGAGTGCTGAGCCTGAAAGGCAGCCAGTGGCACTCTTAGACTCACCTTCTGACCCTTAAAAAATGCTTGCAAATGCACTCATTAGACTGGTGTTTGCAGGAATGTGGAAAAAAGTTTCTAAAAGCAAGACAGTCAGCTGTTCGTCTTCTTCTGAACATTCCTGTGCACAGCCAATAACTGCTACCTCTTCCTACACCAGACCTCTTCCCTTTCAATTCCTCATCTGGCTCTCTAACAAATTATGGTTACATTCACATCCATTGAAATCCGAATCGTTGCCTGTGTGAGTACTAGCCATGATCCATATTAGAGACTGATTGTCCATCAGTGTTTGCAGCCAGAGGTGCAGGCTATAAGAGGGTCAGCAGGTCTGAAGCCACTCCTATCTCACCGTGCAGATGATTGCAGTTTTTAATCTTACTTCAGCCTTGTCTTATTAGGTCCACACTTATCCACCAGAGATTTTTTTTTTGTCTCTCACTTTTTTTTTTGATTCTTTCTTTTTTCTCTCAGCACACTACTGCTTGCCCAATCAGAGTTGCCACTGTTTATTGTGATAAGTCACCCTAATGAACAAATGACCTGCCACCTGGAGCACTTAGAGCATGGTGTTAAACTCTGGTTATAAAAACCCCTTCCAGCTCTATTGATTTACTGCCAGCATTTGATTGTACCCCAGGGGCAGCAGACCTGCGAGGGCCGGCAGAGCTCTTACTGTTTTACAGTCCATATTACACCAAACAAATAAATCTCCTAGCCATTAATTCACTTTTGCTCTCCTCTCTGCTTGCTGATAATGGTATAGAAGAGAAATTGGGAGCAGATTCATATTAGGTGGCTGGAGCTCTGTGTGCCGACTCAGACCATGCCCTCTCGTATGAGATTAGCCAGCACAGACAACTTCTCCTTCCCTCTGAAGATGTCATTAGTGTTGGGCTGAGCACATAAGGAAATGATTTGGAATGGTGCTTGCCTGTTTGCGCCAGTAACGGTCATTATTTTCAAAATCCTGAGAGGCATTTTTACGAGGCCCCCATGGAGGCTAACTGGATACGTCCCTGGCATTTAGTGTGACACCCTATTCTTAACATAACCAAATCCAGAAGACCAGGGTCTAGAGTCACCTACCTTTTACAAGGGGCAAGACAACCACAGACAGAAAAGTGCCGATTATAGCACTAACAAGTTTTCTGAGCGCAGTCTCTCAAACTATGAGGAGTTTGAGAGACTGAGCTCACTGGGCATCTTACGTTTTGGTTAATCACAACCTTTGGTTGCATAAAAATAAGGTTTCTTTTCACAGTACTACGCCATAACAAAATGTTTTACTCAATTCTGGACATCACTAATTGCTCACTGGAACACTAAGCAATGGTTCTCCAAGATCCGTCCATGCTGCAGGAACAGTAATTAATTCTGGTTAACAGTGTAATCGAATGACATTGAACAGCAACAGATTAAGCAAAGCAATTACTTTCCCGAAGTAATCAAACGTTCATTCTGCTTTGAAGTGCCACCTCCTTGTATTTCAGCGATTTAAGCAATGGAAGCAATGAACTCAGTGAAGGAGTGGTTGCTACTTGCTGCCAGACTCGCAGATAAGAGGCAACTGCAATCATGTGCATATGCATGCTGTCTTCCTGGCCTACGAGGATGATGTCACCTTAAGAAGTAATGCCATGGGAAACGTGTCAAGGTTCCACAGCTCAGAGAGGTTACAATTAGAGCACCAGGAAAGAGACTCGAGTATGTCACCCAAACATGCTTTTAAATGCAGAAAATTTAAATGTCAGGACATTAACAGAGGCTGTTTATGATTATTTTTTATGTTGGGGCTATTAGTGCCAGTGTGATTTTTCTGTTTCAGTTTGTCATAGAGGCTTTGAAGTTCGCAATCCTTTGAGCTCAACATACTACTTATCTGCAGCAGGTGTGTGTGTGTGTGTGTGTGTGTGTGTGTGTGTGTGTGTGTGTGTAGGCATGTTTTTATATCTTGGTAGGGACCAAATGTCCTCATAGGGATTGAAAGATCTGACATTTGACAAATGCATTTTAACACCGATTAGTCCACTTGCCAAGTAGAAAAAAATGATACTTTTTGTTTGTTTGCTATTTGATTTGGTTTAGTTTCATACTGCACATAATTAAATGAAACAAAAAGGGAAAATGTTGGCTGAGGGCTGTGTAAGGCTCAAAAGGTACTCGTGAAACTCATCCACTGGTCAGAAATATGGGGATGGAAAAAAATTAACAAACCTTTGCCAAGAGAGCCAAGAGATCACATAAATCATCCAAGAACAGAGAACATGGAGCTGGAGCTCAACAAATTATTATATAAATAGAGAAATAATTTGTGTAAAACATTTTGTGTATGCATCCAAGGTTTATTTTCTATTTTTGTTCGTTGGTCCAAACATCCATAAGATATCACATTTCTGCAGCACTGCAGCTCTGTCATTTGGCTCAGTTTGTGTCTTGTGGTTCAGTTGACTACAGAAAAAAACATGCAGTCCCCACCTCATAATACACGTCATATTTGGTTGACCTCCTGCATTCAGGTCAATACAGGATCGAACTGCTTCTGTCATTGCAATCAAACCGTGCTAGAGTTCATTTGGAATTGGACCGAGAGCATCTGAGAGAGGTCGCTTTTGGTCTGCACCCACATACGATTGCTGTGTTCTCACCTGCACAAACAAATCACACCAACGAGGGAAATTAGGGTTAAGTTCAAATGAGCTAAACACTACATATTTGAAAGCACGCTAAATGAGTCAAAAGGGCTCCTTTTGTTTACTGAGGTTACAGTTTGGGTTAGATTTGCATATAGGCATAGACTTCATTAGCTGCATTAATGTTTAGGTCAATGGAAGTTCCACAAAGGAATGATAAGATAAATGTGTGTGTGTGTGTGTGTGTGTGTGTGTGTGTGTGTGTGTGTGTGTGTGTGTGTGTGTGTACCACATGTACGTAATGATTCACTAAGCCAGAAATGCTGAAAGATACGTTTATTTGCTATCACCTTTCATAGACCTCTAATGTCAGATCATAGCTGAGAGATACATTGTTCCTTGCATTTGAGAGTAAAGTTCTTTACACTGTAAAGCCATAGAGCAGCTACTACAATTTCTTCATTTGTCTGCATCTGTAAAAGCAGCATTGTCTGGATACACCAGCATGCAAATAAAAATGCAATGCTTATGTCTCAATATGCCAGAGCTTAATCCTAAACCATGACAAAACATGGAATCCAGCATGACTGGTACCCTTTAATATAAGACTCAATTCATTCCACACCTTCATTTAGAATTTCTCTTACTTATATAATACATTTTTTTTATGTCTAAATGTCTCAAGCAGACTCTTACCATTTCATCATTTATTAAAGGGAGCAGAGAAATGGCAACTTCAACATTTCTCCCTTTAACCTGTTCTTCTTTTTTGTGCCTTCTTCCTGTTCCATGAGGGACAAACACGACACCTCTCCAGTGTTGCACTTCAGAGAGGACATGCTACCTGTCACAGCAAAGAGTGAGCAGCCTGAGCACAAGCAGAAAGCCATGTGACATCTGTTCGTTCTCACAGGAACCCCCAAGTCCCGAGGCTCCCCACATCAAGCCCAGGAGAAAAGAAGGTGACAGCAAACACAACACGTCGTGTACAGCTGGCTGGACACACTGCAACGCTGCCAGGAGCCTCTGTTCCAGCACCAGAATGTGTCAAAGTCCTGACTTTGAACTGGAAGTCTTTAAACATATGCAGCACACATGCATAGTTCAGTCGACACAAAGTAAACATGCAGTGTGTTTTACTGTTCTACTTTTTAATTCCTGTTTAGTAGCATTTTTGCATAGTAAGAAAATCTTTTCCAATCCCCTTTATATGAACATTTTTGAATTCCTTGAACTCCCAAGACTTCATGACAGGTCCAGAGTTTTTTTTTTTATATACTTTCCCATTAATTACAGGATACACAAAATGCAATCAACTATTCTTTCTTACTCATCAATTTCTCACGTATTTCCAATATATTCTGGGCTTAAAACAGGCACCAGGTGTATATAGACAACGCATTTCTTTTGGAGAAAACATTTGGAGTCTGGCTCTATTTAGCCCTTTGAATCTGCAGGGACATGGCCTCCCCTGCCTCAGGAATATGCACATAATAGCCTTTTGTAATCATTTAGTCATGAAGTAGTGCCAATCAAACAGAACTCCATCTACTTTTTTTTAATACTGAAACTACAATGCCCTGCTGAAAGGCCTTGGACTGTTATCAGAACCAATATTTCAAAGCTGATTTATGCATCTAATGTGGTGGAGTGCAACTGATAAATCCAAGTAGTTTACACCAATATTTAGCTTTTTCCAGACTGCACATATCTCACTCCTCTCTCTGGGGGTCATTTCTTCTCTCCGAAAAGTAACAATACCAGCATTAGAGATAAGAAAAAAATGATGAAACATCAGTGGTGGGTCATCCATAGGGGCAGATTATCTGAGCCTCACCATATATATCAGCCATTTGACAAATGGTCATCTTCATAAAGATCTCTTTCACCACTCCATACATTTCACATTTTACTGAAATACTAATTATCTATTTTGAGTGACCAACAAATTAAAAAAATTCCTATTAACAGATAAAGTCAATAACTGATGTTCCACTTGATTTGATGTTGCACATGTTGTCTTCTAGATGTTGCGCCAGCTCACTGTCCAGGTTAGTTCCATAGAGTTGTCATTGCACCTAGTGGTCAACAATGGAAACTACAAAATCACTTATATCGCGCTTCCCCATGCTTGTACTGTGACATTTTCAATGTTTTATAGTAAATAAATGGAATTAAATCTAACAAATTTCCACAAACAAAGGCAAAGTGTGAGTCAGTGTTTCTATGATTGTACACAACCAACTTTAAAATATATTGTAAAGATTGTGAGATGGAAAGTGAGATTATAGAGTGGACAATATCCATACATCAGAAATGTGTGTGCACGACTCTGACCTTGTGTCCCATCCAAAGACAGCAAAAAAATAAAATAAAATAAATAAAAAGTGGCTCCCTTTACCAATACCCAAATTATTTTGAGCTAGTTTCAGGTTTTTTGTGTGGTTTTGACATCTAAATTTTGCTAAAATTTGGCAACCTTGGTTAATCGTATTGGCTCTTCTGCTAATAACACACTTGCTGTATTGAACACAGCGAAATAAACCTATGTCTAAAGCAGCCTGAAATGAGCAGATAGACTGTATGCTGAATGACTGTGTGTTGACTGTATGTTTCTGTATGTTGTTGACTCTCATCTGCCTATTACAGAGTTACTCTTAAAATGACTACATAGTAAGCTTCTGGTCTTAATTTTGTTTGAGGCTATGGTGTTATTAATTCTGTCCCACCAACATCTATGGTCATGAGCTTCTGTTGTGACATATACATATATGTGCAAACATAAACGTCTAAGCAGATGTCTCTAGCCAGCATTAACTTTTATTCTGACCTTGCCACATACATCAGATATCATACGACAGATCTGCAGATCTACATTCCTTGTACTAGAGAGCTTAAAGTCAATATCATATCTACATTTACGGCATTTGGCAGACACCCTTATCCAGAGCGACTTACATTTTATCTTATGTATACAACTGAGCAGTTGAGGGTTAAGGGCCTTGCTCAAGGGCNGATCAGTAGCCCAACGTCCTAACCACTGAGCTACCTCTGCCCTTATATATGCCCTCATATATCACATAATCTACAAAAATGAGAAGGATGGGATTTACCAGTCCCAGTTTTGTGACCTCAACCAAATTTACATTTAAAGGCCCTCGAGTAATCTTTAGGCTTATTTAAATCTCAACAAGCCTTTAGGAGAAGCAGGAAAAAATCCAGGAGATCCACCTCCAGTGCTTTCCCATGGTACCGCAAATCCAGCAGTTGAGCTGCTGTCTACCCAGCACTGGAACTGACTGCTTGTGTGTTATCAATGGCTTTTAATTCACTGAAATGTTTTTTTTCCCCTCCCAAACATTCAGAACAAAGACGCAGCATAGGGAACAAATGTTCCAGTAAAAGCCATCTGGTAGAATTTACACACATATTAAGTATGCAAAGCTTTTGCGATAAGTTTCAGGACAAAAGCAGCATCAGGAGTTCTCTAATAAAGTAAGGGGCTGGGGAATTTATTTTCACTCAAGCCTTACTGTTGCATGCGCAGACTGCAGGCTTTTCACAAATAGAAATCTATCTGGCGAGAGGAAAACTGAGGAATATGTTATTAGGTCAGAGAAAAGCCTGTTTACCAGCCAGTGCCAGATAAACAGGATACTTCGTCTCTTGAGAGAAAGCGTATTTTTGTCAGCTTCTCAAAAGCTGACAGTTTCTGTATATAAATGTTTTTAAACATTTGCTGTCTCTTCACTACTTAGCGACACTTTCTTCAGAGTCTATTTTTCAAGAATATGAATTGTAGGCTACGGTGGATCAATTCTCCCAAAATTATAAATAAAAGATAAAGATAAATATACAAATTCCTATATCAATAAATAAAATAATATTTTAAAAAAATAGGCATTTATTCATTCATCAGTTTGTTCATTTATTATTTGTTCGTTTGTTTATTTATGTAGTTATTTATTGGTTAGTTTTTTGTATTCCTATTTGTATATTTTTTGTATTTATTTTCAGATATTTTCCTATATTTATTTATTTGATAGGCAGGTGAATCTGAATGAATGTATGAATCTTCTGTTTTTCATCTATTTTTTCACAAAACATCTTTTAATTCGTAACTTGTATTATTTCTGTATTTATTTCATTTTTTTTCTTCATTTGTCTGTCCATATTGAAAACGTAGGGGCATGTTTTTCACATTCAGGTACAGTAATCAAGCGCAGAGTGCGAGAGTAAGAGGGGTTTAGGAGCAGTGAGGTTATCGCTTGCTGCACTGACCAGGATAACGAGACTGATTAGGATTTGCTGGTGGAAATAGTGATAGTGACGATAGAGTCGTGTGCATGATTTCATGCACTTGTGAGTACATTTGTGTTGTACAACTTGCAGTCACAGCCAATGTGTATGTGTAAAAGAGAGACAGACTGACCGAGCCCAAATAACAAGATGGGCGCCTTGTTTGTCTAGCCTTTTCAACTTGATCCAGCTAACTGGATATATCCACAGATACAAAAAGAGTAACTAATGCTTATTGTTATTATTCCATATTATTCATCTAACAATTTCTTTGGTATTTATGAATGGTAATATATTAGTCTCACTTTCTATTTGCTTTGCTTCAGCCTGGGGATTGGGAATGTCTGCCTCAACCAAGTCATTCATGAGTCCTAAGAGCCAGAAACTGCATGTTTTCAGCTGTCTCACATCTCTGGCTGTCAGGTGCCAGCATGCAGCGGTTAGTCATGTACTATGCTTTCAAAACAACCAATGCTGGAGCCAGGCCTGTCCAGTCAATCAGCTAATAGTAATAATTATACAGCATTGCACACTTGATTGACAGTCCCCTCGTTAGCATAAGGACAAGCGAATACAGAAAGAAATAAAGAAAGAAAGAATACACAAAATAACAAATAAATAATTTCAGGAATGAGTAAATAGGAAACACTATAAATTTAGCAAAGTATAGATTTTTTTTTTTTTGGCAGATGTGGTCCTCGGTAAGGGTGGCATGGTGGCGCAGTGGGCAGCTTCAGGGTTCCTGTTTGACCCAGAGCTCAGGTTACTGTATGTGTGGAGTTTCACATGTTCTACTTCTATTTCCCAAAAACATACAGTCATATTGCCGATGCTAATTTGCTCCTAGGGGTGAATGAGTGTGTGACCCGCCATGACCCTGATAAGGATAACGCTGTTACTGTTACTCCACATTAATAAGGTTTTGTACTGAAATGCAAGCTTTTAAACAGCATTAACAACAAGGTAAAAATATAGTACACACTAAAGTATGCATCTAGGTGTTTTAAAAAATATGTAGAGTGTGCATGAAATATTGCTGCACTATTCTGCCAGATCCAGTCAGGAAATGGTGAGAAACCACAATTTACTGTTATAGAGCATTGTAATGGCAGAGTAATATTTCTATAGTTTAGGGAGTATTTTGATCATCTGTTGCTGCAAAAGTTTAAAAAAAAAACCTTCTTGTTTGCCCAAATATGTAATTTGGCCCATATTCAGCATACAGGCTGAGCTTATGGTAATATGGAGAAACAGTTATAAATAAAACTTCATCAACAAGTTCCAGCAAGTCTTCTGCCAAGCAGTTTTGGCTTTTAATCAAGAGTGGCTATATGGCATATTCTATCTTCCCAGAAGGGAGCTGAAACTTTTTCCCTGAATGTTTGTAATTTAATTCGACAAACATTAGCCCTAGAGGCACATTTCTCTCATTAATACTTGACATTCCTGACATTATGTAGAAGTGCACTGATGTGATGGCTCTGGCTCTGGGAAGTGACCCAGATTCAGTCTTTACTTTCATGCTTTTAACACTGAGAAGCACCTGTTATACAATATTAAACTGCAAGCTACAATGTGAACATGAACAGCCATTACAACAGAATGCTGAGGTTCTGAATGCTATTGAGTACAACATATTCAGCAAACAGAGACTCCTTTTGGAGCAGAAAAGCGACATAGGACATATAGGATAACAGGATATCACAGCATTATGGGGTATTGTATGTAGAAATATAATGTGGAAAAATATTCTTTGATGTAGTAGTACTGGATGTGCATATGGCTATATCACAAGTATGCTGTATCAAAAACAACAGTCTTACTGTAGGCGTATGTGTCAGGGATGGACAGGGGTTAGATGGACAAAAAAAAATAATAATCTAAAGATTCAAAGTCATAAACTTGCAATTGGTTGGCAACATTACTAGTGGTGCTTCACAGTGAACACAGATTTCTGGGGTGTACAGTATATGCAGTGAACCAGTGACTGTTAACAGGTTTGATTAGTGTGTGAAGCTGGGAATGTGGAATGCTTAATAAATAATACAGATACATGATAACACATAACTATCACGCCTGAGTTCACTGTATTTTTTTTTAAATCTGATATTCCTTTTGATGAAATTGGTACTTGGTGTATGATTTTCTTCCACTTAAAAAAAAAAAACTATGCAGCTTGAAAAGTAAACTATGCAGCTTGTCCTCTTAGCATCATATTTGTCATTCCTTCTGATTTAATACCATAGTAAGGCACTTTTCGTAGATTTCAGCCAAATCAGATGCAGATGGAGGAAAAGCTGTGGGTGGAGGAAAACACTGGAGAGGAAAAGATGAGCACTTGACCATGAGAACCACAAACAATACTGTGTCAATTTGCAAGTGGAACACATAAAATGAGAGCTTTCACACACACACACACACACACACACACACACACACATCAATTCTAACCTGCCATGGCCCCTATTCTCACTTAAGTTGTGCTTCTTGCTCACTGTTCCATATCGTAACCTCTGTGCACTCCAACAAGACCAGCTCCATTTGAAGCCCCCTAATAGCTGCAGAAGCCCAAAGCAGACAGGTGACACAAGACAGGTGTGTAATTGCTGGAAGAGCACACTGACTGACAAGGCTGACTATTTCACACAGAAACCAGATACGCTACAGCCTGCCAGAGTGAGGTTCAAGCCGTTAAGTGACGGTTTGTGGTTTTCTATTTTTGCATCAGGTATAATTTTCACTTCTGAAAGACTATTTGAGAGGATTGATCTGCAGTATCTGGGTTATAATATCAGCATCCGGAGTTTTAGAAATGGTATGAAATCCATACAAAGGATTTGTCCTCTGTGAAAACCACTTTTGACCCATGTAGTCAAATTCTGTCAATGTGAATAACTGTCATTAAACATGCACTTACAGATGGAGAAAACTTTCATTCATTCATCTTCAGTAAACACTTCATGGTGAGGATCATGGTAGATTTACATTTACATTTATGGCATTTGGCAGACGCCCTTATCCAGAGCGACTTACATTTTTATCTTATTTATACAACTGAGCAGTTGAGGGTTAAGGGCCTTGCTCAAGGGCCCAGCAGTGGCAGCTTGGCGGCACTGGGGATCGAACTCATGACCTTCCGATCAGGAGCCCAACGTCCTAACCACTGAGCTACCACTGCCCTTAGATCTGGTGCCTATCCCAGACACACTGGGCACAAGGTGCCAATACTCCTTAGATTGAACCCCATTCTATGGCAGGGTACCACCCACACACACTCACACACACACACACTCTTAATCACACAATTGAGTGTAGCCAATTCTCCAACTGGCATTGTTTTTGGGAGGTGGGAGGAAGACAGAAAACCCAGAGTAAACCCATGCAAACCTTGGAGAACATGCGAAAGACAGACAGTAACCCAAGCTCAGGATCAAACTGGGGACCCTGGAAATGTGAGACAGTAACGCTACCTGGTGTGTCAATGTACTGTCAAAAGATATAAATACCATTTTGTGCAAAAATGAATTTCTAAGTAATGTATTACCTGGAATCTAAAAGACTTTAGTGTAAGAATAGAAACTCAGTGAGCTGCACTGCATCTTCAATTCAAGTTTGCCTTTGAGGTCACACCAGGTGATGGTGCTGAGACACTTAAGGCTTTCAGTGTGGAATAAGCGAGATTGAATGTTTTCATCTCATCAGGAGCACTGACGTGATGCAGGGCATGATGTGTATTCCTGGAGGTGAAGAGCGAAAGATCATAAAACATTAGCCTCGTGGGACATGTGATAAAACATACGCTCTGTCTCCAGCTTCTCGCTTCTCCTGAGCAAAAATGAGTGCACAGGCTTGCTGGTAAGGGAATGCTAAAATATTTGTGTGAGCTGACATGCCAGGTTCAAAAACACAGTTTCAAAATGGAGACCAAAAAACCATAAAGTTCACGCAGTGCTTATCTCGCCTAAGATTGCTCTGGCAAACAACGGTATTTTGACATATGGCCAATTTTGAAGATCGCGGAGAAAAAAATGGGAGCGATTTTCAACTCTGTTATATACAGCCCTTTTTCATGGGGGTTTCAGTGCTAACGCGGAGATGTGGCTACTCCCCAAGCGTGCTGATTTTGAGGGGGTTATTTTCACTTGTAATTGGGGTAGCTTTCATCTTGGCTGACAAGAGCAGTAGAGAGCGAGGAAGAGAACCAAGTGCGAGCTATCACTTCCCCTATTTCCTGGCCCCAGACAAAGCCAGGCAATGCTGCTGAAGATGATGTATTTCTGATCAAAGAGCCAGCGAGTTGTCAGCAGCCACGGCTAGCTCAGCAACCTGATTGCTCGGGGATAGATTTGTCCCTTTGATCAGAGAATACTCTGACTGCAGGCTCTGTTTATGCACTGAGAGTGATTGAGGGAGGAGGGGAAAAAAACTTTGACATGATGAGCAGAGGGAGACAGGCAAGCAGAAGAGCCAGAGAGAAATGTTGTCTTATACACGTTATATTTAGATATGGATATTTAATTAGACATAACCCACTTAAACATGAAGTTCTTCTATTTTTTGGACTACCTCAAAAATATCGAGTGTGTTTGTGGATTACAACAAGGCGTTTATGCTACACATCATTGGGCATGGGTAATCAAAGATGACGTGTGCTTATTAAAATTATACACATCTTTAGGCCAAGTGCAAAGATGCAGACACACTTGTAATTATCCTACACTACAGTGAAGGTAAATGAAACAGATCACCTAGGAAGTTCATTAATGCCTTAGGTGAGGTCCTGTCAACTCTCGCACCTCTTTCTCTGTTCTTCTAAATGAACTCAGGCAGCATGGTTAGCAGCACACCTGTTCTGCTCTGTTCTGTCAAACACCCTCAGAGCAAGTGGCTTTGAACTGCATGTAACAGTTCAGCAGAGCCATGTGCTGGTAGCATCGCAGAGAGCTGGAGTCAATTTCACCTTATGTGTAGGGTATTATTATTATTATTAGTAGTAGTAGTAGTAGTAGTAGTAGTAGTAGTAGTATACTTGCAGTAATACCACTATAAATGTGATTTAATACAAGAAGTCATAGGCTAACAAGTAAATCAATGACATAAGATTGGAAAAAGACCAGGTAAAGTTTTTTTTTCCCAAACTACAACTGTATAGTAGGGTGAGTCTGTGCCCATTGTAGCTTCAGATTCCTGTTCTTGGCTGACAGGAGTGGAACCCGGTGTGGTCATCTGCTGTTGTAGCCCATCCACCTCAAGCTTAGACTTGTTATGCTTTTCTGTTTAGCATGGTTGCAGAAAGTGGTTATTTGAGTGACCATTGACTTCTTCTCAGCTTGAGGCAGCCTGGCCATTCCCCTCTGACCTAACTCATTAACAAGGCACTTCCACAAGCAGTACTGCTGGTCAATGGATGGTTTTTGTTTTTCACCCCATTCTGTATAAAATCTCGTGGCTGTTCTGTGTTAAAATCCCAGGAGATCAGCAGATTCTGACATACTCAAACCAGCCAATCTGGCACCAACATGCCATGCTACACTCAAAGTCATTAACATCCATTCTGGTGTTTCATGTCATTCTGGTGCTCAAACTGAAGCTCTTGACTTGTGTCTACGTGATTTTATGTATTCCACTGATGCAATATGATTGGCTGATTGGAAAATTGCACGAATGCATAGGTGTAAAGGTGATCAATAAAGTGGACAGTGAGTGTATATTGCCTAAATACTCCTAAATACAATTAAGTTTAGCTAATCTTACAATGTTAAACAAAGACAAGAACTATTTAATAATAAAAATGTAAAAAAAAATTGTGTTTAAATATTTAAACATGAATTATGTATGTATATAAAAATATTGTAAACATAATATTTGACATTATAACATAATATTTAAAACATTTTCAAGTATGACATTTACTTTTAAAAATCAGGAAGCATGACGGTAGGCAGCCTCAGCCCAAGCCACAAATATTTGAAAAGGGTTACATTTTTTGAAGGATGCCACAAAAAGAAAAAGCAACTTTTTGCCCAGTGACAGGATTTATTAAATGTAGATAGCACACATACCTTAACACGACATGCAATTTATGCCTCAACTTCACAACGACCTCATTTGCTAATTGGGAAGATGTCATTTTTATGATCATGTGGTACATTCAGCCATGCTTGAGTATATAGTGTGATCTAAACCCCTCAGTGTAGTAAAACAGCACTCCTTCCTGGTGATAATTTATTCAGTCACCACACTCTCAGATTGTGATAAGCAGATTCAGGTCAAATTCTCCTCATACAACATTCCTCCCCTGATTAATCACACATTACTTTTTTTGTGGGCAGTATGTAGCTGTGTAACACAAATGACAGCATCTTCTCAAATAGCAAATGAACTGCCTTGAGCTGTCACTGAGACGTAATTTGCCCACATTGGACTGATGTTGGGTGACGTGTGTTCTACCTGGATAGTTAAAATGATTAATATTTATAAATATTACACAGAATAATCTCACCAATCCAGGCATATTAGCTGATATTAGCCAGTTGGTTAGAACAGGGAATACTGTGAACACTACTGATTACTTCAAAAAAAAATAAATAAATAAATTATGTAAGATCTCATGTTAGCTAATCAAATGGAGCAGTGAAGTGAATGTCTTATAAGTCAATCATTAATTAATTGCTTTGACCAGTTACCTGCTCATAGTTTTCGATCTTAACGCTAATCAGCTAGCTAAATTCTGATTGTTACCTCTAATATTGTCAGAATTAAAAAATGAGGTATTAGCAACTTTGCTAACAACAAAGTAGGCATTCTTTAGTTAGCTAAGCTAATGCTAAATGATTTATAAAGTTACTTCTAGTTTATAGAATAGTACAAATTACATATGTAGTATATGATAGTAGAAGTATTTTGCTGTGTCTGTCAATAGCGAAATTGTTTTATTTGCTATTTTGCTTTGACATGGAACATCACTTTATTAATCCCACCATGGGGAAATTCGTTTTGTCACAGCAGCAGTAAATAAATAAATAAATAAGTTAATAAAAAGTGCACATAAATAAGTTCATGTACCAAACACGCAATACTAAAATGTAAAAAGTAAAAGAAAAAATGGACTATTCATCTAGGTGGCAGGTCATGTGCTGTTGGCATGAAGGAGCGTCTGAAGCGTTCTGTCTTACACCTGGGGAGGGTCAGCCTCTACAGGGGGTGCGAGGGGTTTTCCAAGATCCCCTTTATTTTGTTCCTATTCCTCCTCTCCGCCACCACCTCCAGGCTTTCCTGCTGCAGGCCATCCACCCTGCTGGCCTTCCTCACCAGCCTGTTTATCATGTTCTGCTCCCCAGGCTTGACACCTCCTCCCCAGCACACCACTGCAAAAAATAACGCACTAGCAACTCCTGTCTGGTAGTAGACTTAAAAAAAAAAAAGTAGGCCGCCAATAGCCTACTGCACACATTAAAGGAGCAGATCCACCACAAAAAGTACAGGCGCCTCTGTCCCTTCCTCTGTATTGTCCCTCCAGTCCCTCCCCCTTGATGGTGATGGGGGTTGGTGGCTTTTTCCTACTCCTCCGGAAGTCTACTACCAACTCCTTAGTCTTTGCTACGTTGAGCTTAAGGTAATTCTTCTCAGCCCAGCACACAAGCTCTCCACCACCCCTCTGTACTCTTCCTCATTGTCCCCATAGATACAACCAACAATGGAGAAATCGTCCGAGAACTTTTGGAGGTGGCATGTTCCAGAGTTGTATGTAAAGTCAGAGGTGTAGATGGTGAAAAGGAGTAGCAACATGTTGAAATGGTGACATGGTGTTTCAAATGTTTCATTTAGAAAAACTAAGAGCTTCAGATGCTGAGAAAAACAAGATCAGCACATCTCTAATGTCATTGTGACTGAAGCTGCCATCAACCCATTCTTCAAATGAGCCTAACGTGTTAAAAATAACCGAAAATATAAGTGTTTTTAGTGGATGAATGTATTTAATGTTTGGCTGCTACACGTACAGCAAACGTTTCAGCTCTTTGTCATAATATGTGGCGTAAAATTCATCAAAGCTCTCAACACTTCATCACTCAAACACCATTCCCTGATGTTTTGTGTTGATGGAAGGTGCTATTTTTGGCACTCCATGGTAGAATTCAAGGCCAGTGATTATGTAAGCCCTGGTTAGTATAACTGACTGTTTTTGGGTCAAACAGTGATGCAGAATATAGGTCACTTCTGACAGCTGATGAAGACAGAACATTGGCACTGCTGTGATTATGTATTTATAAGTCAGAGGGGATGTTGGGGTTGCAACACAGCAAACATCTCTTGCAGTAATTACAGATCACTTCATGTGTGTGTGTGTGTTTGTGTGTGTGTGTGTGTATGGGTGGGTCTGTTCAGGAGGATTAATTGTGTATTAGAAAGATATGAAACAGTCTACAGCGTGCAGTGGAGAAAGACAACATGTAGGACCTGCCCTCTGGGCTGCTTTCTAACAAACTCTGGATGTGTGAGTCTGTGTGTGTGTGTGTGTGTGTGTGTGTGTGTGTGTGTGTGTGTGTGTGTGTGTGTGTGTGTGTGTGTGTGTGTATTAAAAAAAAGACTATGGGTAAGATGGATTAAGCTGTTTGTGCCCATTTTCAAGCATAATTAGGCCGCATTCTGCACAAAAATTGCTATGTACAAAATTGTGTTGTGTACAAAATTGCTGTACAAGCTAAACGCTCAATTTAAGCATCGTGCACACAGCAACACACAGAGGGCACTTCAACCTCCATACATACACACGCTACAAAAAGTGCAGATAAGGGTGCAGAAATGAAAAGTGTGACTGTGTACTTATTCCGTTAGATGTAGGCTACTAAACTTTGGGCAATTACCAACTTTGTGGCCATGATTTTGTCTGCCTCCCAAACACAGGTGTAAATTAGTGCCATGTCCCACACACACACACACACACATACACACACACACACACACACACACACACACACGCACGCTTAAGCAGCACAGCCCCCAGTGTATGATGTGCAAACAAACAAGGAGGAAATAGAAATACCTCACATGAATTCAAAATGAAATAATCCTTTTTTTTTTTTTTTTTTTTTTACATTTGTGTTGTTTTTGTATACTTGTACATTATAATCACACTTCTTTCCAAAAGAAAATATGCAGCGTTAGCTAGTATGGTAAGTTAAAATTGTGATATGTTTTAATTGATTAACATCAATTAATCGATTACATTTTTTACTAAACAAAAACATCACAAGGCAAACTGGCAATCTATATGATATGGTTAATTATGCGTGTGTTTAGAACCTTTTCTATCCAATCTTGATCAAAGTGTTGATAAAGGGTCTCTCAGGAGCATGGCCAAGATGGCCACTGAGTGTGGTAGGATGTAAAATTCGAACAGTTGTTATAGGGTACTGTAGTGTAACAATCTTCCACTGAATGCTGGATATCAAATGCATTATTTATTTAAGGTATTTTTATATGTTTATTTGAGTGTTTATCTATTTATTTATGCATGTATGTGGGTGGTGAGGGGTCCCAAAGTCGTAAAAGCTGTACATGCCTGTCTTTTTTCTTAATTCTTTGTCTTCAAAACTGGCATACAATCAAAAATGTGAGACAAGCTCATATTCAAAAAACAGGCAGAGGGTGAGGTCATCAGCAAACAAACAAAACAACAAAACAGTCGTGGCCTAATGGTCCGAGAGCCAGACTTGGTGAACCTGAAGGTCGTGGGTTCGAGTCTCGGGTCCGGCAGGGATTGTAGGTGGGGGGAGTGAATGACCAGCGCTNCCCCAACTGCTCCCCGGGCGCCGCAGCTAAAATGGCTGCCCACTGCTCCGGGTGTGTGTTCACAGGTGTGTGTGTGCGTTCACTACTGTGTGTGTGCACTTGGTTGGGTTAAATGCAGAGCACAAATTCCGAGTATGGGCCACCGTACTTGGCCACAAAGTCACTTCACAATTCAAATTCACAAACTAGGCAAATCTGAAGTCCAAAAACCAGAATCTCATACACAAAGATCAAGGCTTGGCACTTCAGGTAAGTATACACTGAGCAATACTTCGCTTCAGTTGAGTGTTTGTGTGTGCCTGTATAGTGTGTGTGTGTAATTGAGCCCAGGTGAGTACAAGTCTGAGTGCAGGGTGAACATGTTTGTAGGCGGCTAAGTATTCTGGGAACTGGAGTTGGACACAGATTCTGCCGTTAGCATAACAGATCAACAATATTACTGGCCCCCATCGCACCCTTAACCCCCCCTTAACACCCCCCACACACACACACACAAACACACTGTTTACATATCCTAACATAAGAGTTATTAACAAATTGTGTTACTTACTGAACCTGCAATTCCTCTTGTTAGAGTTTTTAGACAGCTCTATGTTTGGGATCATTTCCCAGCAGCTTTTAAAATGTAGTGAGTGCTTCAGACAGAATACATTTAGCAGATGGTTTCAGGATACCGTGAAGCTACATGATAAGCTACACCCTTGTTAAACTGGGCATTTATTTCAAACAAATTGCAAGCACGTTTTGAAGCTGCATAAAGTTGCGATTTGCGCTAAGCTTCCTGACACATATACATATGGTCCTATATGTGGAATAGTGCTGTATTTCTGAAAGTGGTTGATGCAGGGTGTCTATATAAATCATACTTGACTGATGTAATACAGAACAGTTTTGAGGTTTTGATTTGATGCCCTCAAGTTGCGTTCTGTTTCACAAAACACACAACGGCTGCAACACAGACAATGACTGCTTCTTACACAAAATGGTGACAAACTTTATTTGGTGTGACATAGCAGCACAATTCATTTGAATCTTCTACCAAGGCATCTTTCGCACTTTGACATTTGTGCCAAATTTCCATGTGCTCTGCATATCAAAATGGTCAACTCCTGTCTCATCGTACAGGGGCTGAAACAGACAGGGTGGAACACAGACTGGAGGAAGCCAGACACTTTGCTCCACCTAATCAAAGGCGGTTCAGTATCTATATGCCTCCAGATCCGTTCCCTGTCCACATGTGTTGACATTTCCTGGTGCAGAAACATTTACTACAAAGATTTTTGTGATGCCATATGAATAATGTATACTGTACTCCAGTTTAAAGCGCACATGATGCATCTGTCTTCAAGATGGATGGGAGCAACTGAGGATGGACATGGAATTAAAAGCATGAGGATTAAAAGAGGGCGATTAAAGCCAGCACAAAAAAGTCAATCGTGTAATAAGTAGGGCTGGGAAATATGACTATATAATATTGATATCCTGATAGTTAATGTCACAATAAACTTTTCTGAAATAGCGCCACGTTGTTATAGCTTTTTATAATTTTACTGTTACACTCAAGGCAGCTGATTTTCAACTGTCATTTCAACCATATACAGCTAGTACAGTACACAGTGAAATGAAACAACGTTCATCCAGGACCGTGGTGCTACATAAAACAATACAGAATTACATGAGACTACATTCAGCTGATCCTTTTACACTCTTACATGGCTGGTAGAAATAACTGCTATATTCCGTAATTAATGTCCATTGTGTCATGGCACATATCCAAAAAACGTGATCTCAGCATGACCTGCATGAGAAAAGCCCACAGCCAGCAAGCTTGAAATAAAAGCATCTTATTTAGGCTGATGCTTAATCTGGCTCCTCATTTCCATAGCATGATCTCTGAAGGCCGAAATCCTAGGCAAATTTACAAAGAGAATCATTATATTTAAAACAATTTTGGTGAAATGTACTTATGTTTTCTTAACCCTTTACTGCACATTGTTGCCATACGGCAACAATTTACAAACTACCCCCCTAATTTTTTTTTTTTTTTNATATTTTTATTTCTTGAACTTCAAGTAATAAAAATCCATAAAAAATAAATAAATAATTCATGCAGTAGAGGGTTAAAGCAGTGACGTGAAGTATGTAATAAGCAGAAAAAAAAGAAAAAAATCATTTTTGGATAAGATTAAAACTGTAATTTTTAGTATATAGAGTATCTATAAAATGAAAGAAAGTAAGAAAGTAAGAAAGAAAGAAAGAAAGAAAGAAAGAAAGAAAGAAAGAAAGAAAGAAAGAAAGAAAGAAAGATTTAAATTCCTTAAACTCAAGGATCTGGTCTAGACTTATGTTCCGCACTATATACAATCTTAAAAATGGGGGGTTCTTTCAGGATTCATTCAAAAGTTAAGGCTTGGGTTCTCAAACATTTTGGGAAAACAACCCCAATGAACAATATAGATTTTCTGTGACCCCAAGCCTTGACCCCCCTACATTTTTCTTATTACAAATTTATAATATAGGACTACTGTGACATTTGAACATTGTATTATGTGTAACGTAAGTGACTAAAAACCAAAAGAATATTTCTTGACTTCCTGGTCTGGTGGGAAGTGTTGAATTTTAGGACAATAATCCACGATGGGATGGTGTGATACAACCTGACACAGAGCAGCCTGATTTGTTCTTGACACAGGATTTTGCATGCACGTGCAGAAACAGTGGTACAGACCGGTATTTTTATTCACAAAGTTGCTGTGTATCTTATGCACATCCATAATATTTAAAAGTGACATCCATTAGATGGCACGTCAGGGCCAAAACATCCCTGTCCTTCAGGTTTCCAGTTCAAAGTGTAAAATGTTTAGCGATTTTATGCACAGCAACGTTGTCAAGCTCCATTTCTCTTAAAACTTTTCACTGTCGTCATGAGTCTTGTTAAGGGCTGCATCCCAAATTGAAAACTCGGATCTTATATTCAAAAGTATTTACTAATCTAGAAAATCCAAAATAGGCAAAATAGACATTTTGTCAGGTTTGAAGTCACATGAGAGATTTTTAAAATTCAAATTCTAACTATAATAGGAAAATCAGACAGTTTTATTACTCAATAATGATCTAGAGTAGTAGATAATTATGCGATTTGAGACCCAATGGTCTCAAATCTCAAATTTGGGGGCAGTTGTGGCCTAATGGTCTGAGAGTCGGACTTGTAACCCAAAGGTGAACCTGAAGGTCGTGGGTTCGAGT
>CM074954.1:15752993-15764929 GCA_037577455.1 Pangasius macronema | reverse complement strand
ACTTGGATGGGTTAAATGCAGAGCACAAATTCCAAGTATGGGTCACCACACTTGGCCACAAAGTCACTTCACTTCCACTTCCACTTCCAATGCTGGTTTGTTTGGTGGAGATAGATGGAAAGGGAAATTAATGTTTTTATTGTTGTTGTTTTGTTTTTGGTTTTGTTTTTATTACCCCAGTGCAGAAAAAATGACAAAACACATTAATTTAAATGTGGTTTGTCTGAATGTGACTCCCAGTAACATTTAAATATATTAGCACAATTTATTTGTAAATGAATGAAACAAAAGAGGAGATTTGAGTTTCCCTCACGACCCCATAGGTAAATCAAACTATCCCACATGGCGTCGCAGCCCTCTGTTTTGGACGCCCTGAGTTAAGGGTTCTTACTCTTCGTACTTGGATCATTGGAACGCTGGTGTATGGTTCTACAGTAAACCTTTAAGAGTTTCCTCAGAGGGATGACACAGAGATATTGTTTTAGATTTCTCTAGGTTCTAGGGATCTTTTTTCCCAAGAGGATACTTACATTTCCTATTAATTAGTAGTTACCTAACAATATGCTGTAGGATGGATACTGAAAAATAAGCAGTTGATAATATGTGTTACATCAATGAAATAAAAATAAATCATGTATCAAGGTTCTATAAGTAAGCACAAGACAAAAGAGAGACAGAATGGGGAGATAAAGAACATAAAAACAATTAAGCAGTTATATAATATAACAGAATTTAAAGCATTATATGTGTCTTAGTTCTTTACCTCTTGCTAATTTAATAGGACAAAACAAATTCTAACAAAAATTTGAATAAAGCTCTCCACATAAAGTTCATGTCTGTCCATGTCTGAGAGGGAAATCTATGGCATATTCAGAGGCGCATCTGGCCTTCACGTCTTCGATCGTGTATTTCCTCCCCTATCTCCCCACAGCAGTCCTGCTGCATGCCTCACCATGCCTCCTCGACTGGCTAAATTAGAAATCTCACATGCGCTGCATCCTGCATGGGAAAAGATTGGTGGGCTTCTATCTTAAGAGATCTACACCCTTTTGAATAAGCAATAGTGAGTCCCTGTGGCCGTTGTCCCTCCATCTCTCACCCCAATATCCCCCTGTTTTCGATTCCCCACCCCCTACTTCCACAGATTGGCTAGCTTCTACACTTCGAGCCATCAGAGCCTCACTGGTGCACAATGCCACCCCGGGGCTTAGCCACCATGTGATGGATATATTTTCATCACCATCACCGTTATCTCAGCCAAACAGCTTCCCAGCCCTCTTTTCTATGCCCTCTCTGCCTCACTCCCTCTACTCTCCCTCCGCCCCCAAGCAGTTTCTGCCCCCTCACTCCCATTTTCCGAAGGTCACTCATTAATACTGGTGAGCATTAATGCTGACCTTGTGACCCACTGGTCTGAGAGCTTCAGTAGTGATATTGGAACACAGAAGCCCTCGTTTAGGGAAGGTTGTGTGCTGGGGGCTGAGTGGCCAAGGTCAAGGACTGGGGGGAGGGACCCATGGGCGTGGGGACGGGGGGTCAACACATGCCTCAAAACAATGCACGGGGACCCCAACTGCTCATCATTTCCATACGCACTACAGCATGCATCCTTGGGATTGATTGCTTATGCAGCACATCTCCAAGTCAATCAATGAGCTGCATTTAATGATAGAAGCCATAGAAATCCATCAGTAAGTGACACTCCAATTTCAGCTCAGACCAGCAAATGGAGCTGCATTTAGGACATCTGATATGACATCTGTTTGCTTTTTTTTTTTATAGCTGACAGTTTAGAAAATTGTGGCATGAATACCACACTGAGAATAAAAGCCATCATAGCTGTGAAACCATAAAGCTCACATAAGCTGTGAAGGACATAAATCTAAGCTCACAGTGGATAGAAAGATGCTACAATTACAGCAAGAAGCCATCAGACCTATTCAATTACTTAGTTTGTTGGCTTAAATAATAGAAATGGTTAAAGCTGGTCTGTTAAAATGGCTTTTGTTAACTATGATTCTCAAATGTAATTACATTCAAAACAACGAGTGTAGCATAAATAAAACAAACCAAGAGCCTAGTGCTTGGTGTATGTTCAGCAAGGCAATAATTTGGAATGATGCTGGACATTTTTTTTAATGTATATTTTCTCCTTATAAAATACAAAAACCTCCTGATAATATACAATGGTACACTGTTAGGAATTATTCAAGAATATATCAACAAATTCCATTTTATTTTAAATTGAGAAACACACTGACAGAGAACAGCAGAACGCCATCAAAATGATTTGTGCATCTTGCAAGTCTTACAGAGACTAAAAAAGTTCATTTCATTCATTGTTCATTTCTGCAAGGAATGCATTTCAGGAGACTCAGTTGTCCAGGTTCACCAGTGGCCTTAATGTATCATGTATCTGTGTTTTCAAGCTTGCTTCTTTCTGGCAGCCAAGAGGTCAAAGGGTGAAATAAAGCAAAAGCCATTTAAAGGCTGACAGGGCATTTGGAAGACTGAAGCCAACACAATCCCTTACAGCCCAGCTTCAGCTGAGGCCCCATCCAACAAAGGTGCGGTTTGTCACAACCCTTGAAAAAAGCTACAAGAGAAGGGCTTATTGGGTGCTCCCCTGACCTTCTGAGCCCCAGGAGATGAAAAGTATTTCACTTTTTTTTTCCACAACAGAATGTGACTGCATTGAGATATTATACACAAAGTTGATAGTACATAGTGCAAAATACTGAAGACTTTAAACAAGGAAACAATGCTCATATGAATCTCGTACCACCATAACACACCAAAGTGCATGTGAAAGCCAACTGTGATCATTCATTTTTATTAAACAATTACACAATATACAATACATAGCAGGTTACAAAACTCTCACACTGCGCATGGTCAGGGAGGCTGGCCATAACTAGATTAAATCCAGCTGTCACATTAAATCATGGCTGCTTGTGTGCAATGAGTGCAATACTAGTTGGTTTGAAAGAGCATTTCATCTTACAGAAACATCTATCATTTACAATATGTGGTCAAAAATCCATGTGCAAAGCACTTTTACATCCTGCCATTTATAAGAGATTTTATTAAAAGGCTACTAAAGCTACTTAATATTTGAAAGCCCAGTTCTGTAGGATAATTGTGCAAGGCATGAATAACATATTAAAGGGTCAATAGTTATATTAAGATAAATGAACAGGGTACAAAAGGCTAAATTGGGTCTGGTCTGATTTTACTCTTTAAATGGGAAGACTAAAGAGAAACACTGAGAAAGGTTTTACTATGATGATCTAATTAAAAATGCTAATGGTTTGAGCCCCAATCTGCTTTATCAAAGTGGTTGTACGAATTATACTTAGGACTTATGGTTAACTAGAAGTTAAAGCACACTAAGGTAGCAAATATGAAAGCTATTTGATGCTAAATGCGAGTGAATCGTTAAACAAGTAAAGCAAACAGATGTATTTGTGTTGGAGGAACAGCTGTGCACCCAGTGACCAAGTAGCCTCGCACCGATCTTCTGATGCCGTAAGAGTTCATTATCTTTATTCTGGTAGTATTTCCTTTAATACACAAACTTGGATGAAACTGAAAGAGAGCACAAGCACATCTGGACCACATCATCTGTTTGAAATGTAACAGGCCTCTAAGTAGTTAGGAACAATAGGAAATTTCAGATATCCATTAAATACTAGAAATTATAACGTCTAAAGTTTCATTTAGTTTAAATGCACCAGCACATTGTGCACTTTTAATAGACCTAAAACATGGAACAGTAAAGTCAAATATTTTAATAAAAACAAACTCTTAAACCTTTAATCAAGCTTTCAACATTTTTGGAAAGCCTTTTTTTTTACTCATTTATTTGTTTATTTATTTATTTATTTTTGCCAGTGCAGTTTTCTTCAGTTAAAGTGTTTAAAAAGTATTATGTAAACTTTCTTTATACTAATCTTGCCTGAGATTACATCTCATTCCACTTCTTTGTGCTGATCAGAGCAATTGTTCCCAATTACGTTGAAGAAAATCTCCACAATGCCTAAGGAATCAGAAATGAAAGTATAGCAAAGGGATTTGCCTAAAGCTATAGTGTGGAGGACACATTGTTTTATTGAACAACTGCTTCCCTAACCTGCTAATTAAATGTGAAGAAACAGATAATTGACTTGAATTCTATAGAATTCCTTTGGAGATTCCACACTAATAATCAAAACCAGCACAGCAAAGGGATAAAAGACAAATCTCCATTCAAAAGAGAATGAGCTTCTCAAGCACACTGCTGGATTTTCAACACACATCTTATATTCCATGTCCAAGGAGGACACGCAAGCATGGGTTCCTCTGCTACTAAAGTTCAAAGGTGCAGCATGTGCTTTCATTAATACATTGCTATTGATCCGTTTCCTCAAGTGAAAGCTCTGGTACTGGTTCCTTCTTCAAAAATACACTTTCAAGTTCTTACCTTTTAATGCAAAGCGTTATTATAGAGTGAAACTCTCGGTCATGCGCAAATAGTTTTCTAAAGTTCTCTGTAGTTTTTGTCTGAACCTGAAATCACTCCTACACTACACCCTAATATATATATATATGATAAGACTTTGTGTTACTGTACATCGTGCTATAGTTCTGATGGTTTCAAGTTCTCTGTAAAATACTTTTTTTCCTATCTTGTTTTCCTGTGTTAACAATTCAATAAAATAATCTCATCTCTGGCTGTGGAGCATACCCCAGAAAGTTCTACCTCTCCAAAGTCAGAGAGAAACCCGTTGTCCAGCACTCAAACAATTCTACACTGTTGAACTGTCAAAAAAATCGTAGTCGTAGTTCTTTGGGCTCCCTACTAACTTATGCCATATTCATATTTTAACAACCACTGGCCTGCATGAACGGTAAACTTGCGCATGCACTGTCAGCTTTTTGACTGCATGTGTAAGGTGAATGATAGACATGACCAAATATCCGAACACAGCTGAGCACCCCAGCTCACCTTTTCCGATCCCAGCCTGCATCTGAACCCCATCTCCCCTGTCTTTGTGTCAAATCACTCAACAAATCACTCAACGTCACATGCACGGAGGATGAATAAACCTCACAGATGAATTCCCTTATTCTGTCATTTGCTTGGATTCAGATCACTGCTCATAAGAGTGACTAGAATGCAAATACAATGAAAGAAAATGTTGCTGAAATATTACTTTATATATACAGATAGATTACAAATTAAAGGGAAAAACCAATAAAGTGTCTGAGTAAGGTGTTAGGCCACCATGAGCAACCAGAACAGCATTAATGCTCATTGGTAACTCAACTGGAGTGATGAGTGATGAATACCATATTTCCATGCCATAGGTTTTCAATTAGGTTGAGATCTGATGACTATGAATACCATAGCATATGATTTACATTATTTTCATTATCAAAGCATTCAGCGAGCCCTCGGGCCCTGTGGATGGGGTATTGTAATCCTGGAAGAACCACTCCCATCAGAATAGTAATGTTTCTTTAACTGACTAACTTTGTATTGATTAGCAGTGATGTTTCTTTGTTTAACTCCAAGTCCGTGTGTCTCTGTCTGAACATGATTTGAAAAATGGGGTAAAAAAGCAAAAAAAAAAAAAGAGAGAAAAAGATAATTCAGAAAACTAAACAAATATTCATGTCTAATGCAACACATAACTAAAATAATTACACAAATGTTCCACTGGAAAACATTTTTTTCACATCAAGTGTCATTACAGATCTTTTAGCATTTCCCATGTTGCATTTAACATGAAAATTTAATGCCGGGTATGTTGTTTTGTTGTGTTGCATCTGTTCACTTATGCTAATCTAAAGGTATTAGGGAAAAATACTGCAAATGAATCCTCATTATTTAAGCCAACTTGGGAAAAGAGCACGGTGCCTGGATCAGTGAATGTCATTTCAGTGGTTTGATGAATAAAATGTTCAGAGGAACATGAAGTGCTTAGTTTGAAGTAGTCTGAAAGCCTCTTGTACCTCTATTTACAACAAGTGCATTCATCCACGGTGAGCTTTTTATAATGAGTTCCTCTCTTTCATTGCTCATTCTGCATCATACGATGCCCTGGATAATACAGTCCCAATTGCTCTGGCAGAGGCCTGTCTAGCTTCTTGCTTTGGTTCATTATTTTCCTTGGTTTAGAGAGAAACATGGAGGGGCAGGATATCATAGTGAAAGCCCAGAATCTGAATTCATTTGCCATATTTCTTGGTCACTGAGAGAAGGAGAGCATGCAATTACCACAAGACTGTTCTGAAGTATCAACTTCACTTCAAAGAGGGGCTGAGAGCATGGCACCATAGCCAGATGCAGAGTTTCTAAGTATGGGAAAACACGAATGGATGACAAGCCGTCTAATAGAGGCCTCCATCTGAAGATGTCCCCACCTTCAGCCTGCCTTTTATATGCCAAAGGGCACTTCTCCTGTTAGACAACAAACCCGTGTGTGTGTGTGTGTGTGTGTACACATGAAATACTCTTATGTAGATCTCAATATCGCCTTCACAGCCTACATTTTGTAGACTCTCCCACAACAGCAAGCAGTAATCAGAAAAACAATGTAGATTATGATGATGAAGTGTGTTGTACAAATACAATACAAATTACCACACTACTGAACTAAGTGGGCATAAATGTTTGTTTAAGGAGGCATACATTCCAGTTTTGTTCAGTGTTCTTAGTGGAAAGACACATTTGCATGTAGTACAGCAGTGTCATATTGTGGTTGTTTTGACGTCATTCTTACCTTTACATTTATTTTTCATAATTACGGCATAAAATTTATAAAAATAAAAAGATGTTACAAATAGAGATACATGTTCGTAATATGTTCCCAAGCCTAAAATATGATACATATAAAGGTCCTTAATACTACCACTACTACTACTACTACTAATAATAATAATAATAATAATACAAACAATATAATATAGTCATTAAAAAACCTACATCTCTGAGAATTACTTCAAATAAAGAAATGTATACTTAACAAAATAATCCACCCAAGAAAGCTGCATACCTATTTTGTGGCAAAACACTATTTTAGAACATAGGGGCAATAAAACATCTTCCATAAGCTGACATATGAGCGATCTGTGACTGTCAGGCCAAACAGCAGGTTTGCCCTGAGCTAAGAGTTGCTAAAGCTGCATTGCTTTAGGAGATTAGCAAGATATGTCTCAGCTAAACCATTTAGAGATTTAACCATCGTAAACTCCATAAGGCTTTGTAGTCAGTGTGGAACTACTCATACTTAGATATCACTACACAGTCATACGCATCATATTTACTGGCGCATCCAGAAGCTGGAATTCAGCCTCTAAGGAACTTGTATGCTATCACCTTCCACTAGTAGCACATATAAATCATATTAATGGAGAACATCTATCTGAGCTAAAAATTAAAGCTGAAATATCTAAATGGAGACCTGAAAAGTTAAAGCAGTTCGTCCCTAGTGTAATTCCTGTTACAAGTCAATCCTTTAGTGTCAGGACTCGTCAGTCGGTCCAGACTTCCATTCATTCTTATAAGTAGTGACATTTTACTATTAGTTTCACTGTAGTTACTTAAAGATTCACAGTAGACACTAAATAATATGTCTCAATAATAAGCTTAATAATAAGCATCATGCTGTAACATGTTCATCAAGTACAGTTTTATTATGCTCCAGTAAGCTCCATTTCAAAGTGATGAATGTCTTATGCTGAACAGATGTCGTAAACTGGTGACTGAAGGTTAAGTACTAAAGTCCTGGCTGCTCTTGAACATGACATTTTGAGGCCGTCCCTCCCAGCTGCGCTTGTCCATCGCTATGGAGACTTCAGCTCCAGAGGGAGCATTGCCCACCAGATGCTCCCACAGGACCTTCGGGTAAATAAATTGTCATCAGAGTCGTTACTGCCGACAGCACTTTCCTTTCCACGGGCAGGCCAAAGAGTGCAAGGTGAGCTTCATCTGTCCTGTGACTAGTGATGAATTCAATGCTGCAGGGATGAGATGAAAGAGAGCATCAAAAAATGGCCTCTGACACTGCACTGGAGTCATGGTATCCTTCACCAGTGGGAGGACTGGGAAGGACTTTGGAAAACATAAACCTGTCAGGCTCCACTAAAGCCTGAACTATATGTACATGTGAGTTGTCCACTCTAAATGTTCCATTTATGCTTTGTGTAATGATTGAGCCAGCACTCTGTCACCCTGCATCACTTAGCACCTAATTCAGAGGCTACTGAGTAGCTGCCAAACGCCATCTCTATGCCTCTCCTCACTATCACTTTCATCTTTCACAACTGATATAGAGAAATATTTAGTTTAGGGTTTTTTTTCAAATCTGCCTCATTACTGAATTACTTGGGTGAGAGTTAGGGAGGCATAAATCCCAGCATTGTTTGGTATTATCAACGGAAAGCCATGTTTGCATTTATTATCAACACGGGTGAGATAAGAACAAAAACAGAGCAGTTTGTCGCTGCCTGACACAGCTTCCACTGTGGGAGAAGAGGGACTACTTATCTTGCATGCTCCAGAAGATAAAAGGAGAATATTCCTAGAGGAGATCAATAGTGGTTATTCAGTCCTGACTCTCAGCACTGAGAGCAATGGCAGTGTCCCAGGAAAGACGCTGCCAGCATATTGATTTTAATTTATTTTTAACTTAGTGATGGATATGGGACAAGCCGAGAGAACAATATTGGTTGGATAATTACCAACATCCATTAATTGGTTGGTGACATGGGACACTCAATATCAATTTATTATAACAACTGATTTGCAAATGCATTGTCAATTTAAAGAAATGCAATTCATTGTGTCTTTCGTGATTGTAAAGTTCAGACAAGAGCAATGTTACGCTCTTGTTCCTAACCTTGTATTAAATTTTTACTAAACTATAAAAGAATTGTGAAAAATTTATTTTCCTGGTTATCAGAGCATAGTTGTTTTTAGAAATTTGTTTTTTTTTTAAAACAATATCTTTTCCAGGTATGCTGTTTCTGTTTCTAGCTTGCAAGTTTAGACACTTTGACACTCAGCCTACAGGACTTGAAGCACCTTGTAATGGTAGACTTAAAGACAGCATTATGATCAATGCGCAAATAAGTTTATTTGGCAGACAGAATTAATTCAATTAAGCAAAAAGTGAAGCAAAAAGTCAAGCCAGAAGTCAAAGCAAAATCAATAATAATAATAAACAAGGCCAAAGGGTAACCAAAAGAACAACTAATATAAACTCAGCAAGACTCAAAGCATGGCAGTCAGATACACCAAAAGGCTCTAAACTTTCACTAACCTTTCTTATGGCAAGACTTCACAATGATACTTGAGAACTTGGGCTGTTTTTATTCTTAAAACCAGGAAGTGAACAGGAAGTAGGAATTAGATCTCATGCTAAAACTCTGCAACCACCTGCAGTCAGGAACAGAAATGTCCTGAGCTCTCATTACATGCCTGATATTGTGACTTCAGTAGTATAAGGTTCTATCTGGGTTGAGAATGAATGGGAAATACAATACACTCATGATACACTTTTTGGGTCACAAGCTTTATAATCACATAGTTACTGTACTGACAAATGTACTCAGCATTCTTTGTAATTGACTTTAAAGTTAATTACAGTTTTGAAGCCGTTAGTGGTGTATAAAGACAATAAGTGTTTTCCCTGCTCTGATGCAGAACAGCACTCCAAAAACATAGGCAGTCATACCATCTATAACACTTATCTCAGCGAATTAAGTCCAAATGTTACATCAGTACTTACGCAAGGAAAGTCACACGTGCACAGAGACAGGTTATGCACAGGCTAAAGTCAATTTTCTACTTGCAAATGACCTGAATGCTGTTCACACCTCTGAAGTTTCCAGATTTTTCTTGAGTAGAAGTTTCCTAGCAATACAAACCTACTATCATGAACATCTACAACTCTGAATTTTTACATCTACAGCATTTGGCAGATGCCCTTATCCAGAGTGCCTTATATTTATCTCATTCATACACCTGAGCAGTTGTAAGGGCCTTGCTCAAGGGCCCAGCAGTGGCAGGTTGGCAGTGCTGGGATTTGAACTCACGACCTTCCAATCAGTAGTCCAAAATATGTAATATGTCTGGTGGCGATTGCATGCTATTGACTACTAGGGTTGCTGTGTAGGATATTTTGCAAATGCTGAAGTGTTTTTTTTCATTATGTTATATTTCATACATTTCAGCATTTAAGATCAGAACTGCACATAACTGAGGCGCACCTCTGTTTTAGGCAAACTCCACCCTGCACAAACATTTCTTTGGTATTAACTCTTCACTATGTTTGTGTAACCGAACTCTGAATCTGTGACTAAACCTAAAGTGAATAAATTAGTGTTATAAGTATAAGTGGAAATCTTAATCAGATCTTCTGGATGTCTGCAGCAGTCTCCATCTGTCCAGTTCCTGCACATGTTTTCCAAAATAAATCATATACCATGTAAATCCTCCAGAATTCACAATTCCATGCTCAGAGGATTATTGTTTCCTTCTTTTGCATGCATTTGGGCAGGTGAGAAGTGGAGCAATAACAGATGGTGTTTATGATGATAATCACCAACGGCCTCATCAAAATGCGAGCCTTACCAACATTGCTGCCATTCCCAAGGAGAAAAAAAAGACACACACATAACCTAACAAGACAATTTTGACTACATCTCATAAGAGACTGCAGGCTCTCACTTCATACTAGGCATCATTTTGCTTGTCGTCAGACACTCGTAGTGGAGGCCCGAGCGGCAATCAGTTATTGAACTGAACGGTGTAGCGGCGTGATTAAAAATGCAAGGTAAGGATCTGCCCTTCAGGAGTGTAGCTATCAAACACCTGCCTGTCAGGTGGCTAATATCCTCGCCTCATTGGCTTTGCATGCCTGTTAATAATTCAGTAAGTGAAAGATTAATTGTTACTCATTCAATTATCTTGGGTTCTTTTTTCTCCTTGGCTGAGTACTTTTATCATTAGAGTAAATGTAAAAGCTGTCCAGTACAAGATGACATCTGTTGCAAACAGCTCTGTAAGAAATCTGGCAGAAAAAGGGAGTATTTAGTGAAGTTAGGACTGTGAGGGAGAAGAAGAGAGAACAGCAATTCTAAATGCCTCCCACACACACACACACACACACACACACACTTCTCATGTCTTGTCCATCTGTAGTTGTAACTTAGCAAGGTGCTGACCATACACTCAGGGAAGGCATGCAAAACAGAACTATAAAAATATCAAAACCCACCAAAGTGTTAGTTGGGTTGAAGTATGAGCTCCATCCAAGAAAGTTTAAATTTAATTTAAATGAAAAAAAAAAGTGTGATCTGCCCACACTCTGATGATCACTGCCTCACAGTGACACTGGATACCAAAGGACAGTGATTTGATTTCTCAACCACAATTAATGTGCTTATGAGTGGGTGAATGTAATTCATCCAAGAACAACTTTACAGCTCTTTCAATTAGTTACAGTTTGTGAAAAGGAAGAAAAGAAAAATTTATTATTTCTGCTCAGTTATTTTGTTGTGGACTGGTCATCTCATTACAGTGTCTTTATATCCATAATTACATTACTGCCAATTTTAAATATCTGATGATTTCAGTCAAACTAAAATGTATTAACCCCTTAAACTCCTAGCATCCATTGGTCAGCCCAGACTTACATTCCCCACTATTATAAGCACATACATTTCCTGTAGTAGTAATAATTGTAGCTTTTGATCAAGAAAAATCTGGCAACCTCAGAGGCATACAATTGATTCTTCGCATATGAATGCAACCACATCATCTACTTAAGCATGTGTGTAACCTGACACTGAATATGCACAACTTTTAATATTGAGTTAACCCTCTACTGCATGAATTATTATATTTACATCAAAAAATATTTTATGGATTTTTATTACTTTAATTA
>CM074954.1:15736590-15749876 GCA_037577455.1 Pangasius macronema | reverse complement strand
TCACCACACTTGGCCACAAAGTCACTTCACTTCACTTCACTTCAAATAAACATCAAAGTGAATTGAAATACATTAGTGAAAAATGTGTGTAAATTCACAGAATATACTGACAGGAGTTATTGATACAGACTATACTGATGCTTTGTTGAAACCTACAGGACAGTAAAAGAGAAAAATCTTGTTGTTGAAGCCTTTGTTGTTTTCAGATCATATGAGCACTTTGCACAACAGCTGCACTGAAATGCAGGTGGGTCATCACGAGTAATCGTCATACTGCCAAAAGCTTTGTCGTATGTTGAGTAGCTAGTCTTCAGAGACTAGGGAAAGCAGTTTCAGTGCTCTTGTGGTCAGCATGTTTTATCATTTACTGAAGATAAAGCAAAAAATGTTAGGGCATTTGGATCACATGTCATGACAGAAAACCAATAGCACCAAAGCTCTGTGACATCTATGAGCTTGAGAAAGAAAAATTAAGTAATTAATAAAGTAGGGAGGGAAAGAGAGATGGAGGGAAAGAATTAATAACACGTAGTTTTCTGGTATACTGTGGTACATCACAGTATGAGCATTTCAAATAAACCATAACCTTGGTGAAAACTTGTTCAATGATTTCACTATGAATAAATGTATTTATTTGCCCAACATGCCAAATCACTGATTTGAAAGACAGCTCTATTGAAGCTTACTGCTAATGCACAGCTTCTTTGTTCACTAACATAAAAAGACACAAAGCCAAGGTTGATTTGTTTAATATTTTCAAGAGCTGTCTTTTCTAAATCTGCTGCCTGCTATTACGATGGCTTCTGATGAAAACACACAACCCTGCCTGCAGTTCTGACCTGAGATCCCCTCATCATATTCATGGTGGCTCTCTGTACTTCTGCCTTTTATTTTCTCTCACTAGATGGTGTATGTGTGTGCGTGTGCGTATCCCGCCAACATATCGATGTAAGCTGTACCTAATCCTTCCAGTCTGACAGCTTTGATGACAGAGGCGCAGCATCAGATAAGGGGTCATTGAACTGCAGCCATCGTCACTTCATTCAGAATGAATAGGGTGCACAGAGAGAATGCACCTTCTCTGTGAGAGGTGCTGTGGCGCTTATAATGAAAAAACTAATGCATTTTGGGCTCCTGTCTACATCGCTTTTGTGTGGAATATTGAGCCATAATATTGTCAAGTGACATACTATATTTGTAGTGAAAAAAAATGAAAATGGTTCCAACATGCTGATAAACAGAAAGAAATAATACGATGAATTTCCTGTGTGTATGTTGATTAATATAGCTGAAGTACACTGACATTTCACTTTAACGTACAGGTATCATAGTTTTGGATTTTTCTTCTTATTTTAGTTTTAAAATCCAAACAAAACTATTAAAATGGGGAAAAAGTGAAGCACAAAAGCATAGGCATTGCTTGTAGCACAATTTAGTATAAAGGATGAGATTCAGTTGTACTTGAGAGCCTGAATACAAAGCATCATCTTATTTATGTACATCTCACAGTAACAGCTGAGCCCCTGAGTGCAGCCTTAAGAAGCGTCTCATTTACAACAAAGAGGATTCGGAGTTCACCCCAACACTATTGATATGCATTATAAAGTGAAGTGACGTGTAGTCAAGTACGGAACTCGGAATTTGTGCTCTGCCCATCCAAGATTTAACCCATCCAAGTGCACCCACACACAGAGCAATGGGCAGCCATTTTAGCTGCAGTTGGGGGTTTGGCGCCTTGCTCAAGGGTCTCACCTCAGTCGTTGTATTGATGGGGGTAGAGAGCGCTAGTCATTCACTCCCCCCACCTACAACCCCTGCCGTAGCTCAGACTCGAACCCATGACCTTCGGGTTACAAGTCCGACTTTTAAAATTAAGTAAAACTGATCAAATGCAGATCTTTTTTACCCACCTACCTAATCAATCATGAAAGATACAGCAAAGAAAGGATCCCATATCAGAACATACATTATAAAGTGATTTACAAATATCAAGACAAGCTTCTCGTTGCACTTTCATTACACAACTAAAAAGTAGACTAACACAACCATGTCATTACAGACCTCACAATTAACATGTTCAGAGCCATTTCTAGGCCCCTCTGAGGCTCCTTCATCGTTAAGTCTTATCTTTATTGTTATCATTAAGGGGCAATTTAAACCATTAGGGGGTAGCATAATGAGAATCGCTCTGAACAATGCTTAGCTGTGAAGATGTGTGGCAACTTCTTTTGTTAAGCATTTCAAGTGACAGAGTAATGGTGAGAGGTGTGCTGAGCAATGTGTCACTTGCTGAACAGATAATCACAATATGCAGAGGCTACCAACATCTAAGGTAAAACAGCTACCTTAAAGGTTGTAGTTTGGTTTTGTAACATACCCAGACCTGACAAGGGCAGATCTTTTACTTTTCTTACACCTCTATTTCATTTTTCCCCTCATATATACAGCAGTTTGTGTCCTTGTCATACAATTACACTGGACCCACCCACAGTCTAGCAATAATGTATAGCCTGATGAAACAATTCTTGTTATTATGAACATCTCTTACTCTTTCTTTTAAAGTTCCCAGTGTTCCTGGTATTACCTGGGTAATCATCTGGCACAGACACCACAGTTCTGAATAATTATTTTGTATACAAAGTTGTAAGTAGCAAAACATTTAAAATAAAGTAGACTAAAATGCTGGTACTAAGACATTAAGCACATATTAAGCAGGCATGTTCTCTGGTGTTTGCAGTACAAACTGATATACAGGAATGAATAGTTTTCTGAAGGACAAAGTAAGGACATCAAAAAACCCATAGTACCAACTGTCTCTTTCTTTTACAGGGTATGATTTATGATAATAGAAAGCATACTATGTAAGACTCTACAAGTAAATTTCGAAGGTATTGACATTATAGTACAAACTGTTAAAAAAAATCATAATAGTTATGAAGTTACCAACTAAAAAAAGAATAAGCAGGAGGCAACAAATGGTTAAAATAAGGGTAATATTGACATAATTCCATTGTTATTCCAACTTCCAACTACCAGACCATATAACTTGTTTGCTTACTTCCAGCTGAAAATTTCTGTTTTGCTGCTTGTGGAATAACAGTGAAATTCAGTATAATTCTACTTACTACCTTGTTATTTACCATTTCATTTGTACAGCATACTTGTCTGCCATTTTAATGTAATTAAATGTCTTTTAACCCAGTGTTATGTTAAGTTTGTACCCTACACCTTTCTTACAAGAACTTGAACCCCTCTTGAATATTTTGGGGTAGAGTCTACAATGAAGCTTTTTTTCTGAATACATTTTTTTGTGGTTTTATTAAATGCTGAAAAGGCTAATGACTGTTTGTGCTGACTAAAGAAATTTGAGCGGGTAGCTAAAGCAGGGTAAATGTTTTGATTTTGCAGGCAGCAAAGCACAATGAAAAAAGCAGCTCAGCTTCAGATGTGCAATCACTCATCTGAAACTTTGCTCACAGATCAATACATTCCAGCTCAAAAGCAGCTCTGTGGTATTGTGAGATCGACCACTAATGTAAACCAGCCAAAAAATCCAGTTACTTCACTGTCACTTTCAGACTTTGATTTTGCCTTGAGAGTTTATTTGGCATAGTTCTTGTTTAGATATTAAACTGGTTAAATGTATTACTTTTGCTCTTTATATTCTCTTTGTGGTCTTCTTTATATATACTTTATGCCATATAGAATTACAAAAGTAAGACATGCTTGCTTTTGGCAGTGATCATGCGACATACCCTCATCACCACAATTTATCATGTTCCAACAGACCACAAAAATATGAATATATACCCCCTACAGCATACCCTCTCCTGCGCTTCCTTGTTTGCTCATCATTCTCTCTAATTAATAAAGAATTCTGGGATTATTTGAATGGTAGTTTGCATAGTTACTAGGGAAAACTCGTGTTGTAAGGAGCTCAAAACCCTGAGGTAGTTTGTGAAACTTGGAAAATATGCGATTTGGTACCTGCAGGTCCCCAGGGGGAAAAACATTGCCTTCCACAAGTATTAACACTTAATTTAAAAATAAAGAAAAAGTTGTTATTGCAAAACAATGAACCACACATGCTTATAAATATGCCAAAACCAATATGCCCTTCTGCACTTTTGAATAGAATCTACAAAACAAGAAGTAGTATCAGAGTAACATTACTTTTACCCCACTACTTACAGATACATACTAATATTCACTGAAAAGGATACAGTTAGCATAATACAAATGAACAAAATCGAGTTTATTCTTGGTGAAGTGAGCGAATCCTAACTGAGCCATATTCCTTTCCCTCTGTGTCACACCCCATGCCTTTTATATTGTTCACAGGCATTTCATTCATGAAGCAGCAAAAGGTCTCAACCCCACTTCTCCATCTTTCATCTCCTCCAAGTGCAATGCATGACTTGCCTTCTCTGAGATTGCTGTAGCACTCTAGTGGGAGCCTGATAACTTTGATGTAATAACCATGTGCAACTTTCAAGTCAGAACCACATCAGAACAGACATTACATTTCAAAATTTCTAATCTGCACATCTGCTGTGAACAATCACTCAGTGGCATGGTTCCTTTGGAAAGAAATGTAACAGAATATGTGCTTTATTATATTTCCTGATTATTCTGTACCATATGACACAAGTCAGATAGATAGATCTATTGCAATGTTTTTCATGAAATTCTCTTTAAGAAAAATTCTCCTTATACTGGTCCTTATGTACCATCTGTTTTCCCTGCTCTAACCCACCCACTTCAACTCAACAAGAGCTACTAATTGATTACTTGGATCAGGTGTGTTACAACCAGGAAAACGGTAATGATTATATAATAGGGGGTACTCCAGGACCAGGGCTGGGAACCTGGCTCCTAAATACTTGGTTCTCTATATTTAATAAATAATCTATTCACAGTATTTAGACTACCAACTCATCACTTTTTTATTTTCACTTAGTTGAGTAATCTAGTTTATGTTAAAGTTTAGAAGATCATCTATAAACTTTAAACATATTCATGTTGCTTTCACATTATTTTGGTAGTCCAGATTGATGTTTAGTAGATCATCTATCATCTTGTCCCTAATCCTATTAAAATATTAAATTTCCATTGTGTGGAACTCTATTGATACATTTTATGACATGTTGTTGAAAGATAGTTACATTTTATATGTTGAGAATCAGTTGCTAGGCTGCTTCATGACTGTCTACATTGGACCATCCAAATAAATTGTTACCACTAATGTTTATTCCATTCATGACCAACATTTAATCCAATTAAATCTGCAAGCAGCATTTTAATGGGCCAAGCACCCAGACTTGGTGAGCCATACATTCACAGACGTGCTACAATTGTTGCCTAAGCAATCACAGGAAAGCAGAGCCAACTTTAGGCAAAGGGATTCAAGAGTGATTTGTAGTTTAAGTCATGATGTGTATGTTTTGACAACAGACAGTGGTGGAATTCTCTGACTGTAGGAGGAAAGGTCAAGATGAACAAATGGGCAGCAGGGTGGCACTGCTGCTGCAGCTGCCACTACTGCTGTGCCCTGTTGAGCTGTCTTCTGCTTCTTTGACCTTTGGTTGTGATTGCTACTGCTCTGAAAAAAAAAATATTAAAAGTTTAGACAGGTCTCAATATGATGTGAGCCAAATTTGTGAAGATAGTTACGGATAAAGTTTGGAGGAGGAGGAGGAGGAGGAGGAGGAGCAAAAATGGCAGTTAGATGGAAGCATTTTTGGTATGTTATTTTAACTTTTGACCAGTAAGTGGAGCTGTCACGAAATGTGTTGTATAGCCTCAGGTAATGGTCCTGAACATGCCTACCATGATTTGTGTCAATGTGCAAGGTCATTGCTGAGATACAGCCTCACTTCCTGTTTGGTGGCTTCACCATTGGATTTGTTGGCACATTACAGGCAAACTGTTTGGAATATCAATATTCTTTTGATAACTTTTGTCCAGGTTGGCCTGAATATGATGTATGCCAAATTTAGTGTTGACTGGACATAATTTGTAGGAGGAATAGCAAAAAAACAGTTTTTGACAAAATCCAAGATGGTTGACAAAACATACACTTGATTTCAGACCTTGATCTGTGTTCACTTCAGCATACCCCAGGGAATTATAGGAAAAAAGAGCTGTGAGTTTTCACAGTTTTTGACCACAAGGTGGCACAGTCATGAAAAATATGTGGGTACATTCAGGGCATGGTCCTGAAGATACTTATCAAATTTCATGATGACATGTAGATGCATTGCTGCGATACACCCTCACATCATGTTTTTTGCATTTGCTAATGTGTTACAGGAGGACAGACTGAATATCAATATTCTTTCTCAAGATATGGTCTCAAGATCATGTGAGCAAAATTTGGTTAAGATTGGACAAAATTTGGTGGAGTAGCAAAAATGGCAGTTAGATGTAATAATTTTTTGCATGTTATACTCATAACACCACGCAGCCATGTTTGTACCGGCGGTTCCTGAGGTTAAGGGTAGTGTATGTCAGGAAGAGTGGACTAATGACTAGTGTCAGTGGACTACTCAATGATACACGCTATATAAGGACTCTTGTTTGCAGTTTGCAGCTCTTGTTACCAGCTGCTAGTCATTTGTTCTGTGTTTCTATACCAGCTGTTACCAAGCATTTTATTTTGATCATTTTGATTTTTGCCTTGCCCCTGTCTATGTTGTTTGCACATAGAGTGACCATTGTCTGTTCTACATCTTTGTCTCTGCCTTACATTTGCATCTTGTTGAAGCTTTCTGAAATCTGTTTATAAAGCTGGTTTTTGCCTGTATTTGTGTCTGTATCTGCTGCCTGACAGTGTACAAAATAATTCATATTTTTTTATGCCTAGAAAGGTTTCAAAACACTTTATATTAGTAAGAGAGATCTATTAAAATATCAGGGTTCAGTGCTCAATGTGCTTTGTTTTTTAACATTCTAGCTTGAAAGGCTTTGTATGCCGTGGTAGGCCTCAGCATCGCTTATTTGACTTGCCTTGATCTACAAGCATGTATGATATACTGTTGGATTCAGTTTGATGAGTACATGCAATTTTATTAATTCATATGTGTGTTCAAAATATCATCTCACTTCCTGTTTTGTACCTTCACTGTCAAGTTTGTTTGCATACTATTGGCAAATGGTTTCCAATATCAAAATCCATCTGATAACTTTTGTCCTGCTTGGTCTGAAGATGATCTGAGCCAATAGTGTTGAGAACTGGACAAAAATTGAAGGCTGTGAAAATTTAAGGGTTTTCTTGAAAGGGTTTTCAAGAAATTCCAAATTGTTCATAAAATACAAAGGTGGCCATAAAAGTTTTTACATCAACTGCTTCCCAGGAATCAGGGAAAACAATAATCAAGATACTAACCCAAATCAATTACTTCAAATGGGAAAAAAACAAATTTTTCCTTATTATCATGAGTCAAATGAGACGAAACTAAATAGGGTCTCTCAAGACATCATTCTTAAGGTGTCTGCCACATTTGGTGCAAAAATGTCAATGTTTCTGAGATCATCAGTTTGAAGGACAAAACGTATTACCACCTGTAAATCTTTACTACCTACCTTTTACAAACGTTACTGTACTGAGAGCATCATGACAGAAATCAGATGACACCAGAATTATAAATTGATTCCAAATTGTTTCAGAAAAAAAAATACAATTCTCAAATGACATGAAATGAAATGACCTGGGGGTTGTGTCCCAATAAATATTCTCAAGTTTCATGTTGATTCATCAAGCCATTGTAGAGATATGTCCTCACTTGCTCTTTGGGGGCTTTGCCTTCAAATTTATTTGCATGGTACAGATAAATGCTTTTGAATATCAAAAAAACCTTCTGGTAACGTTTGTGGTGATCATTCAGATCTAGTAGAGTCGATTTAAACCAATTATAACATGTTTTTAACGTCCGATACTTTAAAAAAAGAAAAATGTTGTTTCAAACTTTTTTCTAAAACAAAAATATGGTGGAAATGACATCAGCCATTTAAGTCTGCTCCTACATCAAATGGTTCAAAGTTATAAGCAAAAATGTACGTTGAAATTTGACACAGTGGTGGCGCTGAAGGCATTGATGGACGTAGCCCAAAATTGGTGAAATGACTATTGGCACTATGCCCAATAAGTGTGCCAGATTTCACAACTTTGTAACACACAGTTCTAGGGGCTGCCATAGACTTCCAGAATAGAAGAAGAAGAAGAATACCTTTAGTGCCTGACCCCTAATTAAGTCCAATATGAACTAGTGCTTTAAATTAATCCATCATTGGTGGTTATTTTGAGGGAATGAGGCTGAATCTCTGGCTTCAACAGTTACATTCAGTGGTCCTGATTCATCAACATTGTGTATTGTCAAATCCGATTGGTAAAAGAGTGTCTGTTGGAGTGTGTGGAACAGAGTTGGGGGGCAGAATGTACACATTTGGAAACTGCATTGCCAGTATGCCAAGGTATGCCAGGTGGGTCATTGTGTATTGTTTATAGTTTCTTATATTCAGCACTAACCTTGAGATTGACAGTGAGCTCTAGACATCAATCATCCACATGAACACTTCTGTCTGTTCTTTCACAGAGTGAGCTCAAAGGATGCTGTACTCACACAGCTGCCATACAATCATCACAGTCAAACTCTAGCCATCAAGTCATGTCAGCAGCCATTTGGGCTTTTCAAAATCTAATGTTTCTACAACATCACTGTGGCCAGGATTCCCATAGAGACCTTTCAGACAGATACTGTACACAGAAATATAACAAAATGGTTGTATTATGATTGAAGGGTTTGTTTCTAAAGTTGTGAGTTTGGGAACCACAAGGTGGATTTCTTCTTGAATGCTACTGTTCTGACCTTGTTCCAAGTTGATATATGTGGTTCAAATCAGAACAAAAATCTGGATTTTCTGGCATGTTTTACTTGAATGGCCAGCTTCGGATCATGCCGCAGTATTTCAATGGAATGAAGTTCAAGACGTTGTCTTCTGTTTGTTTGAACTTTATTTTTGGTTAATTTACTCTAATGTACATTTCTAAGCCTCTTTTCACATTCATTACTTTGACTGATTTAGAAGCTCAGAGCATATTTGTGGGTGTCTTCCTCCAGATAGAGAGATAGGTGATAAAGGAAAAACCAACATATAGTGTCTCATAAGGTCTCGTAATTCTGCCAAATGCCATAAATGTAGATGTAAATAAGGTGTTGGGCCACCACAAAGCACCAGAAAACCTTTAGTGTGCTTTGGAATACATTATACAAGTCTCTGAAACAGAGAGATAAACACCATTCTTCTAAAAGATATTCTCTCTGTTGGTGTTTTGATGGTGATAGTGATAGTGAGTCCAAAATATTCCATAGGTGTTCAAAATGTAATTTTCATAATCTTAGCCAATCTTGCCAGCAAAATGCCGCCATAGACACTACCAACCCCCCACCCTGACCCCGGTAGCAGAACTGAGCCTCTGGAATTTCCATTACTTTGTCACTTGTCTTTTAGTTTTTCCAAACATTACAGTCCGTGGCAACATACGTGACAACGTGACAACAAAGTCGTTACAAACGTCTAAAATAATATCGAGAGATTACAGAATTAAACATATAATGCTGTCTTTCTATTCATCTATTTCTCTATTCATTTCTCTTGAGGGTAAATCTTTATTGTTTGCTTAGAATTTGATCAAAGTGATTTAAAATTTTCCAGGGATACTCAGAGCTTACCAGAGAGGTTTATTAAAGTCGTTTTAGACTTCTAGGGAAGAAGAACTAAATAATCAATATAGTGGTCAGAGAGAGAGAGAGAGACAGACAGAGAGAGAGAGAGAGAGAGAGAGAGAGAGAGGTTTCTTCTGGATCAGTTTTGCTTATATATTCACCAGAGCAGAATTGGATGAGCTCAAAGGATCGTTCTCCCTTTTAATAAGCACAATAATGCCATGTGGTAACTTTGTAAGAGAAAGCACCAGAAATTATCTTGTAGGCTACTGTCTCTTGAGTTACACAGTATGGTAAATGGCGAGGTTTCCAATACTTTTGAGGATGCAATGATGACGGTTAAACAAAATCATGTTTTCATTGCCCTAGCATCCTGAGTTGGAGGTGGCAGTTCATTTGGCAAACCTATCTAGTAAACTTGTTTACCTTATAAACAGGTAACTGAGTAATAGGTATCTAACTGATTACAAAAGATTCACAGGGCATCTGGTTGAGACAAGAGGTTTACATCAGGACTGGGATCCTGAGGGAAGCAGCAAAAAAGTCACACCAGCGGGATATTTTTACTTTCATGCAGGCATGTGCAAGTGATTAGATATGAAGCCCACGGGACAAAGAAAGACCATGCATTAACAGAATTTATGTACGATATGCTGACAGTGCTGACATTTCTACCTCTGTGTTTTATTCCTGTGTTTTCCAGTGTTTCAAGGGATGTAGCATTCATGTTGAATTTAAATAATTAAATACAACGATAATAATAATGTTGTTCTTCTTCTTTCGATTGCTCCAGTTAGGGGACGACACAGTGGATCATTGGTCCGCATATTTGATTTTGCACAGTTTTTAATGCCAGATGTCCTTCCTGATGCAACCCTCCCCAATTTTATCCGGGTTTGGGACCTGGCAGCACAGCCTGACCACTAGTCCTCTGGGACCCAATAATAATAATAATAATAATAATAATAATAATAATAATAATAATAATAATAATAATAACCTTCTGGTTTAGGCTAAGAAACGATATGAATATTTCGAGTCCTAAACAGATACAGATAATGGCATTGGGTTACAATACTTCCATACTCAGTATATATAAACTATTTCTCTTTGTTCTAACAAAAAAATAACTTTCATTAGAGCTACCTTTATTTTTTAAATTGTATTTTCTCTCAAATACTATTAGTATTACTACACTATTATTATACTATATAAAATGCTATACTATGGCTCATTTAGTGCCATAACAAAGGTTTCACATGATAGTTTTAGAATTATAGTTTAGTTTGTGGTTATGTTCAAAGTTCCAGTTGACGATTTGTGGTGAAAGTATTGTTCGACAAACCTTCGCAACGTTCTTTCTTCGGAAAGGATAGAGCATCTCAGAAAAAAAGTACAATTGGCATTGTGTGTTGTGATCAGATGAGATCAAAATCAAAAGTTTTGCTCATGCACATGATCAGTTTGGCGATAAAAGGGGACTGCCTACAAGGAAAAGCACCCGATACCCGCTGTAAAATGTGGAAATGAATCAGTGATGCTTTTGGGCTGTTTTGAATTCTGCTACGTACCAGGATACAGTATTTCAGCCCAAATCCTGGTTGTACCAGCCAGGAGGTTCAGACTTGGCTATAGACAGCACTTTCAACAAAAAATGATGAGCCAAACAACAGAAATGAATAAACATTTCTGAAACCTTGCTGAAAACCTGAACTGAAGACTACATCCACATGCCACATGCACAAACATAAGAATATAAAGGAGCATAAAACTTTCTGCATGGATGAGTGGAAGAAGAATTGTCTCTTGTTAGACATTATAGGAAGATACTCTGTCCAGGGCAGGCATCACAAAATATTGAGGAGACTTTTAATACTGAAACTAGCGTTTTGTAGGGAAAAATGCATTACATAAAAATGTGTTTTAAAAAAACAAGCATAAAACACTATACAGTGTTTGACCACATATTGTCTCTTACTGCATGTTACTCTTTCTATATAGCATTAATTTTTGCTGATTTTCATTAAGGGTGCCAAACAAAATCTTGGAGGGGTCTGATATTATATATTTTCCAGCATATACCCTGTGATTCTTGTTTACGAGGCACTAGGTATATGTACAATATTAAACTTCAGTCATAAATGCCAAGCTGGAAAAAAAATCGTATGAATACCAATACAATCATTTACTGTGTCTGGGAGATGAGAGGGCTTAAATTACGCAGACATTTGGGTCACATAGAACCAAGTGTTAAGCAAGGCATCTGCACAGCCAAATACCACGGGGGAAATAAATGTCTTGAAATAGGCATGAGAAAAGGAAATGTCACTTATTGGAGAAGTAATCAAAAGGGCCATTTTAGTAGGGCACGGTTTAGATTCTGATTTATCCTCGCTGGCATCAGGGTTATCATTTCAGCTCATGCTGGGCGATGTAATTTGATCCTTGATGTCCACCCCAGAGACTGAAGGATGTTGTGCTGAACTGTCTGAGGCTTATGCTGACAGTTACTTTAAGAATAAGTAGGCCAACAGCTATCCAGTGTTGTGGTTGGGTTCATCAGTTGGTTGGTTGGTTTTTGGAGGCTTGTTTAACACAAGGTGCAATTTATCAACCTGAAATTAAAGCATTGTTTAAAGCTGCTGACTTTAAAGTGAGGTAAAGATTCTGGAAATGGAAAATTTTAAATCTTAAATCTTAACCTTAATCTTTCCCCCACATTACTGTGACAGCTGGGTATCTATTAACAATAAATCAACAAACAGAGTAGTTCATGAAAGCTATATTGCATATCTCATCTATATGCCAAAATATTAAGGCTAACTTCTGTGTTTCTGGCTCACTGCTACGAAATCTTTGGTAATTCTAAAATGAACACAGGCAAAGTTTCAAAGTTTCAAACTATAGCATTAAAGCCATATAACACTCTTGTTTAAGCTGCATACTAAGCAGAGAATGAACACATACGATTATTTTGCTGCTCTCTGATTCACTCATTCTTATTCACTTGTCTGTTTTGCCATTTAAAATTGTCAGTGTTGTTTTTTTTTTAATTCATTCCGCATCTGGTCTGTCTTGTATATCTGAACCTAAATTGGCCTGTAATCATGTTGGCAAAAGACATCAGGTTTCAGCTATAATCTAGGCTAATCAGAGTATCTCAGTGTCTCAGCTTGGACTGCAGCTTATTCCCAGATTTTAGGGAGACGCTGCCAAATCATACATTCAGATTTAATGTTCCGGGAAGACACGGTGACCTTGGAAAGACTTTTATTGATGTCGACTTAAGACTTTACTATAAAATTGTTTAATAACTTCTTCTTGAAACATGTTGCAGCCTGGATATGGTTTCTTTAAAAACAAAAAACAAAAAAAAACATTTAACACATTTATAATTATGAATCTGAACAAAACTCCAGACAAAACTAACACTTCAACACTTCATTCAAAGTTCATTATGAATACAGCAGTAAAACATACAAAGTGTACCATTTCACTCAATGGCTCAATATTCAATAATGTATTATACAGTCGTGTGAAAAAATTAGGACACCCCATTAA
>CM074954.1:15721939-15736490 GCA_037577455.1 Pangasius macronema | reverse complement strand
AAAATAAAGCTGAAAGTCTACACTTCAATCACATCTTGATTGTTTTATTTTAAATCCATTGTGGTGGTGTATAAAGGTGTATATTATTGTTGCCTATTTTCCACCACAAATAGGGCCAGAACAAAATGTTTTACATGTCTGAAACAGTTGGGGGTTTGACAGGAGCACAGAGAAGAGGATGGTGAGAGAAAGGGGAGAAAAAAGGAATACATATTCATTTTTGCACATTTTCATGAAGGGCCAATAACTCTGAAGGGCACTATGTATCCATTTTAATTACTCTACCACTACACAGTGACAACTGAGTCATAGGGTCTTTGCCAATTCTTATTAGTCTAATTGTTATTTTCTTTTTACTAAGGAGATCATGTTCTCATCAGATTGAGAGCTGAGGCACTCATTATGAAGCACAGGCACTCATTACGAGGAGAATGGTTGAAATACCGCTACTTATATTGCTTATGTAAGGTCATACAGGTGAAAGGCACATGTGGACTAAAGATCCATACTGGCTTTTAAGGCTGTGATATGAATCTCTGGCATCCCTCACTCCCTCCTCTATGTAGCTCAGGTCAAAACTGATTGACTTTCCGTCAAAGAAAATGAATTATATGTGGTTCTTATTTTATTTGTCATGGAAAAAACATTGCATTGCCAGTGAAACATTTCCCCAAGTGTCAGCATTTTCCTTTATGTGCATGAACCTAAATGCACGTGTCTTTTCTTTTTTCTTTTTTTAAATTTCAGATGTGTTTTGTTATATTTCATGTAATACCCATTAACCAGTGACAAAGTGAACCTGATTTCAGCAATATTTGTGAGAGTTAATCAACACGCAATTTGCTAAGTGTACAAAAGTATCATTTTTGTTAGCATGGCATATTTGGAAGGTAAATATTGCATCCTACAGTATATATGGTTTTCTATAATTCCTCAGAGGCCATACGTAAGCAGTAATGTCTACAGAAATTGTAGGTTTACTGAGAAATGAATAAAATGTCAATCATCTTACTGATTTCCAGCAGATTAAGCCTGGTTCTTAATCTGCAATATAAATATTTCAGTAAAAATACTTTTGATTTTCACTTACTTACACACAATATCACTTTGCAAGACATTTTAATGTGTATGCATATATAACAAAGCTTCAAAGTAGCTAGTTGAGTCATATTCCAGACAACACCATGAATGTTTACTGATTTGGTCCAGAGAGGTGTGCTATGACAAACTACTGCTTTCTGCCCCCCACTGAGGGAAATTTGACATATGAGGTGTACCACATTTGAAGCTAATGAAGGTGTGGGCTCCACCATTAACCTCCAAGAGGAAGGGAGAGGCTGTTTGTTGCAGTCAGATTGGCAATGGCCAATATTTCACCATGACACACACATTACAAAATGAATAATTAAAGTATTTAACGTAATGGTCATATTGGAAATAAAGACGGGAAGGGAAGGGTGGCAATAATTCAGTAATCGATTGTCTTTAAAACTAATCCACAGATATTACACTACTCCCTGTAGATAAAACATTGAAACAAATAGGTTTTTGATGGCAGTGCCAAAGTAGTTACGGCCATTAGGTTGGAGAACTCTTGTGATGGAAGAGGCATCCTGGAGTGAAAAGATCATGAAAATTTAAGTGGGAAATTTACACAACAAAGCCACTGGCAGGGAAGGGGCTTATCAAGGGACATATGTGCTTTTGATAGCAGGAACACTACACTAGAGATTGATCGTGAAAAACAAACTGGTGATGTTTGCAGGCTGAGAGCTGCTAGAAAACTTTGACAGTTTTAAGGTTATTATGAAGAAAAGAAAACCTGTGCACTGACCCATGAGAGGATAGAAAGTAACTCATCACTGATTCAAGTTCACTAGAAAAGGGAATGGGATTTTGTTTAGCTGTAACAATCTTCTAATCATCATGTCCATGTTACAAATCCACTTAGATGCTAACTATATTCAAAATGCCAACTCAACCATGCAGGTCACTCCTAAGAATACCCCCACTAAAACATAGCAGGCATCCTGAAAATCTACTGAAAATTAGTTTACAACAGCTTTCAGGTTTCATGAGAATTCATCAAATAATTACATCTGAGTTTACCAAGCTCCTTTCTCCTTTTCAAGGGTCAGGGCTATAACATAAAAAAGGAGAAAACATAACCTGATGCACTCTAGCCCCATCCTTAGGCCAATGAGGGTCTGTTAACCTACTTGATATTGCACCTTTTTCCCAAATTTGGTATTTCTACACTTTATAGCTTTCGCTCACTATTATATCTTATCAGAACATAACATAAGAGAATCCTACCAAATATAAAGATGCTCCAACATTCTATGCTCAGACCCTTAACTAGGAGAGAGCTGGCACAACTGTAATATGGTATCGATCATAATCTTTACCTGCACATATAAGTGCGTCACTTCTCCTGGTCATCTGGGGGGAGGGGAAACAGTAAGATTCACCCGCACTTGCATGTGAAAAACTCATGCTGTGCCATATAGGTAAAAAATGAAACCAGTATTTTTCTACTTTCTTCTGTGAAGTTGTGTGCACTTGTCTCTACACTAACTGTTAGCATAGATTACAGAGTCTGTGCATGCTTCCCCTGTTTGCAAGATGGTAAGAGGTATGGTCTGGGTATGGTCTGCAGTACAGTCGTAACATCTATTATCATTATACAGGATCTTGCTTCAGCAGCACTAAGAACATTAGGAGTAGTGAAAGGTGGCAGCACTGAGACAATAAGAATGCACACACTCATTTCCAACCATGTAATAATGAACCGCAATTGATGCAGAGCACATAAAGATGACATCTTTTAAAATAATAATAATAATAATTTTAAATGGCTTTAGGTGCACTTGCTCCATCTGTCTGTCTGCAATAATATATTGCATGTTTGTTTGGTGTACACACCCTTACTGGTGGCCCCTGTGTTTATGAAATATTAAACACTTTGAAGCATTCAGTTGTCCTCCCCTTCAAAAAAAAAAAAAAACATCCTCTAGAGAGAGTGTGACTCTTAGCTATTGGCTGCAACAAGGCACCTATATCCATATGTACAGAAATTAGGTGAACATAGAGTGTATAAGCCAAAAAAAAAAAAAAAAAAGCGAGCAGCTGTTGAGTGAAATGGAAAGCACATGTGAGAATGCCATTGCACACTGGCATGCTGCTCTTGTTTCCACTTGGATAATCAGGAGCAGTGTGCAGCCACTCGGTAAACACTGGTGCAGGACGGAACAAACTAATTGCAATGCCTTATTGAGTTCAGTCTTGGGATGATAAAATGCAGCATCGAGATCTGTGTTTATTCCAGTACACTGATGACTGATGGTTAAAAAATTAATTACTTTATTTAACAAACAAGCATAGTCATGGATGTGTGAATATATGCTCTCAGAGGTGTGAAGGTTTTTTTTTTTTTTAAACACTATCTGAGACACTGATATGATGTCCTCCAAGGAATCATGCTGCTTTGATATCAAATGGACGGGTGCTATCAGTGAGGCTCTGGATTAGGTTTGAGCATATGCTGTTCTCTACTGGTAAATGGTGGCTGTAATACCTCTGTACAGCAATCATTTCATTGTGGAAATGGCATTAATTTTGGTATAGCTCCAGTTTATTATTCACTTATTCATTTAATAAGCCATATTATTCAGTAATGACTATGATATGTAGATACAAGGGTGAGGTCTGGACACACTGAAGGATCTTAGCCATTTAAAGGGTTAATTAAGGATTAAAACACATTGGGAATACTGGGAAAATAATCAACTATGAATGGCTGGCTGTAGTCTAAAATGTTTTATTCCTCTAATACCACAGCAATTTGCCAATGTTTACAACTTTACCTTTTATTAATGAACATCGCTTACAATATATTATAGCAGCTATAAAGTCATTCCCTTACCAGTCTCTCTTTTTTTTCACTTTCTTAAAGTTAATAAAACAAAAACAAACATAAAATAACTCAGCTTTAAATGTCACAGTGAAACTTACTGGTTAGATGTTTAAAACAATAGCTGGTTAAAAGTCTTTGTAAAATGTATGTACAGATATGCACATAAACATAAACATAAAATGATTTTCTTTCATCCAGAAAAAAAAACATTATTTGGTTCCCTTATAGTTCATCCAAAAGAGGCTGAACATCTGCGAGTTACAGACCACATACACTTTCTTTTAATTACTATTTAATTATCTCAAATTGTTTATTTGTTGGCTAGCCTATAATCACAGCTCCTCATTTACATTTATTCAACTGGGCCGGGAAACAACATTTTAATGCCTTCAAGAGCTAACACATAAAGTTAAGGTTGTAAAATTTAAAAAATAATAAGAATAATAATTAGCACTCTCCAGAATTGAGCCAACTTTAAAATTACATCTGACGGAGGTCAAGATCTGTAGGGCTCCAGGTCTGCGACACAGCTAAAGGGAGCATGTGCACTTGTCTTTGACATTGGTGCCTTCAGCTTGATCTGGACAAATTCCGCCTGGTCGAACAGGTGTTCCACCTAAACTAGGCCATTAATCTGCCCACAGCTGTCTCTGTAGGATTCAGGGTTAATTATCATTAAATAATCCATTAGAAAGAGTGATGGAAAAGGAAAAGGGAAGGAATATAGGATATATACAGGGGATAGTGAACATGGGAGCACTGATAAGGCTAGGCAGCTTTTACACACATTGTGGCATTAACTGGGTTAGTAGCTCAACCTGGATGGGACCAAAGGCATGTTTCAATATAAATGCTAACATTTAATAATAGTATGTAAAAGCATTACTTATTTTACATTTACTTCTCCTCAATATTCAAGATCGTATCATTCCCTTTCCAAATATTTGGAAACACACAGTTGGCACCTTCACATCCTCAGCATACTAGCATTAACATTTCACAGCCCTATAGATGACACCTGACCTGTGCTTAGTTTTACACTAGGCTTAGAATTTAGCTATCCAACACCCCTGTGAATATTTTAAGTAGCCAATTACAGGTCAGCTCACCCATAGAATCAAAGTTAGCGCTGAGAAACGAAGCAGAAGTAATGGGCTCAGCAAGAATCCAAAGAATCCGAATCTCCTTGAAACAGTGTTTATGGTGCAGTACAGCAGTCTAACAATTGTTGTATAATTAGTCTGGATAATGAACTAATAAACGAACTAGTGTGTGTGTGTGTGTGTGTGTGTGTGTGTGTGTGTGTGTGTGTGTGTGTGTGTGATTTTTAATTACTTTAAAAAAAAATAGAAGTAGCTATTTTGTTCATTATCACATTGATCATAGTGATGGAGATACCACTAAAACTATTTTTAGTGTACTGTAAAAAGCCATTTTACAAGACTGATTGATACACACAGTGTGGCCAGGCCCATTATATAGACTTACTTGTGACTTGGTTGTATATATTTCCTTTTCGTCACTCTTTTACATATTTATATAAATTTCAGTCCTACATGTTTAATGTATGCATGATGATTGCATACACATTTGTATGCATTCATTATAATAGATGAACAAAACCTCATATTAAGGTTTGAGATAACAGACATTTAAGTCACTAAGAGCTACAGGTCAGTTTACTATGTTAAAAGATGTATTAAAAAAGAAACCTCAGTTTAAACAGTTTGGTGTGGTTTGTTGTTTAGTACTAAATGTTGATCATTTTTTCTATAAAACTGAGCCTAGATTTATAAAGCAGTTCATTAGCTTCCCATATAATATTGGAAGGGCCGAACAGTGGTCCTGGACTCAGGTTAGTCTCTGTGTGGAGTTTCACATGTTCTCCCAGCGTCCTTGTGTGTTTGTTTTGTATTCTCTTGTTTCTTTCTACCTCCCAAAAACATGATTGGAGGTGAACAGGAGGTGACTCTAAATTGTGTTTCTCGAGATAGGCTCCGGATCCACCACGACATTACTGAAGATGAATGAACAAATGAATGAACATGTCGACAAAACATTGCAAATGATTTCATGATTTAAGCTAGTTATACCCTTGTGTCTTTTCTTAAAATTGTTCATTTAACCCCCATCCAGAGCTTTCAGAACCTTGCCAAATCTTATCATTCACCACTTTATAGTGAACTCCTTAGCCCTACTCCTTCAGCTAAGACTGAGAAAAACGCAAAGGGGAAAAACCTTTTCATAAATTGTCCAGGACTCACACAGGCTCGACCTGGACACAATGTGCCTCCACCTCTTTCAAAATTGCACCCATTCCCAAATTTCAGGTTTGAGGAAAGATAAAATGTCTGGGTAGGGTACTATCATTATGGCAATCATTCCTCTTTTCTATACTTATTGCTTTAAACATATCTCTGAAGCTTGGCTAGATATTTACAAAACCACTATCATCTCACAGACTGTGATCTCCACAGGCAATCTGCATCTTGCTGGAAATGTGTGCTGTAGGAATAGAAACTACCTGTCTCTACAGTGTGTGTGTGTGTGTGTGTGTGTGTGTGCTTTTTAAAACTATGATCTGTCCTTCTAACAGCTAAGTATATGAAAAGTGTAGGCAGGTACCTAAAACACATGGCATGGAGGCATAAATGGGGGTCGTATATTATACCCTGCAGGCTTCAGAGGCCAATAATGATCATCCCTATCAATGTCATTTCAACTCTTACTGTCATCTGGCAAAGTCGTCTCTGGTTTATATGAGTGGCCAATGCAATGACAGTATTTAGGAATGTAATGAGTACGACAGGTAGGATAGAACAGAGATCTAGGTCTAAGCCCTGTCTTGGGGCAGCTTTTTTTTATTACCAATATGTATATGCAATATGTATGGAAATGGCCAGATAGAACATGATTATACTTAGTGATCCTTAGTGAAGGCAGTGCAACACTAACAGTATACTAAAGATGGAGATATTTTGACAGGGACTAAAATCTTTTGCTTTATGTTTACAAAGAAAACCATTTTAAGACTTTAGTTCTTTTGAGCCCTTTCCCTTAGACGTTTAATGTGAAAACTAATAGGAAAATATTGATTTTTCATGTTCTTTAGAGAAACCGAGCCAAGTGCATGAAGTTTAATATTGGAAAACATGTTTTCGCAAAACATTTAAAATGGCTCATTTTGACCTGAACAGAATAGGAGTCTACAGTTAGGGGTCTACGATTATATTAAGGCATAATTAACATTTCCCCATCAAATACAAAGAATGAAGCAAGCTCAATGGATACACTTAAATCTATCTTCAATTACCCTCCTCTATTGTCCAAGCCATTTACAGAGCCTGGCTACAGAGCTCTTATTCCTTACGCCAATAGAGCCATCCCTGCCTAACATGCAGCTTTGATCAGGAACATTATTAGCCATAAAAGCTGAACCCATCACACTCTTCATGATATTTTGTGCTATTTCTTGTTCCTGTCCTAATCCAGAGATGCACAGACTCTTAGAGAGCAGCTGAAGGATCACGAAAATAGAGAATGAGTTGGATTGTGTTTTGCCATGATTTCACCTGTTTTCTGGTTTGCCATTACTGTGGCATTAAGGCTGAATGAGCATCCATCCCCCTCTTGTGGCGACTCGTAATATAATTCATTTCCAAACTTTGGCAGCGGTCACTCATTCATTCTCAGATGCTCCCCCTTCCATTTGCTGAACACCAGGGGGTCACCGTCCATCATTAACATATAGAGTCTTTATTTAAATCCCATTCACCCTGCCATCCATTTTAAAGAGTGATGCTGCCAGGCAATAAAGGCGGCGTGGCGTGTGGGCCGAGTGCGCCCTAATTTGATCATTTGATCCGATTGCGGAGTAAACAGTCAGGTGATGGATACCATCTCATTACAATGGGAAAGTGAGGGTTTAATTTCCTGTATGTGTTCGATCTTTATTAATGTCAGGAACAGCGGGTTGTCAATTGCATTACGGCTCAGCTCGCTTGCTAGAGATCCTGCATGACACAAACAAGGTCTTCTCACGGAGGTTAGACAACTTAAACAGCAATGCAGCAGCTGTCGCTCTCTTTCTCTCTGCCAGAACACCATGCGTTACTATTGTTCCCGCTGCCTTGACTAATAGGTAAAAGATTATGTTAAAGCAAAGATTTAGACCCCTAGGTCTCCTGGATACATGGAACCTAACAAAAGACATTTTAATTGAAATATTGAGGAGGACATCATCTTTGTCTATATATACAGACACGGCTTACTTAGGACAGTGGTTGTCAACTTCTGGGCCATGGCAGAAAAATCTCAGACATTGTATCTCTACTTAGTCATTTTTAACTCAATTTATCAATTTATTAAATCTGCTTTAGCCAAAGCAGAGTAGATATAATTAAATGGTATTAAAATTAAATATGTGCCAACTACTCACAAGTGGCACTGGCAGTTTAATCCAAGCACAAGTAAAATCTGCATCTAGAAAAAATAAATATTGTTTACTTCTAATAAGGTAAGGCAAGTTTATTTATATGGCACATTTCATACACACCGTCACAGTGCTTCACATAAGTACAGTCAAAATTAAGAGAAAGAGCATTAAAGGATAAAAGAGAAATGTAAAAATATAAAAAACAAAATGCAAAACATGGTAAATTAGAAAATAAGAATAGAAATTAAAAGCTTGATTAAAGCAATCGATTTAATGATCAGCAGGAACTATATTACAGAGCAAAATGTATGTGGACACCTGACCATCACACCCATTTGTGCCCATCCCAAAATCATGGGTATTAACAGAAAGTTGGTCCCCCTTTGCTGTTATAACAGCCTCCAGTCTTCTGGGAAGGCTTTCCACTAGATTTTGGAATGCAGCTGTGGGGATTTGCTCATTCAGCTACAAGAGCATTAGTGAGGTCAGGCACTGATGCCAAGTGAGGAGGCCTGGCACACAGGCAGCGTTCCAGGTCATCCCAAAGGTGTTCAGTGGGGTTGAGGTAAGGGTTCGGGCCACTTGAATTCTTCCATATCGACCTTGGCAAACCATGTCTTTCTGGACCCCGCTTTGTGCAGAAGGGCAATGTCGTGCTGAAACAGGGTTGGGCCCTTCATTGCCATTGGAACAGTTCACAATACTTCATTTTTGTGGCAACAGTTCTCTCATGTCAGCTTTTAATTACACACAAAGAAAAGGAAGACTTGTGCATAAGTAACCAAGGTAGTTTCTTACAAATAGGCTCGTTCAGTCTCTTTTTATTATCTTGCTTGGGCTTCTGTGATTCAGGAATGTCACTAAAGGGTAGTGGTGTGCATCAGGACTAGGATCCCGTGGAACTCAACAAAAAAGGTTCGGTTTTACTCTCATAAAAGGACACATTCATTAAGTCTTTCATGTGTTTTTATGGCATTCATTCATTCATCTTTTGTAGCTGCTTTATCCTGGTTAGCATCACGGTGGTTTACATCATTAAATTGTTTATACTTCTGGAAACAAAACCAACTACGTTCATTAGAAAATTTTGTAAGCAGGTACAAGCAAAAAAATAACTGTGGATCGGTCAAACTTTCTGCAGACTGGATTGGTCAAGAGTGGATTGGTCAAGAGTGTCTTCAGGAGTGAGCAGGAGTGGGATCAAAAAATACTGTTGGGTTTTTTGTGTGTTTATTGTGTTTATTGTGAAAGATCTATTGTAGGACATGCTATGCACTGTTTATAGCATGTGTCACACAATAAAATTCTTAGCTGCAGCAATGTAAACAAACCTTAATTCTGCCACGGCTGCCCCTCAAATGATGCAATTTATCAGGGATTGTGTTTGCACTTTCATGCCAAGATGCACCTGTAGAAGAAGACAGCAACTAATCAGAGCAGATGGTATAAATGGGCCTGCAATGTTAAGCCCTCCCTCTCTTTCAAGGAAAAAATACACAAAATCCTGTTAATAAATAGCTTTTTTTTTTGCTTTAGTGTGGCCTGGAACAATAGCATCACTGATGGCCATGTGTAAAAATACACAGAATGGTATGAAGTAGAGACTGGGGCTATTTTCTTTTTAGCCCAGACTGTAGATTTAAACAGCCTATTGTTGTCATCCATGATCAATGATTACATTTAGTGACATGCTTCCTAGATTTTGGGTGAATTGGGGTTAATTTATTTAAGCCACATCCACATCTATAAAACACCATTAGCAATGATTGAGAAAAACAATAGTGGGTGCAATGAGGAATGAGAATTACTTTTATGATCACTCATTTTTCAAAGTAAGTAAATAGACTGAGCATAAAAATCAAAGAACAAATTACAAGAAGGGACAAATGCTTGATGAACAAATGAAAAAAAAGAACTAGCAAATGCAGCTTTTCAGTTTATTTGCAACTTGGTAGTGGCATGGCATAATTATGGACTTGAACCAGTTGGCTTAAAAACAAGAAACATGAGTCCTCCTACATATATACATAATATTTTATGTCTATGTTGAGGCTCCGTGCTATAAGACTCAAACAAACCACGGTTTTACAATAGTGACCAGCCTTCACTGCAAGTAATTATATGTATGTATAAAGTAATTACATATACAGTACATCTGCAAGAGATATACATTATGAATGGCCTACAGATAGAGGCCAACCTGCTCAAAATGAATGTCTTACGTTTCTTCAGAATGCAAATAATGCACCTAATTTCTCACAAGTACATAAATACTCCTATTTTATTATACATCATTGTAGTGCAGAAAATTTACTTCATGCACTTGTAACACTGATCTCACTGTCTCGCAAAAGATCAAGGTTTTAGGTGAAGGGAATTTGTTTTCATGGTACAAATCCCACAAGAGTCAAACAGCAGCAGAGAGAAGAAATAATATGAGAAAGAGTAAGAGACAGAGAAGTAGTTCCTCTTCAGTGGCTGAGCAAGTCAGTGCCAAAGGTTTGCTCAGCTGGTCTCCAGAGTTATACCCAGAGTGCATGATCATTACCATGCTAAATTTATATTGATTGCAGGAACCTAAGAGCTAAATGTGAGCTTTTCCCTAGACACAGCCATAATATATGGTCTGAAATGATCTGCTAATCCAGCTGCAACATGTGCAGCATGTTCGTCATTGCAGAGCACATTTCAACCTCAGCATCTTCCTCTGCACTCTGTGCTTAAGTGAACAATTTGCCAAGCTCAAAGGTATCTAATTAGACCATGTGTTTGTTTGGGGGTGTTGCAGTGGTATAAGTGGTTTATTTTTTGCCCTGCATTAGCAATGTATGTAAAGCTGTGTCTTCCCTGCATAGGCATTTCTTGACATGTGTATAATGTATACAATTGCTCTTGACATTATGAGTAGCATGATGAATCTCTGAAGCTAAAGTAGGACTATGGCTTTAGTTCTCATGCAGAGAGGACTCTTTGAAATGCAAGACGATTGACAGGCTGTTTTTGCACTCCTACTCCTTTCTGGGTTAAGATACAGTGTATAGACTCATCAGTGATTTCTGAGGCCTTGCTCTTTAAAGCTTTCTCATTTCACCACATAACATCTCTCTAAAAATGGCCCCAATATGTTCAGGCTAGCCCATTTCTTTATTTTACACACACACACACACACACACACACACACACACACACACACACAGTGTTTAACATCATCACTAAACACCAGTGAGCCCATTCCACTCTCAGCCATACATGCCCATGCCATAACACTGCCTCCCCCATGTTTGACACATGATGTGGTATACTTTGGATCATGAGCCGTTCCTTTCTTTCACAATTAACTTCTTGTCAGTCAATTCTCCAAATACCTTTGAACTCCTGAAAATGGAAGTACTTTGCTTAAAATGGCTGCAATTTCTAAATAGTAAATGCCATATTTTTATGGAACCTCTTAAAATAAAGCTGAAAGTCTACACTTCAATCACATCTTGATTGTTTTATTTCAAATCCATTGTGGTGGTATATAAAGGCAAAATCACAAAAAATCTGTCATTGTCAAAATACCTCCAGACCTAACTATATATATAGTTGATATATATAACCTGACTGTGGCTCTAATTGCAATAAAAAAAAAAACATTTTATTTCTACATGCATTGACTAATCCTGCAACTAAGCGTTTTATTATATAGTCCTCATAAAGACATACCGCAAGTAAAATTAACCACTGAAGGTTCTTAAATAATCATCTGAGTCCTCTCGAGACAAGATCCTCCCAGTGTATATTACAGCTTCAGAAAGCTATATGGTATATGGAGATGGATTATAGCAGTGCTGTAGAGTGGAAGCTACTTCAAGGATGCCTTTGAGATGACAGTTATTGATTTCATGCTCAATGAGTGCAGGCATACAAAAAGTCTAGCATATGAAAGGATTATGTACAAGACTCAGCAAACAGATGTGCTTTAAATATGCTGGAAATAAAGAGCAGACAGATGCTGTCCAAAGCTACACCACATTCAACTACATTTTTCTGAGTATCGTCAGGTGTTGGTGTTTCTTCTTGTTTATGTATTTTCCTCATCTCATTAAAAACAGTATTGTATTTATTTATTTTGGTCACTGAAATTCTCTGAGACCTCTGAAATGTGTGGTCTCTCCTATCATTCCACTGTTTTGTTGGTGCTTTTTAGCAAACTTTATCAAAACTAAATCCTAAAAGCAGATACTTTAAAACTTTATATTTTGTTTATACTTTTAGTCAATACTTTGGTTTTAATTCTATTTTTTGGGGAACAGTCAGATACCAGCTTATATTTCCAAGCTTTCCATATTGTGATGCATTTTGTGTATCATAAAGGTGTCACAAATATCATGATATATTTTTTGTTATATTGCCCACACCTATTATAATTCTCCTATAATGGCCAAGGACAATATTTGCTGTATGTGCTTTACATCAGTTAGTAAGCCAAAGAAACAGCAGAAATTGGTTCCCACTCTTTGCTTTAGAGAGAAAAGGGAAGTCTCAACTCAATATTACCAAGAAACAGGGAGCCTCTTAAAACAGAGAAAGGTTCCCCAAGCTCAGTGTGTCTGTGACATGGTTTAGGGAGGATGCCATGCCATAATGGTGCCAGGCCAGCTGACCTCATCATCCTTTACATTTAGCACAGCACATAGCACTGCATTTTCCTCTATTCCTATAGCTCGGTCCTGATTCCTATCAGCTGTGCAACAGCACTTAAAGTCTGGGACTTTGTGCTCGCAGCAGCAGGAAAGCCGATCTGAGCGCACTGCAATCTATCCTGGGTATCTGAGACTAATCTCTGAGGAAGGCTGTCAAGTCCATGCACGTAACGCTCTGATGGAACGGAGCGGTAAATGCTTCATAAAGCTTTCATAAATATGTAATCGGTGGGCTAATGGCTGTTGCTGAAACCTGTTTCAGCCCCGCTGGGAGAACAGGGGGCTGGGGAATAACTTTAACATTTGCCTCTGTTGAATTCAGCCCTTCTTTGATCTAGTGCCAAACTAAACTACGAGGAGCAAAGCAATTTACAGAGAACTGGGCCAGGTTTTGTACAGAGATGCAACTTCCATATGGAACAAAATGTAAGAAAACAAAGAAATAATTCACAAGCAGAATGAAACCAATTAACCTTCACATTCTGTTCTCCCTTAGCAATGGATGTACCACAGTTCCCCTGCAGGTCAATTATAAAATTTTCAATCATGCACAAACACAAACACACATCACAAGATTACAGTCCAAGGATCTATCTGTGATCTTGTCTGTGATTGGCATGTTAAAACAAACAGCGGATCAGTGTGTCCTTGGTTATCAGAGAGTAATGCTCATTCCAAATGGCTGTATTTATACAAAAAAATCTTAAGTCTCGTACACAGTGAGAAATGGTGAGATAAGGGCCCAGAGAACATTTCTCTTGACATTCGCGACAGCAAGCCCATCAGTCATGCTGTCAGAGCCAGTGGCCTGGGCTTGTTTAGGATTTATGAGGAATAATGATGGGTTGAAAATAACGGTAAGGCCTTGCCCATACTTCTGCTTTGGGGCATTATTACTTTGGTTTTGAACTGCTGTGGGCTAAAATGGGCCTGGCTTGAGATGTTTTTTTTTTTTTGACTACTGACTTTTAAAATATTGTATGCCATAATTTTGTGAGTTATCATAACTAGGAGTGTATAACATATTTAAGACAAAACAATTTCCTTTTAATGCGATTGTTTCAGGAAAATGTGAACATGTATTATAGAAATGAAAAATATTTCAGAAAACAATATAAATGGAAAAGAAAGCAAATGTTTTGGTTGCTTCTAGGGATTTTCTGGAGTTAATAGTATAGCTTAAATGAACTCCACCATAAGGAAAACATATATAAGGGGTAAAAGTAAGTAATTAAGTAAGTAAGTTCACTGCCATATGTAGATGTTATATGTACAATGGAATTTTTACTTATAGTCTCTCAACTTTGTAACACAGAAAGGCAAAAGTGCAGACAATAGTACAATACAGTACAGTGCAAAGTTTAACAATATACAGCACAAACAAAAATACATTTACAATGTGTATATACATATATATACTGTATATATATACTGTATGTATATATATATATATATATATATATATATATATATATATATATATATATACAGTCAGGTCCATAAATATTGGGACAT
>CM074954.1:15710016-15720261 GCA_037577455.1 Pangasius macronema | reverse complement strand
GAAACTTTCTTCCAGTCGATGTCAGAAACTGGTAGATGGCTACAAGAAACGTCTCACTGAGGTTATTTCAGCCAAAGATGGAAACACTAGCTATTAGCCCATAGGGTGTCCTATTTGTTGATTTCCTTTGTTTAATAAGTGAAAACAAAGTGATCTTTTTGTTGTTTACATGCAATTACATCAATTTCATCTACAGGTACAAATTAAGACAAGATCAGAAAACGACATGTTGACATTTCTTAATAAAGAACTGACTATTTAATGGGATGTCCTAATTTTTTCACATGACTGTATATGATGATATACAATACACATTGTGATACAATATATAGTACTACACTCCACCTTGTGTAATATGGAATATGTGACATTCTGTGTAACATTACCACTGAGGTAGAACGAGTGTATTTGTGTGTATAATGGTGGGAAGAACAGTGTGTTCAACTGCCTGTGTGCAGATTTGACTGCAATCTAACAATCTGTCTTCTACATGCTTAGTAAAATTTGATCAGCCCTCTGTCATCACTGTGAACCATTAATACAGTATGATTAACAAGAATAATTACATCAGACAGTGTAATATTCAGTTTAATGATAATCTCTCCTGTCATATTGCACTTCAATTAACTTCACACCTGATCTAAACCATCATCTTCACTGGTACAGTTCTACATCATTATTTGTATGTTTACTTATTCATTTTTAATTTATCGATTTACTTTTTTTCATTTTTGTGTATGTATATATACTGTATAGGTATATATTTATTTTATTTTATTCTTTCTTTCTTTCTTTCTTTCTTGAGAGCAATTGTAACATGGCAAAGCAATTAATAAAGTTCTTTAAAATTTAAATATTCACATTCATGTAATATAGAATAATATATCTCCTGCTACTCATTTGTAGCTCTGAATGTTAGTGGCACAACTGGTATAAAGTACATTCACAGTGATGCTTTAAACAAAGGAGCAGTTTAAAAAAGTGAATAATATTGAAACTAAATGCTTGTTGCAACATGGCCAGAGGATAATCTGTAACACAAGACACAGGTGACAACTCAATCAATTGCATCTTGCTCTACAACTGATAAGAACTGCAAATGCCTCAGTTAAGATCAAGACCAAAGTGAGTGTTTGTTCTGTAACAATTCTACAGTTCTACAGAGATATTTGCCTTAAATGCCCATTGTAGAGAACGTACACATTGAAGTTTGATCACGATTCAGTAGCCATGTATTAGTGGTTTTAACTTGATTTAAAGTGTCACAACAAGCAAGTTTCCCCAAATTATAAAACTTTTTCAGTACAAAGTTCCTGTTCACTTGTATAGTTATAGCACTGCAAGAATGCTCGGCCTCTCTTGATCTGTCACCTTGCAGAAGTCAGATGAGGGGCTTATCCGATTTCCTTGGCAGTTGTATGGTTCACTATGCAATAAAAAGAAAGGTTTATATTTTCATTCACCAAGTGCAATATTTTTTTGCCAACAAAATAGCATAAAAATTCAAGGCAAACACAGATAGATGAGCTGCTGCCATAGATTTGATGAAGGACTTGTCAAAGAGACTAATAAAACCACACTATCTGAACACTCTTATTGAAGCCTTGCTGCTTGCTTCTGCTGCTGCTGTTTTCCCAGAGTTCAGTGACACCACATTGTCTGGCCGCAAACTAACCTTAAGAGCCAAGTCGGCAAATCTTGGTGCAAGCACACGGCAGGCACCCCCTTTGCCTTTTCAGCAGGAAGTACACAGGAGAGAGCGGCATTTTCAATGCATTTAGATGAGACCTTTAACAAAAGGTCTCTAATGCAGATATCAATGATTCCTGAGAGAGGCTATCGGAGTGAATTTGGCTGACAGCGATGTCACTGCTTGCATGAAAAATGATGGATCCAATTTTTCCGGTCCCATGCTCCATTTCTGCAGGCATTACTATGTGCCTGTGCTGGCGGTCATTAAAGGAAGAAGGATACATCTAACGAGTGAACTCCTTCAATTGCCACTTTATCTGCTGTTTCGTTTGCCTGCTAGGGAGGAAGAGTGGAGGAGTATAGAGTGTCAGTGATGACAACCTTGAAGCAAAATGCTGGAAAATAATAATGACCTTTTGGTGTTTCATCTAGTCTATGCTGGGCTTGTTCTCTAAAGGGCAAAAGAATGTATGACAAATACCCTGTAATACAGCCTGCGCCCCTAAACAATTTCCCATAATACTGTGCCATATACAGCCCTCATACACTAAGAGCACAATTTGGCAAGTGGCTTGTTTCCAAGTCTAGTTGATGGAGTGCATCCATCCAGCCATCATAGTTTAAGTAGGTAGCAAGGCTGTTTCTTACATTTCTTGAAAACAACACTGACAGAAGCCTGCAAACTGTCCCTAATGTCTATGAAGGGCTCTATGCTGACATGGGGCTTTGTTTAATGAAGTAGCTTTAGGAGGTACAATGTGATGTAGTGCTCAGTTTACCACCCTTGAGGGGAAAGGTAAATTTGCTAAGTTAATCACTTAATGAGGCCAATTAAACACGGGGAGCTCAGGTGTAATGAGTGCCACCTCTGTTCTGAGCCTGCAGCAAATGAGCATGATTTCTCTCTGTGGGCAAGAAGCGCATGGCCGGACCTAATCTGTTATCTACTCCCAGGGCTAGCCACTTAGGTCGTTTAGACATGGAGATGATAAGTGCCATGTAAACTGTGCCAATATTCTCTGCATAACAATAAAACAGCAATGAATGCAATTAACAAATAAAAGGTCAATGTTTAAATCTATGTTTATCAAGCATAAAAGGACAAAACATTTATGACCACTTTGCAGTCCTCAGACAATAATATTCTGACTGCCAATACTATTATCTCATGTGACAATACTTGCCTTTATTCATGATATTACAAAAACATTGATATTCTGCTTTGGTTAACGCTCCATCTCTAGTCTGTTTCTCTCAACATCCTCTGGAAATATCATAATTATGAGGTGAGCACAACTGAATGCCACTACAATGTCATAATTACAACTTTTTTATGAGCTCCAAGTTGGAGGCACGTCAGCAACATAAAGTCATGGCAGACGTCAATATGAATGTGATGCCTGCCGCAGATGGTAAGATATAAATAGTAGTTATTATATAGATGTATATTATACAGATGCCCTAGCACATTGTGTGACTTTGCTCGTAGATTGTTTTATGTTTTACCTCCTGTAGTTCTGTTGAAGAGTACCTGTAGTTTGGATGTTTCCTTGTTTGTTTAAAATTTTGTTTCTTTTTTTCGCTCTTGAATCATGGATGTTCTCATTGGTGCCACCTTTTTAATGTACAGGGTCTCACCTTCGTTGAGTTAACCTTGCTCACACTTACACCCAATACCTTCATCAGCATTACAGACTTTTAATCACTACCTGTTGTTCTTGGATAACAATGTTTTAATTTTGATATGTACACTATAAAAATACTAGTTGCTAAGTTGTTATAAATCAAACTGGTCATCTTTGAAATATATGTAACTGGTTTCTTTTACACATATGCAACACTTCAACTATCAAATAGTACTCTCAGCTCAGTCTTAGACCACCTGTACCAGCCTATACTATACATGTTGAATATATCACAATATATCACATATTATATATAGCTCGTGTACAATTTTTAACCTTTTTTTTTATCAAATCATTACACAGAAAATGACTCCTTTGGGAACTGAAAAAGGTCACAGACAGTCAAGCTATGTTAACAGCACAGTCAGCCAGTTGCTAATTTACCCTAAAAATATTTATATGATGTGCAAAAATAGTCTATTTCTATTTTAAGGGAAAACACAGACTGCTCTTTTCAAAATAATAATAATATTATACACAAAACGGCATATTAGAAGATATTTTTATTACTATATCACACATACCTTATCATAAAATGACATCTGTTTTTTTTGTTTTGTTTTTTTTTTGCCTACAATTAAAGCACAGTTGCAGCTAGACCTTCTTTGTCACTTTTATGACATTGAGACGACTTTAGTGAACATGTTCCCACCATGACCCCCACAAAATCTAATATCTTCTCATTAAGCAGGCAGGAATGAAGCTCCAATCATCAGGAAGACTTTGACCAGCTACCATAAGCCAGAGCCCTAAAATTATGTTCTCTTTAATCAATTACAGTCACCTTTGGAGTCATACATCCGGCAGGAACGTGACAGGAACAGATAAAGGACAATATTCCTTCTGCATGTTCTGATTGAGACAAAGTTAATCATAGCAGCAAGTCTGAGGCAGGCATTTCTGAGAATGTCATGCCTTCAATGGATTTACATAGACATTAAGCAAAGCAGATGCAGTTGGCACCTATTCTGGTTCAAAGACATCACTCAGGTTGTAGGAGATTTATTAGAACATGATCACAGCTAAAATCCCCTAAAGAGAGCTACATGTGTGGCAGGTAAATGATGGTCTTCATAAAATTTTATAGCACGGCAATGAAACAACATAAATCTTTCATAAAGACACTGGGTCTTCTTTATATTCTAAGCAGATATTACTTTGGGGAAATATTAAGAAGGATAGCTGAATCTGGACATGTACAGAAAAGTGTCATCATCATAACCACAAATACACTACAGGCTGTTTTTGTTGTTGTTGTTTTTTTTAAAAATTGGCATAGCAATAACACATCGTATCTGCATACATTCCCTTTGTATTTGTGATGTACTCATCTTGCCATAGAAACATAATACAAGGGACATAATGCTCAAGTTTCTCTGAACCAATAAGAAAAGTATCTGAGAATAATTGAGCTGTTACTCAGAGGGCTTCGAAACAAATCCATTTTTCAGCTAATATTAACTGTTACAACTGTTCAGCTGCCATCTAAAGACATCCTGCATGCCTTTTTTACTATGTAAAATAGTAAGATTTATATTTATTGGTATTCCATTGATATTGTTTTTAATATTGTTTAAATAATACCTTTTAACTAATTCCTCAAACCAGACTGACCACAGAATCAGAAAACATTTTTATTCACCCATGTTACAATCTGCATATTGACATTTAGATGTAGATTGTCATCTGTCATATATATATATATTTTATATATTTCATATATATATAAAACAGTATCAAAACGTAGTGTGAGATGTGATATATATATATATATATATATATATATATGTATGTGTGTGTGTGTGTGTGTGTGTGTGATTTATATATATATCACATCTCACACTGAGTTTTGATACTGTTTCCAACACAATCATCTATTTAATATTTCTAATGTTTGATTTCAATACAGTACTTTAAAAAACAAACGAGTTTACAGTGTCTCAGTAAATACCTTATATCAAACTCTGTATTATTTGCACTATTATCACTTGATCACTTTTAAACAGAACTGAGTACTGGTCGGCGTTGTAGTCAGTGTACTGTCTTGTTCTGTCTTGTGTGTATGCNGTTGTTTCGTTTCACTGTGTACTTGTATATGGATGAAATGACAATAAACTCCACTTTGACTTTGACTTTGACTTTGATCTCACTGGTACTCCAGCTCAATAATTCAGTGGCATCAATTGTCAAAATAATTATATACAAACACATGCAATTAGACAGTAAATAGAGGGTATATTATGCTATCTTTGGGCAGTAAAGTTGATGAGAAAATAAAACAGAATCTTGACCTCAGAATGAAAAATTCTATCAAACCTGAAAATATGTGCATCATTACAGCCCTACTGTTTTTTTGCTATATTAAGGATTGTTCAACTGACATTTGTTAGATGATTTGGAAGCCAAAGTGATTGCATCAGCATCAGTGAAAACTTCAGGAAAAGAACTTGATTTAATGTAATTTCCAAATGCAAATTAAGCTTGAAATGTAGGACACAGACAGCACAAAGAAATATTCAAAAAAATATTAAAAAATTATGATACTGAGCTTCTCAAAACAGTATCATCACACCCAAGACAGTTGCAAATACATGTGCATCAGATGCGAAAGTGGTTCTAATCACCTGTGGCTACAGGACAATAATCATCACAAGCCTGTCAGCTCACATAGGGAAAAACAAGAGAACTGTATGTTAAAGGGGATGTTTTCCCCTGAGGATATGCTCTAGCTTGGTGTTGAGTCACCGAACCATCTACAAACTCACTATCCTCATCAGCTTGCCAAACATCATCTCATCAATTCTCTCTCTTTCACCCTTTTCTGCACTGTATTGAGAGACTTCAGTTCAAAAGTTACATCAGTATTCACACAAGAAGAATTCAGAGTGTATTCAGCATGGTGCTATGCAGGTGCTTACTGTGCGTTGATTCAAATCAGAGACTTGCAGCTGTAATTGCAGCCAAAGACGTCTTTGTTTTTTAAATTATCCTTTGTTTCACAATAGAAAAATATTATTTTTATATAATTATATAATATTATTATTATGTGTAATAATTTTTCAGCTTGAAATGTTTAATCAAATGGTATAAATCCCAATGATAAGTCCATTTCAGTTTCAAACTGTAACATTACTAAATACAGAATAGTCAGGGGGGGTGAATACTTATGCAATGCATTGTATATTAACAGGGCAGCTAGTTAGAAGGCAAGGCACCTAATTATGAGACCAATATGATTCTGTACATAATCCAACTAAAAAACTGTGTAAATTGTGCTTGTTGCAAAGATTATATTAAAAAAATCTAAATTCTGAATCCATGACAGACTATGTCCAAATAAATGCATATCATTTTTACAATTGAGTAATCTTACTTGCCTAACTAAAACTATACTAAGTTTATGACAGCTAGAGAAGCTGGCTGAATTTGCATAGCTAGCATACATGTCTAATTCCTTTGTAATTAATACTTTACATTACATACACAAGGTAAAATGCCAGTTACTCTCACAACATTTAAAGCATGATGGTAAGCTTCTACAGTGATCTTAATAAATGAAAAAAAAAGACTGATTGGTAAAGCATGAATGCTAATGACACAGGTAATGAGCCCTGTACACAGAGGGGTATCAAGGCTATCTCCTTGGAAACACATACATCTTATTGAGAGAACACGAAACAACTGGCTACAGGGATATCCTGATAATAATGACATTGTACAGTGTGAGAGATGGGGAAAGGGAAAAGGAAATAAATAAATAAAATAAAAATAAAATAAGGGACACATCAAGAATCCAAGTAACTGGCTCCCTCTGCTGTGCTAAGCTCTGCTTGCTAATTATTAGAATCGCCAATTCATAGCATAATTAGAAACTACATAAACAGAGACACTTTTTAAGATGTAAGACTCTTTGCACTGGTCAAATTGAAGCAAAAAAATGTCTATTTTCACCTGTCTATAATGTCTATAGTCATCCTTTCATTTTTCATCCCAATATGCTAGAGTACAGAGCCAAATATAAAAGTTACTTTAGAGACCTTTGTATCCGTTACGATCGCCAGCTGGAGTGCCCATGAACGCCACCAGAGGGCAATCCACCCCGGACTCTTGCCATTGTTTTTTGGACTCCATTTCCCATGTGTTCCTTGCCCCACATGTGATCTTATCATGTGCTACCCTTGTTTGTGTGTTATGTTCTGATTGGTTGGTTTTTGGCAGCAGCGGAGCTTGCCCCATCAGGGCCACCAGCAGGTCATGTGATTATGGCCACCAGTCCAGAGGCTCTTCCCAAGATTCCCACCTGCCCAGAGCCTCTTCCCAAGATAGCCGTCTACCCAGAGCCTTCAGCCATTATGGATGTCAAGCCTCAGGCTTCAGCCATCACAGATGCCACTCCAGTATTTTCAAGCATTGTGGGTGTTGTGTTTGAAGACAACAAAGCGTTCCAAGGGCATTTAAGGCTGGTGTCCAGTCTGGCAGACCCACCGTTGATGTCGGTGCATGCAGCAGGCATTCCAAGAGCTTCAGCACTGGTTGTCACAGAGACACTTCCCCTATCCTCAGTGCTCCCTGTAATGGCGGTTGCCATCCTGTGTGTTTGGGCTACATATTGCTCTGTTTTTGCTCCAGTCCATGAATCTACCCCCGAGTCCGCTCCAGTTCGTGAATCTGTTCCTGAGCCCTCTCCAGAGCCCGCTTCAGTCCTTGAATCAGCTCCAGAGCCCGCTCCAGTTCTTGAATCTGCTCCAGAGCCTGTTCCAGCTCCTGAGGTGGCAGCTCCTGCTGCAGAACCTCTCAAATCAGCGGTGTCTGTTCTAGGTCCTCCCAAGGTGGCAGCTTCCACTGCAGAACCTTCTGAGCCAGCGATGTCTGCTTCTGAACACTCTCCCTGTCCTGTCACAGCCAAGGAGGACGTCTCCAAGCTCTTTGCATGCCCTATCCTGGCCAAGAAGGCTGTCTATGTACTCTCTGCCTGTTCTGTTATGGTCAAGGAGACCCTATGTGAACTCTCTGACTGTCCCGTCATGGCCATGGAGGCCATCTGTGAACTCTCGGCCTGTCCTATCTTGGCCACAGAGGCCATTATTAACCTCTGTGCTGTCTGTTCTAGTCCCACTTGATCCGCCTTGGTGGGCACCTGTCTTGTTAGCTCTACATTAGTGGACATCTTCTCTGCTGTGGTGGTTGTCTGCTCCACCGTGGGGATCTTCGGACCCATCTGCTCTGCTGTGGTGGTCGTCTGCTCCACTGTGGGGATTTTCAGACCCTTCAGCTCCGCTCTGGTGCCCTTCAGCTCCGCCCTGGTGCTATTCTGTTCCGCTGGCTCCGCCCTGGCTCTCTGTTCAGCCCGCTCTGCCTCAGTCCCCTGTTCCTCCACTTCCACATGGACCTGGCCCTCCATCCCTCCACCTGTTCCGCCTCCGCTCCACCCCCCTCCTGGACTCATGTCTATTCCTGTTGAGGAGCGCCTGGAAGCCACTCCTTAGGGAAAACTGGTTACAATAGATTAATAAAACCCTTTTGAAAATATCCTGGATTTTTTTTCTGCATAATTTCTCAATGCATGTTTTCTTTCAGTGATTAGCCCTCACAATAAACACACACAGTGAACAAATGTGATGTCATTTGAGATGTTTCCATTGCTTCTTTATTTTTAGACCTTCATCAGCATAATCAGTACAAACACCAGAAGCTTTTCCACACAGAGAATGTATAGACATAAGAGCATTCTTTTATGTTGAGCATTAATGTGGAGATCTTAAACAAAGATTTTAAACCATGACATGCAGGTCAAAGCATACATAGTAACTAGTTGGTGAGCAATGAGTTTAATTTGTTGATCCACTTCAGCATAGCCAATGCTGTTAGATGATTCTATTGGCTTTAATCACCGGCATCCACTCCAGGGTTAACAAGCCTCTCTGTAGAGCAGTTACCATCCTTCACATGGAGCTTGCTGATTTAGCAGAATGTCAAGACCTCTCCACCTCTAAAAAGTTCATCAGATTAAAAAAGAAACACATAAAATAATGTATGATTAATAATTAATAAGTGCCACAGCGAGACCCATCCAAACCCTTTGCTTCTTAATAATTAATTCCTGCAATTAGGCAGCTTAGTGTGAGCTGAGTGTAAGAGCCCATGCAATATTCATAACAATTCATATGCAGTATATTCCTTATGGAGGAAATTCTATCCACAGCAGGATTCAATATAAAGACATTTTTATTTGGTTTACAACACTGTTTCATTTCCTCAAACAGTGGGTGGGAGAGTTTCTGTATCCTCTATGTGTACAGTGACACATTATGCCTCCAGTGTAATTTCTGTGAAGTAATGTAAAATGCATTCTGATGAATTTTAAAGTGTGTGATATGCAACAAAAGGGAAACATTGGGAAGGTTGATCATAAAGTCTATAAGTAGGAGAAATAACGGGGAGTGGGGGGAGTCTATGCGTATTGTGTGATAAATTATACATTATGTTCATCCCAGCCTGGGAAGCTGTTGATGGAGACTAGAGAAAATGGGGCATCACTACAACTGTGGAGACACACGTTTGGCTTTCATCTTCAGACATGATTCAAAACTGGCTGTGAACAGAGCAAAGTGGCGATCAAAGCTAATGTGTATGGTAACTGGGCAGTGACAACTTCACAAGGCCCATAATGAGATCAGCAGCTGAGATCATATACAGACACTTCAAGCAATGTTTCTAGAACATCATTTTCTCAGATGTCAGAAGCTTGGGGAGCAAAAAAGCCCTTTAAACCCCTGTTGGAAACTTTTTTTTTCTCTATATCCAGGGAAGACCAGGAGACTTGGATATCTTTTCAGCAGTAGTCTTTATTGCAGAAGAGCCCACACGT
>CM074954.1:15689880-15709916 GCA_037577455.1 Pangasius macronema | reverse complement strand
AATTCATGCTGTGACTTCATTTGTCTCCTAAAGATGTATAACATATGTATATATGTATGTATAAGTTTACAATACAGGAGAAAAATAAAACAAGGTAAAAATTACATTCCTACACCCCAAAGCCCTTTAATCAGTTCCTCCAACTCCTTTTTTTCCCTAAACAATTTTAGGAAACATTTTTAAAATAGTGTTCTCATTTATTTATCAATATAATTGTTGCATTTTGGAGATTTTGTGCAGTTTAGAAATGAAGTTCCTCAAATGTATGTGCTCTAAGAATGACTGTCATGTAGAATTTGCCTTTAGCTGTGAGGAAGTCTTGATTTGTGGATCATCCTAGAAGCATCATTTGAGCTTTTACATATGGTAGCCTACATGATTTTCTAATATGTTTCTGAAGTTTGTCTATTAACAAACATTCATTCATTCATTCATTCATCTTCAGTAAGTGTTTTATCCTGGTCAGGTTTGCGGTGAATCCAGAGTCAATCCCGTTAACAGTGGGCGCTCAGAAAGAATATTCACCCCAGATGGGATGCCAGTCCATCACAGGGCACCACGCACACACACATTCACACCTACTGGCAATTTAGCCTATCCACCTAACTCTGTGTTTTGAGACAACGGGAGAAAACTAGGGAACCCGGAGGAAACCCACATAAACATGAGGAGAACATGCAAAACTCACAGTACCCCAAGTTCAGGGTCAAACCCAGGACCCTGGAGCTGTGAAGCAACAATTTCAAGGTGAATGCTCATTTTACTTTTCTCTGAAATGAATAAAGATTAATGGAGCAATGATTAAAACATGAAATGTTGCTGTAGTGTAAAATTATTAATGGATTCTTGGCGGCTGACAATAAATTACTCAAAGAAAATTAAAGCTTTAAATAAAATCAGGAGAGAAGTTGTGCTAATCGAATGTCTAAATGGCTTGGTTTCACCAATGGACTTCATATAAACAGCTTTTTATTAATAGTACATAATTTACAGATTAATATTTTAGAGACTACACAGATGAGTCATAAGCATAAACATAACAGCCTAACAGCTATAAATCATGCACTGTCCTCCTTTCACCAATGCTAAGAGAGGCAATTCATCATATGTTCATTTGATGAAGAAATCATTAAGCATCATATTACAGCAGAAACACCATAACACTTGATATGCACAGTTGCAATTCTGAAGCTTTTTTGGATTTCAAATCAATCACAATATTTTACAAGCTACACTTTCTAGCAGTCATAACACATAAGATGATCACTGTTCAAATTGTCAATATTTTTTGAAGAAACACATGAATGCAGAATGCACAAAATGCTCTGCGTGCCCTGGCCCCAGTCAAAACGCCTAGGAAACATGAATGGAAGAAATCTCTCCAGTGAGCCTTCTGAGTGTCAGAGGAAGGCTAGCATACTGTTTTCATACGAGATTTCTTTCTTTCTGACAGCTTTACATTAAAGCAAAAACAAGGCAGTGAGGACGACACAGATGAATGATGAGTACCTCAGTACATGGCTTATGCTATATCCCCCTAAATTGACTGGCCTAAAAAACAGACTGTCATGCTAATGTACACTTTTTTTTAAATATTTAATACATAATAATATTAAATTATCCAGGATACAAAGCAATGCCATCACAGCAGGGCTCTCAATAGCCAGGAGCTAAGTACACAAATTGCATGCTTCAACCCTTCCAGGTGCGTGACAGCCCCAAAGTCCATCCAATTGAGCTGAAATATGGGAGAGGATGAGGGAAATATGGCTAATGGCAGTTCTGAAATACAAAAATCAGGCAAGATATTGCAGCATGCCGTAAACCTTATATGAGTCTTATATGAGTGGCGACGTCCATCCGAGAGAGCGGAACTGCTACACTTATGCTACCCTGTGGAATTCAGCATGGACAATAGCCATGGGCAGAGCTAATATCCTTCTTTTCTACACACAGTTGTAACCTATTAGGAATAAATTGCTAATACAAGATGCAAGGCACATAGCTTAGCAGTGGTTTGCACCATCATACAGAGGAACAGGTCTATTAGTAATGAGATCCGAGCTAGGAAATTCACTTTAATGAAGCAAGCCACAGTTTCTCAATGGTGTGTCATTATACGAAATGGATAGTCAGACCAAACAGGAGATATGTTAATATAACTACGCATTTCAGACACAAGAGAAAGTAGGTTTAATGTGTAGCCTGGATGTATCTGGGTGAATTTAACACAAACAGTGGTGATTCAGAAGGTACTAGATGGTATCTATAATGAACGGAAGCTCTCTCTCACATTTTACCCATTTGATGAAGTTCTGGAGACATGCAAAAAGACATGCAAAGGTAATGCAGAGAGTAATAAAGGTCTCTTTATTGCTTTATCCTATTCAGCTGCTTGACTCTGCCCTTGAAAATCTTTGACATCTGTGACCATATTCCATACAGCTTAGAGGACAGAATCATTTTTTAAAATCTAATTACATTTCAGTATCGCACGTTCCTCATTCAGTGAACTTGTCAAGTTCCAGCTTAAAAGCAGCTTATGTGAAAGAACACATATTTTTCATGCAGGTTTTAACTACAGTACAAATCAGTACATGTTGTGGCATAAATACATTTTTCCATTTTTATGCTTAACATTTGTAATTTCTTTTCTCATAAATAAGTGGCAAATACTCTTATCTGTAAAAAAAAGAGTGTGTGTTTTCTACCATCATATCAGGAGCTCTTTGTTGTAAACATTGTTGCTGTGTTTAAATCATGAATATTGGAAAGACTTGAGCTGATGGGAAAAAAACAAATAAAAAGCTTATCAAGGGAGAACATATAGCTTAAGTGTCTGCGAAACATGAAGCATAGATAGATGGGCTATGTTTTCCTAAGTGGTTCAATGGTCCATTGAGGAAATCTGTGCATCTCAGTCTGATTAATGGCTGTCCTCTCCTTAATAAACAGTAATTGAATGGTAGAAACCATATCTACTTTGGGTGGGGGATGAGTGGGAGCACCCATCCCTGGGGTTGATTATAGTTGACCTTGCGTGTAAAACAGCTAGCCTAAGCTGGGCAACTGTAGTCAGAAAAAAAAGATAAATGAGCAGATATTGTATTGGCAGAGAGAAAGGCGATCAATGGGGTAATCAATATGTATTTGATTTTTTTTTATCACAAAACTCCATGGAGGAGGATGGTGAGTGATCAAACATGAGTGGACCCATTGGCATATCTAACAATATTAATTAAGAATTAATTAACTGTTTAGGTGACTAATAAATCAGCTAGTATCATTACTGCAATTACTCTGTCTCTCACAAGATGGAAAAAGATCATTTAATTTTCTTGAATTATAGCTGTACACATCATATATCCACATCAAGGTTCAGGGACATAATATTAATCCAGTTGCAACTGAAGATGACCTTTTTTTACCATATAGCCTGTTCTGACTAGACTGCAATCACATAATTGAAATTTGTCATTAATAAGTTTTTTTAAAAAAAAAAAAAAAGCATATTAGACAGAGGTGAAAAGCAATACAATTCAAACTTGCTTCAACCATAATGCAATTTCAGCTACCTTATGTCTCATAGCATAAAATATATTTAGCAGGAATAAACATGGCCAGCTTTCATTAGCAGATAGTGTAACAGATTAAGAAACATTTGGAGAAATGTTATTTACTAATATAATAGTAATAATGTAGGCCTTTACCAAACAAGTGCTATTATATATTCATTTGATGTGTTGTCATTCTAAGATGCTTTTCTGCTCAGCAGAGTTGTAAAGAGTGGTTATTTGAGTTATAGGAGCCTTCCTGGCAGCTCAAACCTGGTCATTCTCCTATGACCACTGTCATCCACAGAACTGCCAGTCAGACCTAAAAACCCCAGGAGCACATTTTTCCCCATTAAAATTTTGTTTGATATGAATATTAACTGAAGCTCTTGACCCATGCATTACACTGCTGAATTAAATGAGTGAGCAGGTGTACAGGTGTTCGTAACAAAATGGCAGCTGAGTGTATATATGAGTTCTAACTCTATTTTTCTACCGGCTGCATTTCTGTAATAATAGGTTCATAAATAATTGATATAAGCAGATATATTAGCCATGCAACTTTATTTGGAGCTATATGTCACTGTACTACAAAGTGCCATAAGCAAATATGTCAGCCAAGCAATAACTCACAAGGACTCCACACTAATGCCGCAATGTACATATTACTGTCAAAGTGCTGAAGCATAGATCCATTCACATACCATAGTCATGTATTATGATGCTGGATAATAAACATGGTTAGAGAGGCACAGAGTAATGTTCAGCCAATATGTGTGCATGGGGAATACACGCCTTCAACAAGAGAATATTTATTAAGCATTGCAGAATGTCAGGCAAACACATGTAATGGTTATTATTCCACACTCCCTATGTGTGCGCCCTACTTGATTAGTACTCGCATGTCTTTAGTGGATTGAATGAGTGTGACCATTGCAGCCGTCTAAAGGCCAACTCCATCTGCCACTAAATCAAATATTGTTTTGAGCGGCAATGATGAGCCTGCCAATTAGCTGGCTGACGAGTGAAGGGAATTGCCACTATTATACCCTTGCTATTCAGCAGATCTATAGCTCCTCTGATTCAGCCATCTGCGTATGTGACTAAATGTGATAAGTAATGAATATGACTATTGATGAGGCCTTTAACAAGGTAATAACCATAGTCCCCAGTCAATAATTATTTCAATATGAATATCTTTATTATGAAAATGCAGACCACAGCAAAAATGGCCAACCAAAACAATACCCAGTAGTGTAATTGTCTTTGTCTGGAATTATAGTTTTCATTAAACAGAATGCTGAATGTTATTGATTGTTTAAATAAGACCCAATATTCCCCTCTATTTCAATGTGGTGTGAAATTGCATAGCATTGTAATATTTATTGTTGTGTATGTTTATTAATATTATGAGATTCACTCTGTTGAAACATACTGGACAAAATTACCAGACCGGAATAGATGCAGAACCCAGAATCACATTTATACAGCAGAATAAGCAGGATTACAGACAGACGTATTTAGCACTATATGCAACAGTGAACACGTAACCAAGTTTCATAACTCGTGCTCTACTTCTGAGCCAGACTTGGCTCTGAGGTGAGCATCTTTTCTTGACTCGCCTGCAGCGGTTTGCTGATGTGTGTCAGACAAGAGAGAGAGACATTTCACTCGCCAGTATTTTAAAGCTGTATTTTAGTTCTGAATGACAAAACATCAGTTTAAAATTCAGTAGGATCCTACAAGTCTACAGCTGGCTAGACCACTTTGTATGTAGTGTTCATCTTAAACAAGCTGTATGAGATGCTCTTTAGGGTATCTATACATTTTAGCATGATCTTAAGAGTGGCATCTACACAAGAATATCTGAGGAAGTCTTTGTGTCTTACATTCTCTCAGTTATAAAATAATAAAATATAATTACCATCCCATTGCTTTTGTTCAGCCACCTTGGCTTTCAACTGTGAGAAAAAGAAACATATCAATGATCAGTAGAACATTCAGTTTGGATATTTTGCATAGGTGAAAATGCGCAGTGTTTTACCCTTCTCATCTGATCTATAGTTAGATCCACTTTTATATTGAAATCCTTTCCTACCTCATATGCTCAGACTAGCTCCTTCCTTTTGTCTTTGGCTCAGAAGATGTCCTCTGAGGAGGATAATTAATCACAGTTACATTTGGCTTTGTGGATTCTGTCATTCTATGCTATCTCACCTTCTTTTTCCTGCAGAGGTAAATGTGATCAATGCCCCTGTCAAACTGATTATTTGTGTAGAACCTAAACAGGGACAGTTGCTATTGAAACATTTGTTTCCCTGATGATGCCCTGTGAAGTTCATTTGAAAGTCAATGTCCAAGGTGTCATGTTAAATTTTTTGAAAGGCTAAGATTTCAGTCTCTGTAAAATTAAATGGGATAAGGTGGGAATCTGTAGCAGTAAGTAAGAATGTCTGTTCAGTAAGATGATTGACTGAATAAATGTTTTAAGAAGATAGCATCAAATTGATTTAATTTCACTAGAGAAAAGACTGAATTCACAAAATATCTTTAAAAATACAGACAGGTCTGGTTATACTATAGAAACACTTTAGTAATACAAAGATTTTTTTTGTATCTGCTTAAACGTTTTGGATCACTACAGCTATGTTGGTGATACTGTGGGACTATTAATTCATTTTTAATCCATTCACCTTCCTGGTCAGGGGCCAGTAATTGCGTTTTCATAGCAATGGGAGTATTGAATCTGGAGACTAGACAAGGAACACTGGATGGGACACCAGTCCATTGCAAGGCACCATGCATACCTGTACACACATTCACACACTCACTCCCACAGTGTGTGGACACAGGGAGAAAATGAAACCCACCCAGACAATAAGCTGAGCTCAGGATCAAACTGGGGACACAAGAGCCGTGAGTTGCCAATGCTACCCGCTGCACCGCCGTGCCCTCCATGACTATTCATTTTGGCCATTGCAGCATCTATATTTGTGTAACCATTATTATATCTATATAAATTGTGTGATTGTGATCTAATCAGATGTGACTTCACCACATGTATGAGCATTATGACTATTTTTATTGTGGTATATAACTTATTGAAAAATCAACTTCAACTTTTTGTTGGATGTAAAACTATACTCAAGTGTAGAAGATGATGACAATCTAAATAAATAATGTTTAAAAATGTAAATTAAACTCTTATTGTAAACCACAAACGGCCAGGTCAGTGATTTTTTTAGCATTATTGTTTCAGCATCAAATGAACTTCAAAGAAACACACTCAGAAAAAAGGTACCAAACTGTGCTTTTCGTTTTTGCTGGGGTGGTACCATCAATGGGACAATCTTTTGTAACTTTAGTATGTACATTTTACCTAGAAACCTTTAAGAACACTTTAAGGTACGTAATTAGAATTTATGGACCACCACACCAAAAGCTATTCAAATGTAAACAACATCCTAAACAACCTCCTAAAGATGCAAAACATGCACCCTTGATGGTATCAGCCCAGCTAAGTATAGTCTGTTACTTTTAATGTCTGAGAGTGCATTCACTTCACATTCAATAGCTGATTTTTTACTGAAATGCAAACTACATTCTTTGCTGCTCCTGACATTCAAACGTAAGACGATCTCTTCTAATGATAGGCTGCCAGGAGATGCACTCTTCCTGCTATTGGGAACATCAACAGCACTCACAAACATGGCACACTTTATTACCCCTCTGCAGCAACTGCTGTACTTAACAATAGGCCTTTGCTTTGCTTTTTTTCTTTCACTTTGTGCCATTAGTGATGGCATTATGAGAATGCATTGCCACATGGGATGATCATGTGTCCAGAGCACGAGCTGGAGTCCAGAAAGGAGCACTTTTATAAGCCTTGCTGCAGACATCCCTGCCGGCACTAATGTGAGCTCGGAGTGGTTGAGGGAAATTCAACTCCATCATCAGGACTGCTGGCTCCGCTCTTATGCGTGAAATGATGGCAGGTTCAAAAGCGGCTGCAATTACACACTGAATGACCTCATAGGATTTGGGCGAGGTGATGCAAAGAAATGCTCATGAAATTTTCTGTATGTCATTAGTGCTGTCAAACACATCAAACTACAGCAAGGTAATTTCTTTAAAGAAATTGCTAGAAAAAAATATTTGATGAATATGTTCTGTTGTGTTATCAAAGTGCATATATAAAGGGCTAGTGAAATGAGTGTTACACATAATCACCTGATCTAATAGTGTTATTTGTGCTGATTAATCTTATATACCTTTGGGAGCAGTATTCTTTGGCATCCCTCAAGGCTCAATTCAGCATCCTTTACCATTTCTATAATGATTCCAATATACATTATTTGATTGCCACAGCATGCACCTTTCTACGCCTGTATAAACAGTGTGTTTTATCCCGGAAGATCGCCGGTCAGTCAACCCTGTTTAACTGCATAGAGGTTTTTAGAATGAAGACACAGAAAAGAGAGCAGCTTATTTCGACTTTTTTGTCTCTGAAGGCCAAAAAACTTTTTTTCTAGAATCATTCTGTATCCTGTTCATAACACCGCTGTCAAAGAGTTTAAAGAAGATACAATAGAAGGCAATTCTATACTTTATCAATTTTTGATATTTTGATTTTTATTAAAAAAAAAATATTGTCCTTCAATAACTTATTTTCTCATATATTTTGCTCAGTGTTGTGTTTTAGTTAATCTTTCTCATTATATTTTAATTTGCATTTTAATCCTGAGGTTTACAGTAATCCTGAGTTTACTGTGTGTATGTTGAGTTTTGCCTGTTCTCCCCTCGTCTGTGTAGGCTTCCTCCAGGTTCTGCGGTTTCCTTCCACCTCCAGAAAACATGCTGGTGGGTGGATTGACAACTCTAAATTGCCGCTAGGTCTGGATAAGTGTGTGAATTCCAGGATAGGTTCCAGATTCACCAAAATGACCTGACCAGCATAAAGTAATTACTGAGGATGAACGAATCAATTATTTCATTTTATTTGTATTTTAATCTGCATCTTTTGTCCTTTCTTTTTTCCTTTCCTATATTCCTTCTTTTTTAGTTGATTTTCTCTGTATGGTAGCATTGCCTCCTGACCTCTCCAGGAATCACAGTTCAATCCTGAGCTCAGTTTCTGGTTTCCTCCCAATTTTCCTGGAGTCTTCCCACTTCTCAAAAACATGCCAGTAGTCTAAATTGTCTACATTCACACCCCTAGGTGTGAATGAGTGTGTGAATCTGTGTGCATAGTGTATTCCCGCCTGGCACCCAGTGTTTCCGAGATAGACTCTGGATTCTCCATGAACATGATGAGGTTAAAGCAGTCGAAGATGACTGAATGTCTTTTCTCTTATATTTTAATCAACTTTAATTACTATTTATAATAATGCACTTGTTAAATTTATCTTTATGCCAAGTCCTATGTAAATGATTTTTGAGTTTAGCACAATTTTATATTTTATCTTGACAGGCAGTGTTCTATCAAAAAAGGGAATCAATATCCCTTAACATAAGTAATCTATAGAGAACTGGCAGTAGATTTACTGTAATCTCCACCATGTGCACCTTATACACATAAGAACATTTCTCTCTCTCTCACTCTATCTCTCTACCTCTGACACACACACACACACACACACACACACACACACACACACACACACACACATTTACATAGGCTGAAACACAGAGAACCTTAGTTTTTATCTCCATTTTATCAGTTAATAGCAAGGGAAGAGATTCAGAATTGTAACACTCACAATGTGCAGTAAAAAGGTTTGGGATTTTCAAACCACATGTCTGCTGTTTGGCTTTGTCTAGTCTGGAATTGAAGTGGAAGTCTGCATTGACATCAGGTCGATCAACAAAGTACAACATTGAAAAAGGAGCTGGCATCAACCAAAGTCCACAACTTTTCAATCACATTGTGAGTTACTAAGCTGCTGTTTGTTTTCTAAACCAAAAAAAAAAAATGTTTTTGGAAATCAATCTGGTTATCCGTCTTACCTCTTTCTTTATATTTTCTATTGACCTCAATATTTCACATGTTGAAATCCTTTGTGGCTCCCCAGTGACTGATGTGGTATTGAATTTGTCTGATTTCAATACATCCTGTGCACAAGCTATCAATCACCAGAGGGTTCAGCAAACTGATCATTTATTAATGAAAAAGAGCAGCCATGAATTTCTAAATGCATTCATCAAGTCGTTTTATTTATCATTCCAGATCAAACAATGGGAGTCAAAACAGGCTTAAAAGGGGAGGCAGTTGTAGGGAATAACTTACTCTTAAGAAGACAGTGGAAGGTTATTAATGAAAATGAAAAGACTAGGGGACTTGAGTGGAGAAAGCTAGACAGAGCTCAATAGGGAGAGGAGTTATTGGGAGAATGATGCTTTGACAGCAGGATGCATGTCTGCATTAATGCTCCCACAAAAGGCAATTTCCCTCCAGCTGGCAGTGCATATCTACCATAGGTAGCAAGGTGAGCTGTTTTTGTCCCGAGTGAGGGGAAGAGAGGACTTATTGTATTTTTTTTTCTGCAGCTCGGCTGCTGTTAGCCGACTCCATAGAGAGGCTACTCAGTGGCACTTCACTGATCTTCGGCTTCCACTAGAATGCACTCCAGGCTGTGGAGTTTGCAAACCCACTAACACAGGGTCTGGGGAATAGCTGAGTATTTGGTTCCCTCTCCACTGGTGGGCAAAAAAGAAATAAAACAACAATCCAACAGATAATTCAACAGAAATATCGGGCTTATCTAAGTTCAGCAAAAGTTCATCTAACACTTCCTGACAGAACATATGAGAAGAAAAATACAAGCTAATAGCAATTGCTTTTTAAGCTGCTTCTTGCTGCTGTAGACTGGAAAATCTTCAAACACACATGTTAACAAAGCAAAGTGATATACAGAGTGATATCAATTATTTTTATTTATCAATTTAGCAATCATTTATTTATAAATTAAGTATTTATTTGAAAGGAACACTAGCTTAAATTGGATAAGATTAATTCAGAGTATGAAGTTATGGTCTGAAGATATAAATATGGTCTGAGCCCTGTAGGCTACATGTGTATTCCTGTCAAAAATGTCTAATCACTGAGAGCCTCCGACTGACAGAGCATCAGCCATTCTGCTTCAGCAGCAGAGCCACTCTTGGCAGCCTGGGTGATGCAACAGAGCTTATACATAGTATGCCAACTAGGCCATAGTTAGGCAATGATAAAGGGATTTCTGTTAACAGAGAAAATGAATGGTGTTTTCCCACTCCCTCGCTATTTAAACACAACCACACACTGTTATTTGGTACATTTCTGTAACCAAAAATGTAAAAATTTGTAAACGTCATTCATATTTCATAACTGCTTTGTCTCTGTCAGGGCCGTGGTCACAGAATAGGAATACACCCTGGATGGGACCATTGCNCACACACACACACACACACACACACACACTTTGTGTGAGGACCTTCTGTTGACATTTTTTTTAATCCGTGGCTTTTGTTAAGAAAGAAAGAAAGAAAGAAAGAAAGAAAGAAAGAAAGAAAGAAAGAAAAAGAAAAGGGAAAAAAAAGAAAGAAAAACAGTTTTCTAATAGGTTTTGCATGTGGGGACCAGCCAAATGTCTGCACAAGGCCAAAACTGTCAGAAATTCATGTCCTTATGGGGAATTTGGTTCCCAGCAAGATACACAAATATGCCAACACACACACACGCAAACACACCTAGAGGCTATTCAGGGTAAATAATCCACCTACTGGTATGTTTCCTGACAGCAGAAGCAGACTGGAGTACCCACAGGAAACCCACATGGACCCACAGATGCCCTGAAATCCTGGACCATGCAACTTTAAGGTATTTATAATTGTTTCTTGTAATGAAACTATGTTTATGAATTTTAAGAAAACATGTTTCATACCCAAATCCTTCCACACTTTAAAAATTCAGTGTCAGGGCTCTAACGTCAGAAATCCTTGCAGTATTGCAATACTGTTCTGTATCTAGTATTTCTGCATTTCTTTTAATAGTCAGGATCAGGATTAGTGTGAGTAATGCAGGTGACAGCAGCTCTGAGATCATGCAGGAAGCTCCTGCTGTATCACTGAGCCATTCCCTCTGTTTAACCACATCAGCCTGGCAGGAGGCAGCCAGATGAGCATCAGCACCAACCCACCCAAACCCAGGCTGCTTCCCAAACACAGGAGGCTTGTGTTGACAAGTCTGCACTAGAATGCTATAGCTTAATTCTGCAGTTCTGATAATTTGGCTTGGCTTACATGATGAGAGCTGAAGCTATGAGTGTTTGGCAGAGGAAGCTCCGGTTTATGTGATTCCCCTGTATGTTCCCCCTAATTCAACTTTCACTAGCTCAATCATTCAACATTTCTAATGGCAATGGGAAAACACAGACACCACGGTACTGCTTTCATCTGCTTCCCCAGTGCTGCCTTCATCCAGTCATTGCCATTGCACACTACACAGCATTTACTGTCAAAGCCCTGAATCTACATATTTATACAGTTACACTATTAGTGCTGCAAAAGCACTACATTCATGATACTAAGAAGCAGGCAAATCCTTTTAGTAATATTACAGCTAGGTGGCACACTGTTGATAACAACTCAAATATCTCTCTAGAACATGACATCATTGGATGATGTAAGAGGCTAGAGCAAGAGAGTAATGCATGGAAGGTGTGATTTGGTAGTGATAGACAGGAGACGCAAGAGCTAAGACGTTGTCTCCCTCTGGTGGTTGGCAATGCCAACATGTACAGGGTGTTGTAAGTCTTAACAGACACTGGAATAAACTTGGATATGGTATCACAGTATGTTAATATCTTAAGCATCTTAATTTGTGTCCATTTTACAGTGTCTAATGTGTAAACCTTACAATACTGTTCATTAGAATACATTCATAAACACTGTCATCATATAAAAGGCTCACTCTTGGACTTACAGTGTAATTGTATGAATGTGCAATTCCATAAAATGTTGTGCAGTTTTTTCCTCAAGTTGAAGCCTTAAGAGTGATGAGGGAGCTTTTCCTGGGAATTCACCCTGGATGTCCATCTCAGGGCACCATACACACACATTCACACACTTGTTCACACCTGGGGGCAATTTAGCATAGCCAGTCCACCTGACAGCATGTTTGTGTGTTTGTTTTGGGAAAGGAACCAGAGAATACAGAGGAAACCCACATGGACATGCGGAAGAACACACAGACAGTAGCATAAGCTCAGGATAAAACGAGGAACACTGTCACTGTGAGGTGGCATTGCTACCCACTCATTTGTAAAGAGAATATGTTTTAAATTGCCCATAAGATCAGAAGACTCCAAAGGACAAAATTACAGTTCAGCAAACTGTGAATAGGTATTTTCTATTCTGAATGAATACAGGTAAATGTAGAGAGATAATGCTAAACGATTGCGCTTAATGACAGTTTAATGAGACTTTGATGGCTCTTCCATCTTCATTCTACCAAAGATAATTTGCCACTTTCTCCAAATTATTTCCTCTTCTCAATCAAGTTGATGATGCATGAGAAGTCTATTAGAGAGCAACACCTATGGAGCGACCACAAGAGCTTTCTCACCATTGCATCAAATGGCACACACAATGCCTTCATTTTTCATACTTAGAATAAACAGATGTCACACACCATTCTATGAAGCAGTCCCAAACCATGCACTGCTGAGGGAGCACTATTTCTACAACTCCTATTTGTGAGGTCTTATCTTAGTGTGGACCGTCCTAAAGCGCAGAGTGCAGACTTACACCCACAGTTCTATCACAAACCAATTTATCCTCATTGTGTGGGAGTGAAGGAGGGTTTCAGTGTGCTCCCTTGACGAGAGTGCTCAGCCTGAAAGGCTGGTTGCACTTGATCAAGTGGAGCGCGCTTGGAGCTTTGGGACTGCCTGATCGAGATGGAGCTGAGAGGAACTCAATGCCTCCTAGAGACAGTGATTGATGAAGGGAATCTCCCTGTCTGCGAGTCCTACTGCCAGGGATTGGGCTGATTGGAGATGTTATTGAGATTCTGTGAGAGTAATATGTCTTTCATCTACTGTAACTGATGCTCCATACGCATGAACAACAAAGAACAGAAATCTTGTCAACGCATGCTTTTTCTTCCAAGAAGAAGGGTAAAAGGAAGTTAAATGCATTGTAGGATAGGTTGTAGTAAGGTGAGAGTACAAATTTCTAAGCATGATCTGAGCAAGATAAGTAACATTTTTAAGTTGTAGGTTTTATCTAAAAATCTTTCCTTAAAATTGGAGTTTCCATCCACTTGTCTAGTTCCTTTTACGGTTTATACCGTATGGCGTCTCAGGGGATTTTTCTTTGCCACTTTGACCTCTTGCTTGCTTTAGGGATCTAGATCTACATTTGTATTTCTATAAAGCTGCATTCTGAGAATGTCTATTGTTTAAAGTGCTATGTAAATAAAATTGAATTGAATTGAATTGATCACTGCTTCCAGTAACCTCTTCAAACACCACCCCCTTAATAAATAAGAGTGCAGCATACAGGAAAACTGTATGCCAAAAAACTAACCTTACTCTGTTTATGTAGGGTGTCAATCAATGTAATATAGCATGTTGCAAGACTAAGAAATGGAAGATTACCATATGTTATACTTGTTGTTAGGTTTACAAGATATGTCTTAATGCCATATCTTTATCCAGGTTCTGGTATATCACTGTCCTGTACATTTTAGTATTTTCCCTCCTCAAATTCACATAGTTCATCAGGTTTGGCTTGTTAATTAGTATACCAGGAACAGGATTGAGAAACACTGACTTAATGGAAATGGAAACATATGTATCTTCTAACATATAAATAAGAATATATATATTAATAGACATCTCTTATGCATTGTTGAGGTCTATGATTACATCTTGTGAAGGCGGNGCCTGCGCACATAATTTTTCCATTGCTCCTCACACAGCTGCTGGCAGGGTGCTGAAAGGACAGCGCCACTTCAGCACCCCCATTGTTTTGGACAGCCAGAGTGTGCGTGGCCGCGAGGTGGAGCAGCCTAATGCAGCACATCTGGCAGCCAATAAGAGCAGTGGCCAAAATCTACCCTCACAGAGGAAACTGAGGGATATAAAAGGAGCATGTGGCCGCTCTCTGGTTCAGGTAGGTGAGGCTTACCAGCCCACTAACGGTGTCCTCTTCCCACAGAAGGAGAAGTAAGCGGAGAAGACGAGCCTCACCCTCTGCACAGCAACTACCCTGTTCTCTGAGAGAGTACCAAGCTTACCAAGCTCACAGCCGATGATGACGTGGAGGCCTATCTACACATGTTTGAACGCATCGTCCGGAGGGAAGGTTGGCCCAGGGAGGACTGGGCCCCCGCTCTTACTCCACTCCTCACGGGAGAGGCCCAGTTGCCCTACCATGCCCTTGGCCCAGAGGAGGCCACGCAGTATGGCCTAGTGAAGAATGAGATCTTCCTGTGCTGCAGTCTCTCCCCTGCCAGCGCGGCGACAGAGTTCCACCAGTGGAGCTACGACCCAAAGTCCACCCCTTGCAGCCAGATGGACCAATTGCTGTGGATCGCCAAGCGGTGGCTCCAGCCAGACCACCTCTCAGCCACCAAGGTTGCCATGGACTGGTTCCTCCAAGCTCTGCCGCCCAAAGAAAGGAAGGCGGTGGGCATGCGGGGAGCCTGTACTCCCAGGGAAATGCTGGAGGCTCTGGAGCGAGGCGCTGGAGGTCAGAAGGGGTGACTGACATGACTTCCCCAACCCTCTCCGGCAAGGTGTTTAAACCTGCACACCCAAGGGGAGGGGAGACCCAACCACAGCTGCCCTGCTTACGCCCTCCATAGAGCAGCCCCACCCAGCCTGCCTACGGTGCCCGTCCGAGTCAACAGCAGGCCAGTTTCAACCCTTCTGGACTCTGAAAGCACAGTCATCCTGGCCTGGGCCTCCATCCTCACCTCACCACAAGCTCAGGAGGTCCCTGCACCCCACATCTCTGTGGGTCACCAAGCTAAAAATTGGCCCCTCCTGGTGGGCCTCATTCCTGAGCTCCCTGTGCCTCTGCTCCTTGGTCAAGACTGGTCAGGGTTCTCCACTGCTGAAAAGGAGGCCCAAGCGGGCCAAGCAAGGGTCCAGCCAGCATGCCTCGCCCAGGATGCTGGAGCGACCTCAGCAGGTGAGCTCTGTGTATTCTCAGGTTGCTTGAGAGGAAAATTTCAGCCGGGAGCAGAAGGAGGATGCCAGACTGAAGAACTGCTGGGCTCAGGTGTGAGTCATTGTAGGCGTACACCAGCAGCCTGTACCTCAAGTTGAAGCAATGAAACCAGATCTGCGAACTGCTGGTGGTTCCACGCAGCTGCACCTAGCCCTTATGCACCTAGCCCATGTGCATCCACTGGGGGTGGGGGCACCTGGGGCCCTGGAACACCCTCAAGAAACTGATCCATTCCCCTTTGGAAGGCCACCTCCCGGAACATTGCCCGAGAGTTCCTTCTCCTCTTCAGCCATGTGGGGATCACCAAGGACATCCTCACTGACCATGGACCTGAGGACATCTGTCTACCACCCCCAGACAGATGGGCTGGTGGAGAGGTTTAATCAGATGCTGAAGCAGATGCTCCGGAGGGTGGTAGATGAGGAGGGGAGGAACTGGGACCTTCTCCTCCCCTACATCCTCTTCACTATCCGAGAAACCCCTCAAGCATCAAGCTACTCTTGATGCTTGAGCTACTCTTCGGACGGCGACCCCGGGGACTGCTGAACGTGGCCCGAGAGGCCTGGGAAGAGCAGCCATACCCCCATCGCTCCCTGGTGGACTACATTCAAGAGATGCAAGGACACATTGACAAGATGATGCCGATCGTCTGGGAGCATATGAAGGCTGCACAGTGGGAACACAGCAGGTCCTATAACCGACCCGCTCAGCCCTGGGAGTTTCACCTAGGTGACAAGGTTCTTCTCCTCCTCCCAGAGCCCACCTGCAAATTTCTGGCCCACTGGCAGAGCCCATTCACAATCCTCGAGAAGGAGGGGCCTGTCAACTTTTGCCTGCAGCAGCCAAGTAAGTGCACAGACACTCAGGTTTATCTCATCAATCTGCTAAAGACATGGACTGAGCCTACCCCTGCTGTGTCAGAGTTTGCGAGCCTTCCCACTGATTCGTCGGAGCGTACCTTAGTCCACAGAGGAGAGGAGCTCACTCCAGCCCAAAACCAAGAACGGGAAGAGCTGGTGAGCCAGTTTGTGGATGTCTTCTCCTCCAACCCAGTGTGTCTGGCAGCCAATAAGAGCAGCAGCCAAATTCTACCATCACAGAGGAAACCGAGGGATATAAAAGGTCACTGCTCACAATGTCTCACTGCCACCTTTCTTTACACCACCTTTCATCACTCCCTTCCTAACCTTCCTCCAAACTCCACTTAAAAAATAAAGAGCACATTCAGCAGATTTCTGCCTCTGGGTGCTCGTGTTCAGTCTCTCTGTGATCTCGCTCGTCACAATCTTTGTTTGGAAAATAAGACAGACAGATGAATCTCTCAGCTCCTACAGCTGCATAATACTGGTTGTTCTCAAGCTCTGGTGCTCCATGTTACAGCATCCCATCCAGCATGCACAACCTGCAAGAGATTTCCCAGTACAGTAAGATTGCAGATGATAATAAACTGTATATATCCTACCTGTGTACAGTTCCAGAATGAAGCTGAACTTTCTCTTTCACAACAGTGAGTACATTTACTGAGTGTGTATTTTGGGAGTATCTGAGCTGGATGAACTAAGATATCTCCAATGGTAAACAGACTACATAATACGATCACATTCCATATTCAGTCAGTTTAGAAATTATAAACATGATTAAAATGTGATAAACTTGATAAATATGATAAACTTCACACTAACTGATAAGCACAACGTCCCTTGATAGGTAGTACCCTGTGAATAATTATGTGCTCAGTGCAAGAATGANAATGATGTTCTGTCTTGGAGATTTTCAGATGCCATAACTACGCTTCACTTTTGCCTTAGGGTTTGCCATTAAAATATTCCAACAGGGAGACACTGAAATTAGATCTCACTTGATGGTGCATGGCTCATTAATGTATTTCCTCCAGTGTGCCAGGACAATTATTTTGCTGTGAACCACAGGTCAAATCTGTGATGGCGACAAAATGAACAGCTCCCTGCTCAGCGTCCGTTGGACATATTGAGCTGTCATTCATTTAGAGATTTGACATATTTCTGCCACTTTGAAGCTTTAATGGGCAGGCTTCATATTTGTGGTTCAGGCATGACGCAGCCATAAAGACATAAAAGGTCACCAGGAATAAGACTGAACCATGCAGAATCAATCATAATTACAGAGAAAATTATTCCACACTCAGTTAATGCTGGCCACATAAATTCAGGTAGAAAATCATAAAAATACTCTGAAGCATGAAAGACAAAGGGCACCTAGAAAACCAATTTGCATTTACAACTTCTCATAAGAGAACAACAGGTGATAAACATCACTGCAAACCACATTTTATTATGTGATAAACAAACGATAGACAACGTTACTGACCACTTTCATTATGTACACTGTTATAAACAGATGACAATTATTAGACTTGAGACTACATAGCGTTGTCAATAGACTTTATTTTCTTTCTTTGGTGCTACTCTTATAGGCATGAACTCAGTAGAGCTCTGTGGTGGTCACACGCAGCACTGTAATTCATTTACAGGAGTGTATTGATCTGAGAAAGCGAGTCATTTGTGAATGCAATGCTATGAATCTTTGTATAATGGTGCTCTGACAGACCAAATCATATTGCAACACTGTTATGGCTATCTGCCTCTGAAATCTGTTAGTTATGTTTACAACATTGGCACAAAAATCATACTGCAGCAGGGTTTCACTGAAAGTTGACCCTGAAACTTTACAGCTATGAGTTTTCCTTTGGAAATCATATACTGTGCATTTCCTCTAATAAGCTGATGCAATTTTAAAAGAACACAGAAAGTTACTAGTAATACGGTAATACCTTTTTTGTTTTCAAGTTACTTTTCAAGTTTAGCAGAGTGTTATTGTGCCCCCTGCACCATTTTTTAATATCTTTATAAGTTTATTTTTCTTTCTTTGTGGTGTCTTTGTTGTATATGCCAGCTATTAAAAAGAAAAAGGGAGAAGTTTTGAACTCCTGGGTTTAGCAGTTCAGTGTTTTTGATGGTTAACTGATTTTACAGGAGCTAAAGTTAACATGAACTGTTTGAACATCTAACATTGTTGATTTTACTTAGGATGAGCTTTATTTGAGGTTATACCCAGGGGCAGCTGGTATAACTGAGCTAGCAGTGCTAAGCCCACTTGTCTTTCAAACATAAAAAGATGTCAGCATAAAGTTTCATTCTTGGTAGCCACATTAGAATATTTGCTCTTAATAAATGTGTTAATGTAGGGTTATTTTGGACTTTTGTGGAACCAAGCACAACATCACCAATGATGTGAAGAAGCAAGGCTGAGGCTGATCTCTTTGAAGGCCAGAGTCTAGATTCATGCAGCTGATCAGTGACAGTCATGTCAGTCGTGTCGTGGTTACTCAGAGGGAGATTTTTCAGCCCAGGTCACTTACACATCATCAACTGTGATTGAGAAGGCTCATACATTCACAAGTAATTAATGTGAACAAGGTGGAGTATTTACTCCATCATCCCTTTTTCTTTAAAATGGTTACATGGTTACAACTTTTCTGTTTAGCATGTTTGGTATTCAGAGGAAACATTATCATTACTGAATTGAAAAAAAAAAGATTAAATCACAAATAGGGCTAACTATTTGTGTGTGTGTGTGTGTGTGTGTGTGTGTGTGTGTGTGTGTGTGTGTGTGTGTGTGTGTGTGATGCAGTATTACTTGTAATAGTAGCAGTAGTTTGCCCTGCATCATTCTTATTATGCCATCAATGAGACCTTGTGATATAATCCATTGATCAATCCCAAAAGTCACAATATAGATAAATACGCTATTAGTGCACTTATATAGACAGTAGTAGGGTTATTTGAGCATAAGCCATTTAACTGTCATGTTAATGTAGTTTTTGCTGCTCACCAGCTATGATGTGTCTCTCCCTATGTACCAATTGGTCCAAACAGGCAACTTTATGTCCCTCTCTAAAGCACTGCTCCAAAGACGGCTTCAATAAACAGAGTTACTGTGCTCACACAACTGTTAAAAGTTGATGTTAGGCACTGGTTCACACATACTCAGGAAATGCTGGTGACAAAAACACTAACTGATCTTCATGAACTAAAAATGATAAAATCATATGGTCTTGGCCTTTAAAAGTAGGAAAGAAGGAGAGTGCAGCATCCTGCAAGGGTATCCTTTTCTGTAATCACTTCAGGGTTGAACAGTGTAAATTAGACATATTGTTACAACCCTGTGTTTCTGTCATTTCTCTGTCTGTTCTGTCTGTGCCTGTGGTCTGCCTAAGAAACAACATCT
>CM074954.1:15671960-15689780 GCA_037577455.1 Pangasius macronema | reverse complement strand
AACTAAACTCCCAATAAACTTATCTTTTTGCAATTTTGTTGTCCATACAAGTCCTTTCATGTTGCGCCTTTCCCCTAGACGGGCGTAACAATATGCATTTAGCAGACTTCAGCTGTTACACTGAAAATCAGCCAAGCAGAAAAAAATGTGTTCAAACAATTGCAACCTCGCAATACCTGCAAATATGATATTCTCATTTCTATACAGTTCATTTTTAAACAACATAAAAAGCTTTTTAATAAAAGTTAAATAAAAATGTACTGTAATTCTGTTTTCAAATTGGAAACAACCATTCTGATAATCAAATGATGTAGGGTTTCACACTAAAGGTACACAGAATTTAAGCATGTGTAATTAATTTCGAGCTAACTCTCAGTTAATGAAATGCATAATTAACTGTGCCATAAACATAGGAGTTTCTAGGACATGTTATTATTTAAATATATACTTGATCTAGACCTAAGAGTTCTTAAACATTGTAGAATAGCATAATAAATTACAAGATACTACAGATGGTAGACAAAATAACATAATAAAAACAAAACAATATATAAATATCAGACCAGCCTTTCCCTCCAGAACAGCTTTAATCCTTCTTGGAATGCTGTCATATATGTCTTGAATAGTTTTTTTTTTCTGCTGGGATACTGGAGCATGTCAAGAAAAAAAATGCTCCAGTTCTTTGAGGGATAAACTAAGTCGATATCTGCTTTGCGACCTGAGCTGTAGAACTTTCACTAAAGGATAAATGATGTTTAAATCTGGTGATTGGGGAGGCAATGGAAGGCACTTGATTTGATTCTAGTGTTTATCAAACCACTCTTGAATAATTTTAGCAATATGTATGGGGACATTATAATAATGGAATATAGGAACATCATTGGGAAAGAATGATTGCACTATAGGGTGAACCTGGTCCTGTAAAATAACCTGATATTTTTTGGTTGTTATTCTCTCATGCAAATTAATCACATGACGTACTGATATCCATGAGATGGTTACCCAAATTATTATGGCTCTCCCACCATATTTAACTGGTAACTGGCTAACAGTAGACACTATGGGTTGAATGCATCTTTGGGCTTTCTTTGAAGCTAAATTCTTCCAGATGTAGAAAATATGTATGATGAAAGTTGACTTTTCAGTCCATAGTACTTTTTTCATTGCTTGGGTCCAGGTTTTGGACACTTTCTACCAAGTTACGTGTCTTGGTTTTTAATAGAAAAGGTTTACAATGGCAGCCTTGACATGAATTCCTGCTTTGTGAAGCTCATGGTGCATAGTTTTCGGGGACAAAGAGGACTTTTTGGAGATTTTGCAACTGTCCTGTATAGAATCTATATATCCCTGTTTGANTTTGATGATGCTGTTTGTCCATGTTTGACATATAGCTATTGAGACTTTACTCCTTGAAACATCCATCCATCCATTCTCTGTACTGCTTATCCGACACAAGGTTACAGGGGAGCCTGGAACCTACCCAAGGGGACTCAGGGCCCCAGCCCATTGCAGGGCACAATTGCACACCCACAATATGGAAATGCCAATTAGCCTACAACATGTGTCTTTGGACTGGGGGGAGGAAGCCCCCAAAGCACAGGGAAAACATGTAAACACCACTCACATAGGGCAGAGGTGGGATTCAAACCCCCAACCCCAGAAATGTGAGGCAACAGTGCTAGCCACTAAGCCACTGTGGCCCCTCCTTGAAGCATTTTCCAGGTTTTATGACTGATGCATCTGCAATTCACGCATTCACTATCTGGTTTCTTTGGACTCATGTTGCTTTGACATCTCACATAAGTTCTATTTGTCAGACATCTTTAATAACTGATACATCTTGGAAATCAACCTAATGTAACTCATCTGTTCAGCAGGTTTGTGCTATTGCTACACAGAATATCCTTATCTTCATGCCCTGATGAAATAGAGCAGGGATCATCAATTTCTGTCTGGGAGGATTGGGTTTTGGCATAGTCTGATGATTTTCTTGCTCCAACACCCCTACTAAGCCTGGTAATTAATCAGTGAGTTGAACCTGATGCTTTTGAGGAGGGAACTCATCAAATCATGTTGAATTTCAAGCCTGCCAGACTACTACACAGCAGCTGCCTTCAGATTCCAAAGAGCTCGTTGTTTATAATGTGTCTCCTGAAAACGAAATAATCTGCAGCTCTGACTTTATAGGCCAATGTTATACAATCAAGACCATTCTAAGTGTACCATCACTGAAGGCTTTATCTACAAGTGCTCTGGTTTTCATAGTGAAAATATTAAATAGTGGTGTCTGACAGCGCTGTCTGTGATGAGTTATTATATATGTTCAACTGGAAAACAAAAGAAACTGACACACATCTAAATGGTCAATTTTGTTGTTCTTCTTCTTTCGGCTGCCCATTAGGGGTCGCCACAGCGGATCATTGGTCTGTATATTTGATTTGCCACAGTTTTTACACCGGATGGCCTTCCGGACACAACCCTCCCCAATTTTATGTGGGCTTGGTACCAGCACTGGGAGTGCACTGTCTTGTGGGGTTGGTTCCCTGGCTGGGAGTCGAACCTGGGCCGTAGTGGTGAGAGCGCCAAGACCTAATGAGTGGACATTAAACTACTATAAAATATAGATAGAAACCTACAAGGTATCAGTTAAAGTGCCTTCAGTTATCAATCAAATGTTTTTGACATTTGTCTCAATGAATAAAATGGCCTACAATTATTAAACAATACTAAACAATATTAAACAATACTTTCTTTGTTTTAAATCTAAAACCTGTTTTTTCCAATTTTAAATGAAAAACAAATCCCTGATTTTCAATGTCTCAGAGGTCATTTTGGACCCCACTGTATATGGCTTGTTTGTTTGTTTGTTTGTTTTTGCACATTACATTATGCTGCTACAATATTTATTATACTGTACACAGGCTGCTACTTCTTATGTTTGCACTATTTCAGCAACTTATATTGTACTCTTTTCACTATTGTCACTGGATTCACTTTCTAATAGAACTGTGTACTGGTCGGTGCTGCACTGGGACTTACTGTGCCCGGTGTCTATCCCAGTAGTCATTGTACTGTCTTGTGCTGTCTACACATGTTTGCACTTGTGCACTTTATGTATAAATTTATGTAGTCCCTTGTAGTTCTGTGTTGTTCTGTGTTTGTCTTATGTAGTACCTTGGTTCTGGAGAAATGTTGTTTCGTTTCACTATGTACTAACTGGCTGTATATCAATAGCTGCTCTATACTGGTCAGTGTCACGGAGAGTCCAGGGCACTGGGTGTCGGGACCTAGTCGGGACACCAGTCCATCACAGGGCACCATGCACACACACATTCACACACTCCTTCACACCTAAGGGCAATTTTTCATAGTCAATCCACCTGACAGCATGTTTGTTTGTTTGTTTTGCTTACATTTAAAATAGGGACATGGAAATAGTGCATAATCTTGAATATTAAATATTCAAGATATTAAGATGTATATATATATATATAAAGATATTAAACAATACTTTCTTTGTTTTAAATGTTTAAAAAATCAAAAACCTTCTTTTTTTTTCAATTTTAAAAAACAAATGAAAAAAGAATCCCTGATTTTCAATGTCTCAGAGGTCATTTTGGACCCCACTGTATATGGTTTGTTTGGTTGGTTGGTTGGTTGGTTGGTTGTATTTGTAATAAGATATATAAGATTTAGTGTGATATGTTTCATAAATCTGACGTGACTTCATAATGACAATATCAGTGCAAAATGTGGCATCTCTTTTTTAAAACCACTGTCTTACAAATAACACTGTAGGTGTTGAATCTTTTTCCTCTCTGCGTGTACCAGTAACTGTTTGGTGCGGACACATTCAGTACTCGCAGATGGCCGCTAGAGGTCAGTACAGTAAAGTACGTTTGCAAGTGATTTCCCAGTAAATTTTCACCCTAAAGCAACATAAATTGTAAAAACTGATAAGCTTTATTTATGGCTTTGTATAGTATATACAAATGCAAAATAGCACATGATAAAGGGCAATCTATAAAGTTCATCGCAAATGAGAAATATTAGAAATATATTCTTTACAAATGTAATTCTCTTCACTGTATGTAAAGCATGGCCATATCAGAATGAGTCTCTTTTGGCATCTCAGAATAACCATATTCTTGTACAACAAGGCTGCAAAACCCACTACTATAATCATTCCTTATTCCCCTTTTCAGAGTGCGGTTGCTCAAATCTGGACTTTGTCAAACTCACACACAAAATACATGGTTAAAGAGCAGGCCACATCAACCCACTCCCCTGAGGATACGAGCTCCACACAATCCTCATCTTCATAGGCGTTATTGGGCTCTCCTTCCCGCCACTTGGTAAAGGTGCTCATAGGTGAGCGCTCCACATACACAAAATGTCCCTCACGGTCCAGGTCATTAATGCCGATGTACACTCTGGTAAGGCCAGCTTCTGTTATGTAGCCAGCAATGGCCCTGTTTGCACTGGCATCTTTGGGCATGGCCAGGTGTCCACCCCTGCCTTGGCAGTAGAGCTCAGCATCTCGGTAACGCTTCTCCTCCTTCACCAGCAGGTACACTTTGCTGTCCGTTTCTTTAATGCCAGCGACAGCTGCAGGGGAGGGCAGTGCTGAAAAGTGAGCACTGGTATTTCTGTAATCACACTACAACACCCTGTATATACAGAAATACACTGTACAAAGAAAGACAAAACAGTGACTGGTTTCTTTTGTCAGTCGGTAAACTGAGATTTGAATATTGTTCATGTTGGGTCATTGACAAAATATTTGTAAATGAAGATTACAGACTTTCTGCGAAAGTGAATTGCTGCCATTCAAGAAAAAAAATCAACACCTCATTAATACAAGAAAACATCTCTTTTTCATAAGATATGCACCATGTTACTATTAGAAAAATATATTTTATTACAAGAAAAACATCTTATTATGAGATAAGGGTAATAAAAACAAAATAACTGGTCTTGTTTTTTTACAACCTGGCCTAATAGTAACAAAGTGCTTCTCCTGTAACAGCGAGATGTTTTGGGGATTTTTATTTCTGAGAGTGGCAGCAGTGAATTTACGTAGGCTTGTCTTAAAGCAGACAAAGCACTAACATAGGGGTTTGATCGGTGTGCTCTGTATAATATCAGAGAAAGGACTCTGGATTTAAACTTTGTTCCGGGGTTCATTGCAAGGACATACCTTTTTTAATAAACTTCAGTTCACTTGTTAACTGGGCCACATGATTATCCATTTCACCAATCATCTTTCGCAAGGGAGCACACTCACAGGGGAGCCCTGGTACAACAAACCAGATGTCACATTACAAATTTAGCCAAACATGTAATGTCTAAACATTATAGAATTAAATTAGATTTAATTCACTGTCTGAATTTTTTTACCTGGGTCTCCATTTTCGCCTTTGGGACCTGGTTCTCCCATATCACCTTTTAAACCTATAAACAGGTTGTAAGCATTTGTTAAGACTTTCAAAGGTAACTAACTTTCAAAAAAACCTAATCACTGTCTGAATTTGCTAGCCTACTCCACCTTTTAATCCAGGAGGACCCATTTTTCCATAACGTCCCATGATACCTTTTTGTCCTTTAATTCCAGAAGGTCCTAAAAGATAAATAAAGCCTTGCATCATCAAAATGCAAGCATAAAACTTCTAATAAGATTAATGGTGTCACAGCTATGATTACCTCTTCCCCCATTTTTCACTGAACAATCACTTAATCTTCATTAAACGCTGTGGTAAACACTTGTCATCATTAGTACATTCTAGCCTTTGCAGTAAAATGACCTTTGAACTCATTGTTCACTCCCTAAATGTCAAGAAAGCCAGCAGAAGCTAGTGGTCACATGGTCCATTGGTTGAATTGCATTTAGTCTCCTGTGGTTGTAAGTTCTCTCAATAACCAAACCTTCAGTCTTATTTGCAATGTTATTCAATGATCTGCATGCATTTTACATTTTCACTACCAGTAAATCATACAGTACCCGTCTCTCCAGGTGGACCCACTCTGCCAGGTCTCCCAGGCGCCCCTTTCTCCCCCTTCTCTCCTACTTCCCCTGTAAAACACACATGCTTCACTTTGAAAAAAAAAAAACATTGTACTTGTTTATCACCCACTTTTCTTAACATCATATTGTATTAACGAAATCTGAGCATTAATCCAACACCCCCTCTTCCCCACTGGACCAGCCATTTGCATTAGAATCATTTACACTGACACTTTTTCCCAAAGCTACTGACATTATACATGGACAGTACCCCTGCATAAATATATAAATGCATAATGGTAGAATTTCAGAGTGACCTTCTGATTCCTTACTCTCCTCAAAGAGCACTTAGGTCTAGTAATCAGTTTCTCTTAACTGCCCCACGTTGTCGCTGTAAAACCAAGGGTGGTCGGGCTTTTTCAGCTGCAGCCCCTAATCTTTGGAATAGTTTGCCTATAAATGTGAGACTTGCTCCTTCGATAGCTAGTTTTAAGTCTTTGATGTCAATTTGCTCTGATTCTATTTTATGTGTTGATTTTTCATATGATGCATGTTTCCTTTTATGCTTTTAGATACTATGTTTGTGTATAAAAGCATTTGTGTTGACTAGAATGTAGCCTTTCAGTTTAGCACAAACTGAAAACTTTTGTCATGCTGCTGGTCATGTTTTAGTGTTTAGCAGTGTGTTGCTGTGTAGTGTGGTGTACCTTTAAGTCCCGGAACAAGGATTTGTACTGAGCATGGTTCCTCTGCTATATGCTGACCATGAGCTGACTCCAGTAACATCAGCCCCAACAGAGTGAGCAACACACACGTCTCCAAGCTTTCTCCACTCATACTGGAAGTACTACTGCTATAAATTGTATAAACAGTAGTAACATTCAAACACTACGATACGTAATTAAATACACTTCCATGTGTGTGATTCAGGATAAACAATTGGATAATGTTTTAAAGGTTTAGTGTAGCATGAAAGCAGATAACATTAACTTTGGTCTGTATTACACAAACAAAGTAGCATTAATTCACATTATCAGTGTAATTTCTACTGTATAGTAGGCAGAATGATGGATAGAGTCTCAGCCTCCAGTGGAAAAGCAAATAATCCTACTGAAAGATAATAGTATTTTTGCCTTTAGTGTGCAAACAAAAGGCCATAGATGGAATAATAACACCCACGCCAACTGGTCATAGAGAGGGACACAGTATTTGCCAGGCAAATATATAAAGCTCCTCAACAGCTTATACCTTTCCTCATGCTGTAATCCACCCTCATTTACAAACAGAACAGGTATCAAATGTACATGAAATAAAAAAGGTGGGACCTGAAGGTCTATTCCCTCCAACAGGAAGCAATTACTGATACTACAGGTTTTTATTAAGTCTAATCTGTTCATTAAATCTAAACAAATATACCTTGCATCATAGCAGCAGGACGTATTATGGAAAGGACTTACCATGTGTGAGAAACTCACGCCCAGTGTGTATGCAGCACTGCCGTCTTCAGACTGAAGCCTGAGCGATGCTTATGGTCAGCTTGGCATGTCTTGTCTCTCACGTCTGCACTAAGAAACTAGCCAGAGAGTTATTGTGTGTGTATAAACACACAGATAAGACTAGCTCTGCTTCACTTCTTTCTGATAAGAGCATGCAAAAGCAGTGGGGTCATTGGCAGTGCTCCTCTCAAAAGATAGCACTCAACTCAAACCGAGCCATCAAAAGCATTCTTTAAATGCATTAGCTTTCACAATGCCAGCAGGGAACTGGAGGTAGATGTGGTGTGAATGGTCAAGCTTTATGTTAACGTTCCCTTAACTGACATTATTTAATGCATTAGTTAACATGAACAAATGTCATTAATTGACCAGAAGTAACAGTAAAGTCACTAAAACTTATATTAATTGATGTGTTTAAAATAATACACATAATAATCCAAATATCAGCACTTTCATAGACCATTGTCCATTCCTGAAATGAAGCTTGCAATGACCAATATGCAACACTTTAATGAACACATTTTCAGTTGGTGAGTGGCAGAATGTAGAACTGAGGCTAAAAGCAGGTTTTCAACATTATCAACATTTAGATGCTGTAATTTCATTTTTGCTAATTTACATGGATTTGTGGTGATGGTCTGAATAAACATTATTCAGGGTAGGTGTGTGCCATTAATATTTAAACAAACATCAATTAATTACTTATGATTTATTAATGCGTAAATTTATTATTTGTTAATGTTAACTAATGCAGTAAATAATGTTAGTTAATGGAACTTTAATGTAAATCATTACTGAAATAATTAATGCATGAGAGGCCTTGTTGTTAATGGCAAAGGAAAGCAGGTCTATAAGGGATTTCACATCCATCTACTATAGAGGATTGATGACTGAAATCAGGCTGCAGTGTACGGTGTCTTCCACAGGGTGACACCAAATGTATGAAGAAGGATCACTGTATGTCCACAGTTTTCCAAAGATCTACTGGGATCCATGCGATTGCATGTCCTGTCACATCTCCAAGCTTCTCAGTGTGGGGTCTGGGGCTCTGGCCATTAAGTAGCATCAATCATCTTCCATGAGGAAAAGTATAATGTTGATGAAGTAGCTGGACAAATCACATGTCGCCTACGGCATCATATCTCAATGGATACTTATGATGAGAAAGAAAGACAGCAGTAATTTTCCATAGATATCAGCATTAATGCATCAAGATCAAATGGTAATAGAGCAAGGTCACAAGGTAATGATCAAATTAATGATGATTTTTGCCAGTAACAGCAATCAGTTCGACATATGCGTGGACGATGAAGGATGATGTAAGTATTCCCAGTTCATTGTGTATATATTCACAGTGTATAATGTATAACATTTATCAGCCATGTAAACAGGGTGAATGACTGCAGTTCCCTCTCTCTCTGATACATACAGTTATGCAAGCACCACACACACACACACACACACACACACACACACACACACACACACACACACAGCCATGCCAGTGTCCACAGACTCACAGTCAGTAACTGTATACATATATATGGTAAGTGTATCAGATAAATTAGCCACTCATTGTACATGCAAAACTTAGGTCATAGAATAGTTATAGTCAGTTTTTTTATTCATGGTGGTCTATTTCTCAGCATATTACATCCAGCAAGTTAATTAGTGCTTCCTCATTCTCACTGGTCATTTAAAACAAAACTATCTTATTTGCAACAAACCAAGGATTAATCTTCTGTTCATAATTCCTGTTGCCTGACTACAACTGGTGGTACACAGAGACATTATAGCTTCAAGGACATTTGAAAATGTCCATTTCACACCTTTTTACAGCCAACCTAATTCCATCTCTAGCTTGTGTGTCATGTTTATTGATCCTATAAAACTTATCCTCCTCACTAAACACTCTAGTATTCAGGGTTTACTGTACCTGGCAGATCACTTTTCCAGCAGGTTCTATATTCCACTACTAGTTATGGGTTTTTACAGTACAAATATTTAAAAAGTAATTCTTCAAGAGATCAAAGAATCTTTACCAAAATCCTACACTTTACAAAAATGTGTTGAGCTTTGGGAGTGCCCATAGGTCAGAATGCAAACATTGCCTCTCCAGTGAATTGTGCTTCACTCATTAAATATAAGAAATGTAAAATCTGAGTTAGACCTGGACATGTGGCAGGCAAGTGTAACTGCATCATAAAATTAAAGAGCCTATCACTTTCCAGTATGCAAATGCAGGTCATGAAACATGTTGCCTGTTTTCTGTCATTATGCTGGTTTACCAGAGCAGTATGAAAGTAAACTATATCAGTCATAACGTATATCAAGCTACATGCCATCACTTGAGTGCTTCCTTCAGATGTACCCTCCCTGCTTTGTGACTGCAACACAACCAAGCATTAATATACCAACCCTGTTTCAAACATGGGGTCTTATTTCTCAAGCTGGATACAAACAGATTTATTCATAAATTGTTCACAGGAGCATTTACACACATTTACGCATAAGAAGACTAACTAAGGTAAACCTTGATCGATCAACATTAAATCATACATTTTTTCATGCACTTTTATATATGTATCACACTGTCAAGTTTATTCACATTTACAGCATTTAGCAGACACCCTTATCCAGAGCAACTTACAGACGTTCTTTCTAGACATCCATACACATCTTCATGCTAGTTCACGAGGTTAGGGACTATGAATACCATCAAGAAATTTTTGTAAAACCCAGTCATTTTCTATTATTGGCATTAATTAAAGAATATAAAAAATAAAGAAGGCAAGCCAACACAAAACCCATGCATTAAGACAAATAAAACTAATTATTAAATTTATGACAAAAAAAAATAAGATGGTACAATTAAAGATGGTACAATTTCTCAGAGAATGAAAGCTGACTTATAAATCAGTTCCATCTGCCATGGCATCTTGGCAACATTCCAGCACATTGGCAATTTTGTTTTGAAAAAAATTTTCAGCTTACTTATTTCACACCTATTTCATCTTTTCCTGTAATTTGTCTCTCGATTTTGACCTTTGCAGGTGCTGATACACTGCTAAATATTTATTACTGGCGTAAAAGTGAGTCAAAGTAACTTCCACTTCTGCCTCTCTGCTTTTTCTTTCACCATTTAGTAGTCATTTTGTGTTATTTCAGCCCTCTATGTGCTTTACCTTTTATGGTGTTTTGTGGGTGTCACTAAATGCAGATGAGATGTGTTGGGATGGTGTTTTGCAATTTATGGGTGATCAACATACACGTGAGAACAAAGAAAACCATAGTCTCCAAAACTTTTGTAAACCTGGCAGACATTTTTAGTTTGGTTTGGCTTACACAAACCTTTACACACAACTTTACTAGAAGATTAATAAATGAGGCCCATTATTTGCAAGTGGAACTGATTTGTCTAGCTGACCTATTCAAACCAGGCATGCGGTCTGATGTGTTTATGATTGGTTATTAAAAAACATCCTCTTAGACACTGATGTCCTATTACAACACGGACACAGACGTTGTAAATGTAATATTAGCTGGAATTGGATGAGACAGCAGTGCACTTATTGTTTAAACCTTTTATCACGATTATTCAGGTAATTAGATGACTATAAGAGGACCAGTGGCATTTACAAAAAAAATAAAAAGGTTTATAGGATCTTGATGAGGGTTAGGATAATTCTGTGATTCATTGTACCACAGCAAGCAATTTAGCAACCAATGTAGAAAAAATATAGGGGGAAATGTTTCATAGCAAGGTTTGTGTGACTTTAATCAAGAAAGCATTACAAAATTATTATTTTTCAATATGATGAAAATGCATTTTTAGAAAGTTTTTGCATTACAATTATTCCATTTAGTCCAAAGGAAAGAAGGTATTGAGAAGGTGTTTATAGAGTATACTGTCATTCACAGTGATGCATCCTGCTGCATCCAGCACCCTGTCAGGACAAAGCCTGTCTACTAGAGCCTTAAATCAAATGACTTCAGTGTGACCCAAAGGCACCTTTGTAGGGAAGTGACACATCAGAATTACAAGCTAATCAGGCCCCTTAATCATCATAAAGTCTATACAAACAATCATGTTTCATTAAATTCACTGCAATATGCAAATGTGTTAAATAATGCCATGTCAATTACATCATAAACTAACAAGATAGATAAAGACTATTACACCAAACAATAATCTTAGGTCTGAAGAAAATATGAATAATCCGGTTACAGTTACCGGAGAAATGAAAACCTCTGGTCCAATTACTGCACAATAATTAGCTCCAAGCAAAGTGCCAGGCTTGCAATTATAGCTTCTCAGAGTCAGGCTCGTATGGTTCATTTTGTTTACTTACATACCACTGAATGGCTCTGACTGAGAGTATTTAAATATATTTAGTACATTCAGATAGTATCGCAATTTGACCACTTGATTAAGCACGTTGGTAATGCTTTACATTAGGGTTCCCTTCAGAAACATTTACTGCACATTAAAATGAACACATCATACATTTCGGCATGATTAAACCATAAATATTGTTTAAAAACTCACCAAAATGTATTAAATTACATTTTTTGCATGTTAAATATCATTGGAATTCAATAGTTAAATAATATCGCATTCACCAACGTTTATTCTCTCCAGGATTACAAATAAATCTACATAGATTTACATAAATTGAATTATAACATTTCTAAATGTTGACCGAACTCAGATTGTAAATATTGGAACCAGGCATTTAGCCTGAAGTCTGGAACCCATAGACCTCACCAAATGCTGAGTTTCCTCCCTTGAGATGCTTTGCCAGGCCTTTGCTGTGGCTGCCTTCAGTTGCTGCTTGTTTGTGGGTCTTTCTGCCTTCAGTTTTGTCTTCAGTAAGTGAAAAGCATGCTCTNTTTGCCTTAAGAAGCCCTTGGGTTTCTTTTGTGCTATGTTTTGGGTCATTATCCATATAGCTCTATACACTTCATAATTCATCCTGCTACTTCTATCAACAGTCACATCATCAATAAACACCAGTGACCCAGTTCCACTGGCAGCCATAAATGCCCTTGCCATAACACTACCTCCATATATTTGACAGATGATTTGATATACTTTGGAACATGAGCCATTCCTTTCCTTCTCCATACTCTTCTCTTCAATTCATTCCAGTACAAGTTAGCCTTGCAAAAGAATTGGTCAGGCTTTTTTAGAGTTTTTTTTTTTTTTTTTACCAAAGTCTAATCTGGCCTTTTTGTTCTTGAGTGTTACCAGTGGTTTGCATCTTGAGGTAAATCTTCTGTATTTATAGTCATGAAAGTGTCTCTTGATTATAGACTTTGACAATGATAGACCTACCTCCTCCAGGGTGTTGTTGACTTGGCTAGATGTAGTGAAGGGGGTTTTCTTCAACAAGGAAAGAATTCTGTGATCATCCACATTAGTTGTCTTCCATGGCCTGCCAAGCCTTTTGGTGTTGCTTAGCTCGCCAGTGCATTCCTTCTTTTTAAGAAATTGTTGATTTGTTTTTTCAACCGAAGGATGGCCACTTTCCCTTTGAACAGCTACCAAATGCATGTTCAACAGAATCAACTCCAGACCATTTATCTCCTTAATTTGTCATGAAATAACAAAGAAATCAGTCGATTGTCCGTTTACTTTTGAGCCTGTGAAAATGGAGGGACTCTGTAAAAAATGGCTGTAATTTCTAAATGGTTAATGCAATACATTTGTAAAACCCCTTGAATTAACGCTACCCTTTAATCACTTTCAATCTTGATTGCTTCATTTTAAATGGTGTACGGCAAAATTACGAAAATTATGTTACTGTCCAAATATATATGCATCTGACTGTATATTAATTTAATTGGCTTGTATCCACCAAGTGGACTTAAACATTGTTTGATGCTGGTGTTTATTTTTTGGATTATTTGGTTGGTTATTTTCTAAAAGAAAATATTAATTAAAACAAAGGTTAATGCTGAAGTTCATGGACTGTTAATATTAATGGACATCAACGATGTGAGTTAAGGGAACCTTAATGTCAAGCGTTACCAGTGCATTTAACTCAGCACATTATCACAATGAGTGATGAGAGATAATTATGCGATCATCCAAGTGAATATAATGGATCCAAAGCCCTTAGAACTAACATTTGCTATAATGTAACATGTCAGATATTGATTTGTTGGCTTATATCATTCATTTATTAACTCAAGTATTTATTTACTCCGTCAAAGAATAGGTGTGTTTGGGAATTAAAATGACAAATCAAAATCATAGTGTGCATGTGTGAGTGTGCGTGCATGCGTGTGTGTGTGTGTGTGTGTGTGTGTGTGTGTGTGTGTGTGTTATCTTTTTTAATACTTAAATGGAAATCCTTTGCAGTCAATGACTGTCTGAAGTCTGGAATCCATAGACATCATGAGATGCTGGATTTTCTGATGCTCTATCAGGCCTTTACTGCAATTGTCCTCGGTTACTCCTTGCTCTTGGGGTGTTTTCCCTTTAGTTTTTCTTTCAGAAAGTGAAATGAATGATCTATTGGATTCAGGTCAGGTGACTGACTTGGCCTTTTCAGAACATTCTACTTCTTTGCCTTAAAAATAGCACTTGTTGACAGTGAGTAACAAAGGCCTAGTCCAAGATCTCTGGACCTTCATGCGCAGTCCCCGTAGAAGCAGATGCAATGCTACGGCTAGCACAATCTCTGCTGAACTATGTCACACTGAGAACTCTCTCTCTCTCTCTCTCTCTCTCTCTCTCTCTGTGATGCTATGACTGACTGCACTGAAGTCATGTCACAGATCAGGACCAACCAAGAGACACCATGTACATAACTATAAAGTGTCTCAGTGTTGGCATGGTAGTTTACTAGAATTAGTATTTTAAGTAGATCCACTCTTTTGCCCACCTCACATAAGATCGAAACATCTGCCTACATTCTTTGCTTATGTCTGCCATTAAGCTTGATTCCACTCGTTATCCAACTGTCTATCTATTTCTAATTGTATAATCTATTTTCACAGTTATAATATCTTTTCTATATTTCTATTGTTTATTACATATTGCTGCAAATGAGTTAGAATTAGAATCTAACTTGATCTAGATTAAATATCCTTTAGATAATAGGCAAACTATTACTATTTCTGATCTTCATGATGCAACCATTATCAATTCGCATCTCATTTGGAGATTATTATTACTTCACCTGATTTGAATGTAAGTACCCTCAAATTAAAGCAGAAAAATGTGCACTTTGAGGTCATATTCTTTATTTAATTTCAACTTCAAAATACAGTACTGTGGTAAACAGCTAAAATAAAAATAACTTTGTCAATGTACAAATATTCATGGACCTGACCATAGCTTATTACATACATACAGTACTGTGCAAAAGTCTTCGGCACCCTATTTTTTTTGTACCAACTTTGTTATAGATTTTTATTTTATGACTTCTACATTATTGATTCAGTACAAAAACATTTTAGAATTCCAAACATTAGTTCCCCTTCAGGAACTCGAGCTGCGTTGAAACGCTATGGGAACGCCTTCAGCGTGACCACGCTCTGAATCACATGTGTAATTAGTCCAATGGATGGGGGAGATGTCACCGGCGGGGTGACGTGGCGACCAGGAAGCTTAAAAGCACACGCGGTGGATACAGAAGCAGCTTCCCTGTTCTTCCCTGCCCGCGCTATATTACGGGTGGGGATACACACAGCCTGTGCGTTGTCTGCTTGGGAGCAAAGCACACAGAGCCGGCTCCCGAGGGAGGCTGCCCGCATTGCGAGCGTTTGCCGCTGAGTGCACTTCGCTCCCGGAAGGCTCTCTTTGAGGAGGGAGCCTTCACCAGCATTCCTCACGGTGCTGGCCCCGCTTCTGCCAAGGCAGAGTGGCGGTTACACTCGTGGGGTTTGCAAATAGATTTGGTGGAGGGAATGGAGACAGGCGAGTCCCTTTCTTCTTCCTCAGCCACCAGATCCACTGGTCCTTTTGTGGTTTCACTTTCGCCGTGGCATGCCTGAAGCTCGTGAAAAGGCGAAACATGAGGCGAGAACAGGCAGCATTTTAGTAGGTGTGTTTCTCCCTGCCCGCGCTATATTACAGGTGGGGATACACATGGTCTGTGCATTGTCTGTTTAGGAGCGGAGCAGAGCCGCTGCGTGTGCTTCGCTCCTGGAAGGCTCTCTTTGAGGAGCCGCCACCTCCACGCTGGATCCTACCTTTCTTCCCCTTCGTGTCAAGGTCGTGAGGGAGGCCTTTCTAGACTCAGGAGATCGTTCTGCCAACCCTGCTATCCATGGTGCTTCAGAGCGCTTCTCTCAGTTTCTGCCCGGGAACAGAGCTCGCTACCTCTTTGGAGTTATCCAGAGCAGCTAGTTCGGCCGTCCCCTGCTGGCTTCAGAGCACCGAGCTAGCCGCTCTCATTACATCAGAGGTTAATCTTGAGAGACTGATTCCCTTAGTAGAACTGCCGAAGCGTGGAACTGCCGAATGTGTCTCAGTGGGTCCTGCATACTGTAGAAAGAGGCTACCAATTCCAATTTGGTTCTCCAGTGCCTCATTTTTCCGGAGTTCTTCCCACTCAGGTAGGCTCTGGTAATGGAACAGGAAGTGCACACTCTCCTGAGGAAGGAGGCCATCAAGGTGGTCCCTTCTCACGACAGAGAGTCTGGGTTCTACATCCGGTACTTCATCGTTTCTTGCTGGCTGCGTCTCATTTTGGATCTGCGTCATTTGAACTACTCAGTCGTGCGACTGAAGTTCAAGATGCTCACGATCAAACAGGTCATGTCTCAGATCAGCTCCGAGGACTGGTTTGTGAAGTGAAGTGAAGTGAAGTGAAGTGAAGTGACTTTGTGGCCAAGTATGGTGTGCCAAGTACTCAGAATTTGTGCTCTGCATTTAACCCATCCAAGTGCACACACACAGTACCCGGGGAGCAGTTGGGGGATCGGTGCCTTGCTCAAGGGTCTCACCTCAGTCGTGGAATTGAAGGTGGCAGAGAGCGCTGGTCATTCACTCCCCCCACCTACAATCCCTGTCGGACCCGAGACTTGAACCCATGACCTTCGGGTTCACCTTCGGGTTACAAGTCCAACTCTCAGACCATTAGGCCACGACTGCCCCACGATCCATCTAAAAGATCTAAAAGATGCATACTTCCATATCTCCATCTTTCCCCAGCACAAGAAGTTCCTGAGGTTTGCTTTCGGGGGCAAAGCTTACCAATATCATGTTCTTCCGTTCAGCCTGGCACTCTCACCCTGCACTTTCACGAAGTGTGTAGATGCTGCACTGGTTCCTCTGTGAATCCATGGCATCCGCATACTGAATTATATTGATGATTGGTTGATATTAGCTCGGAGCAGGCAGCAGTTCAGCATCAAGATGTCATTCTCGCCCACATGAAGAGTTGGGGTTAAGACTAAACACCAAGAAAAGTGTGCTTTCTCCAGTACAGGGAACCATTTAGACAGAGATGCAGGCACGTCTGTCCCCTGCTTGGATTGGTCGATCCTCACAGCAGTCGCGAGAGTGAGAGAAGGCCAGTTACTTACTGTAAAGCGATTCCAGAAACTGTCCCCTCTGGTTCTCTCTGACTCATCCAGCTCCTCTCAGACTGGATACCATGTACAGACCTGGCAGAGGCTTTGTCTGTACGCCTTTCCCCCGATTGCTCTGCTCCCGGGAGCTCTGGAGAGAGTGTGCCAGGGCAGGGTCCTTCTGTTGTTAGTAGCCCCGTTCTGGCTGGGCCAAGTATGGTTCTCGGACCCGATTTCACTCCTCGACAGCCCTCCATAGGAGATCCCTGTTTGGAGAGACCTTCTCTCACAGGCGGGCTTCCACCCCCACCCAGAGTTGTGGAGGCTGTGGGTGTGACCTTTGGGGGGCACAACTCATAGCTTCCATTCCCTCAACAGAGGTTGTTGAGACCATTCTCTAATCCAGAGCTCCCTCAATGAGGAAACATGTACGCCCTGAGTGGAAATTTTTCACTTCTTGGTGCAGAGACCGCCAGCTTGACCCAGTTAACTACCCAGTTGGTACAGTGCTGGAGTTCCTGCAGGTCTGATTCTCCGCAAGGTTGACCCTCTCCAGCTTGAAGGTCTACATGGCGGCCTTTGTGGCCTATCACGTCCCTCACAGTGGTCAGTCTATGGGCAGACACCCCCTAGTTACATGTTTCCTCCACGGTGTGCTGAGGCCTCCGGTACGATCTCGTGTCCCTCTGTGGGACCTGGCTGTGGTGGTAAGGCTTTCTGTAAACCTCCTTCTCTCGAGAGAGTTGGGGATCTACAGGCCCTCTCAGTGGCCCTCTCTTTTTAGACTTTGCG
>CM074954.1:15655136-15665650 GCA_037577455.1 Pangasius macronema | reverse complement strand
CTGAGAGAGTGAGTAAACATGCCTTGAGAAGTGGAGTAGGAGCTGGGTCAAGAGAGCAAGTGAAATTTAGTAAAAAGGTCTTTTATGTCTGATGAATCAATTGGGGTGAAACAGCGAAAAGGCCTAAGATGAGATGGGGGGAGCAGGTAAGGTGACTCTCATATGAGGGATGAGGGAAAAGTTATTCATGAATGTTATCGATTTTATTTTGAAAAAAAGTTTATAAAATCATTGCAAAGCATAACTAAGCCTATAAGCATGGAGGAGGGTGTCCGAAGTATTTTATTTATAATTTCGAAGAGGCAGTTTGGTTTACTATTGCCTGCATTAATGATGGAAGACAAGTAGGCTGATTTGGTAACATAAAGAGCATCTCTGTACTGTTTCATGTGCTCGATGTAGGCTAGTCCAGCAGCTTTCTTAGCTCTAAGTTCAGAGGTGTACCATGGAGAGGTAGGGGTAGAAGGGACAGATCTAGTAACTTGGGGGACAAAAGTGTTTAGGGTGTTTGAAATGAGAAAACTGTAGTTGGACACCAGTTCATTACATGAGCAGTAAAAATTAAGAAGAGAGGAGACGTCAGGTGCTTTGGAGAAAGACAGCGGATCGATGGAGTTGCACTTGCGATAACATATAACAGTTGTTTCATTATGTTTATGTATAGGGGCTAGAAGGCTGGACTCAATAAGCTTGTGATCAGAGATATATAAAAGAGTGCCACAGAGGTAAGAGATGTCTAAAACAGTAGTGCAAACAGTATCTAAAATATGGCCCTTAGTGTGAGTAAGGAAGTGGACATGTTGCCTAAATTCAAAGCAATCAAGGACTGACAAAGGACTGATGTCAAAGCATATGAAAGTGAGTCTAAATGAATGTTAATGTCTCGATGTTAATGTTAATTTTAGAGCAAACAGAAGAAGCAATAGTGAGCAGTTCATTAACCTCTGACAGAAACTGTGGTGTTGGCTTGGGTGGCCGGTAAATCAAATTCATAAGCACAGGGACAATATTCAAAAATTTCAAGGCTATAAATTCACATTATGTAACTTTGATGAGTTCAACTATTTGAAAGTCCATTCTTTGAAATAACATCAAGCCCACCACCCCTTCCATGGAGCCTAGGCTTAGCAACATAACAATAATCAGGAAGGCATGCCGTCTTTAAAATCATATAATCATTTGGTTATCGCCATGTTTCACAAAGAAAGTCCTTTTCGCAAATTAGCTCACGTATGTTTGTGAGTGAGCGGCAGTTTAATCGAGTGCTCTTAACTGGTCGATACTTCTCAGTATGGAAGTGGTCAGCCATGGATAGGGGTCACAGAAGACTACTGTCAGGATGCTATCATGCTGGGGATGCAACCGATGAGGCTGGCAGGCCTGTGTTAGGTGTGTTTGTGACGGGAGCCATGGTGGATAGAATGATAGTGTGATATACTACCCAGTCCAAAGCAGCAATTATAAACATCTGTTGAAAGTTGTGTTTGAGACCGGCAGTTCAGACTGAGAAGTTGTGCCAGAGAATAAAGGCGAGCTATCGTGAGGATCTTGTCAGGAATATGTCCATGCTATATGTGCAAAAACCCAGCCAATCAGGAGTAAGATGACTGAGATGAGTTTAACAATCAACATTATGGCAACCCATCGAAATCTGTCAGAGATACTCAGTCTTTTTAAATACCACGTTAGCCAGCAGTAACGAGTCGACCCACAGCATTAAACCAGTGGATTAGATAGCAGAGTCAAAGAGAGAAGTAATCCAAGACATAAAAAATCCACTCTTGGTTTATTTGAAGATTCAAACTGTCACAATGTCAAAGCAGATAACTCTGGAGCAGACACCGGCGAGCAAGAAACAAAGGAAACACAAACAGACATAGTCACAACGAACAGAACAACCAGTGAGCAGCGGCAGCCATAATGCACACAGCATGCATTCAACCAGGATCCAGAAGAAATATGATTTTGGGTCTGTATAAAAAAGCATATGTTCTGCTGACAAAGACAATAATCATCTGAAATAGCAGATGACAACAAAAACAGTCATGAATTTCCTTGACTGACTTTTAAACCATCTCATGCTCTAAACTCCATGCTCCAAAACTATCTATAAACATGAACAAGCACACAAATTGCACAAATGGATGAGGAATCACCTGGGTAAATATGGGTGCATACAAGGACATACAGTGTACACTAAATCACATGTCAGAAACCATTGTGAACAGTAAAGCTGTGGAAATCTTTAGTGTTCAAGCATTTAAATTTAGTATAGCCTTAATGCACATCCAGTCTAAAGCAGATCTGCAGCTGGAACAGATGAATAAATTTTAATGTATACATCAGGACACCTCAATTACAAGTTTGCATATTGCATCATATTGCACAGCCAGATGAAGGGCAACTATTAAAGTAGACAGTTTAGTGAGATCGTTGAGTTTCTGTCATATAACTTGAGCTGAAACAGAGTGAGCATCTATTTGAAATTAACATATGGCTTGCAAGCCAATGAACCTACAAATGGCTGAACAAATAATAGTAAAATTTATATTACGTGTCCCACAATGTACTGATGTGGTGGATATTGTCTTCAGCATTAAAATCAAATGCCACAGTGTTCACTGTTAGGGCGTTTGAAGGAACGGGTGAAAAGAAAAAGGATTTTTTTTTAAATGGTTGTTTTGGCTGAATGTGTTTTCCATGTATATGTAATTATGGACATGTTAATCCTTTAGATGTCAGTTCAACCCACTTGAGCCAATTTGGGTACTTTTTTTATTTGTTCTGGAAGTAATTTTTATTGAGCTCGAATATGAATTTGTGGATTTATAAAATTTGAAATGCATTATTATGGATTCCCTACTACACTAATGACATTTCCATTTGACACAGCCCTAAAAATTAGTTTATAAAATATGACACTGACATTATGATCTTATGCTGTAATTTGAAAATGTATAAACTGAAAAACATCAGTAGTTCGCCATGTCATGAATGAATTTTCTAATAAATACCTGATGAGCTGAATCTGCTCTTTTAGAGCACACAAGCATTAAATGCTGCCGTGAGAATCAACATCTCCTGATGGTTACTTATACAGATATAGGGACGCTAAGACCCAGCAGTGCCTCTTCTCCCTCACTGAGGTCTACAGTCATCGGCAGCTCGAGGTTCTCTCCATCAGAGAGGCTGTCGAGAGGCAGGACGCGGACGTGCAGGTTCATCAGTGACACCAGCACACACCCTGCGAGAAAAAACACACATTCTGAACGTGGATCAAGAGGAACACTGACCATGGATGCTGTGCTGTCTTATTTGTGCAACTTTTTGGGTGTTTTATTGTTTATTTTTGCAGTAACCAGGTTCTTTGGACTTGCATGATCATTTTTATACCTCATTTACAGAAAAAAGTCTCTGAAACTGAATGACCATGTTTTTTTTGGGGTTTTTTTTTTTTGGTTTAAGACCTTGGGCGCATCAAGCAAGCATGCTTTGTTATAAAAGCAGTATGAAGATGCAAAAGTATTCTGCGCTGATATGAGAAGAAAATATAAAAAGCACCAGTCCGTGTGCCTTTCCTGCCTGCTATGGAGCACTTCAACCCACTTCCAACAAATTATGACTTGGAAACGAATGTCTCCAGCAATGCTTCCGACGCGTCCAAAACAGCCGCAAAAGAGACAAGTGTGGCTTTCCAGGCGGCTGTCGGCTCGCTCCTCGGGGCCATTACGCTCGCCACGACTCTCTCCAACGCGTTCGTGATCGCCACCATTTCCCGCTCGAGGAAACTGCACACGCCGGCCAACTTCCTGATCGCGTCCCTGGCGCTCACCGACCTCCTTGTGTCCGTGCTGGTGATGCCCGTGAGTGCGCTTTACACAGTGAGCCACACGTGGACGCTGGGCCAAGTCGTATGCGACATCTGGCTGTCGTCGGACATCACCTGTTGCACGGCATCTATACTTCACCTGTGCGTCATCGCCTTGGATCGCTACTGGGCTATCACGGACGCGGTGGAGTACACGAAAAGGCGCACGACAAGCCGCGCGGCTGCCATGGTGGCTACAGCCTGGGTGATCGCCATCTCCATCAGTCTACCTCCGTTTTTTTGGCGCCAGGTGAAAGCGGGAGAGGTGACGAGCTGCGAGGTGAACACGGATCACGTCTTTTACACCATCTACTCCACGTTCGGTGCGTTCTACATCCCTACGCTTTTACTCATCGCCCTGTACGGGAGGATCTACGTGGAGGCCAGGCGGCGGATCTTAAGACAGTCGCCCAAAAAGTTTGGGAAGAGACTCACCTCAGCGCAGTTGGTCTCAAACTCACCAGGATCGACGTCTTTGACCTCGGCGCGGCAGGACGACGCAGGCTCAGTGATCAGCGACAGCCAGGTCAAAATCACCGTCTCCGACTCGCTTTTGGAGAAAAAGAGGATTTCTGCGGCCAGGGAAAGGAAAGCCACGAAAACTCTGGGCATCATTTTAGGAGCGTATATAGTCTGCTGGCTGCCGTTCTTTATCTACTCCCTGCTGGTGCCCCTGTGCCCCTCATGCCATGCGTACCCAGAGTTATTCGACTTCTTTACATGGCTCGGCTACCTCAACTCTCTCATCAATCCCATCATATACACAATGGCGAATGATGACTTTAAAACAGCTTTCCAAAAGCTTGTGAGCTTTCGATTTTGCGTGTCCCGATGAGGCGAATTTGGACAGAAAAAACTCTAATGCAGGATTAAATCAGCATTCACATAGTCACAGAGTCAGGCGTCATCATGTCCGACTTGTGTATCCCCCTGCGCAAACAGTAGCCAACAAAGCATGCAGCAGTATTGTGTGTGTGTGTGTGTGTGTGTGTGTGTGTGTGTGTGTGTCAATGTTGCATTGTGATTATTTTGCATTCAATAAAAAAATGTCACATTAAATAGCTATTATATTATTGCTGCTAAGCAACCAATGAATATTTAAAGGAAATAAATCACTGAGCGCTGAATCATGGGTGCAGCTGTAGTATAATGTATTCTTTTCTTCCATCATTTCATCCATCCTTGTTTCTTAGTGTCCTTACTTGATACAGTCTAAAAGCTAAATATCTGAATATCTATCGTGGCGAATAAGATAATATTAGAGAATTCACATCAGGATCAAATACACTTTCACTTACACACGAGACATGCTTAATGTCCACTACTGAGAAAGAAAAAACGATTTCATAATCCAAGTAAACTGTTTTCCCATCAGTAAACAGTGTTTGTTGTAAGTGTGTGTGCATCCAGACTGGCCTGTGTGTATTGAATTAAAATGACAGCAAATCGGCTTAATTCAATGAGAAGGCTTATTATCCCGGACAGTCCTCAACAATGTCATATCAAAAGGAGTCTACTAACCACTGGCCTTAATCAAACAATCCCAGAAAAGGGATGCGAGTTATATACAATACATGCATCAGGAAAGTAATCCATAATTACTACATATATATATATATATATATATATATATATGATTGATCATTGTGTGCACAGAAAATGAGAACCTTGTTACTGAAAAATTCATTGTTTATTCTGTTTATGAATCTTGCCATTGGATGAACAAATGACTGTGTTTATGTGCTATAGAGTCAGTGTTAGCTGGCTGTGAAATCTCACTTGGAAAGTGACACCACAGGGTAAGTCAAGTTGCAGGCCTGCCAAACACAAATGGAAATCGACCTGATCCTTGGTGTAATAGTTGTTATTTAAGCCATTCCTTGAAGCTTTTTTGATGTGGATTGAACAAAAGGTTACAAAGCTCAAGTTTCAGATTCATGCTGTTATATGTAGGCTAAGTAATCTCAGTGCACTGCAGTAATGCAAGCAGTTCTACATTCAGTATCACACACAGATCTAAAGAGCTCGATTAAGCTTCCTGCTATAAGAAAACTACCAGAGAACAACAATCAAGAGGCTAAACCATTAAACTGGGGTATTGACTCTATATTTTCGTCCACAGATATAACAGATTTACCAAAATTATAAAGTAATTGATGAGGTTGTTATGGAAATGGGAGAAGTTCTTCAAGAGTTTTGACCTTTGACCTGTGAAAAGATGTGCTGATGCCGCCGATGTGGCTTAACCATTACTGCTGCAATTTTCCCAGGAAAGCCATTAGAGTCATGTCTGATAGTTAAGATATTTTTTTTTGCTTTCAGAGAGGCATCAAAGATAACAATACTCTCATTGGACATTTCAGATACCAAACACCAAATGTATGTGTGTGTGTGTTTCATCTATTTCAGCTGCAGTCCATTGTAAAGGGACCAGCTATTATTTGGATGAGGACCATTTTCACTGACAGTAGTGTGTGTGTGTGTGTGTGTGTGTGTGTGGCAATGTTACAGATGCAGAATTGCTGCCATTTTTAAACATCTCACCACTAGCTTGAGCACAGTTCACCACTGTATACCACTAGTGAGAATTTTCAATCAGACTGCTGCTGTCTTCATGTCAATAAAGTGCTCCAGCCGATTATCCTGGATAAACACTATGGTCTTGGGATTTTCCATTTGGTTTTGTTTGAGTAGAACATGCACAGACACACACTTCATCTGTATCCACTTTGCAACCAATAAACTAAAAGGCCTTAAAAGAATATGCACAGGGACAACTTTATTAATGGTGCAAAATGACAGCACAGAAATAGCACAAAGGCAGGCGAAGTCTTATACCTAAAATATAGGTAAATTATGTCCTAACGTGCTGTGGACTCCTTAAAATCCAAGACAACAAAAAGTGGAAATATTCCTCTTCAGATATGCTTCCTTTAGCATACTTATTTTTTGAATGCTACATTAGTTCCAATGAAAACAACTTCACATAAATTTTAGAAATATTGCTGGAAGGAGAAATCATCCAAGCGAGACTTGTCACTAAAATATTCCAATTATATGAATTTGCCCCTCATAATATGTACAAACCTGATATGAATGTATAAATCAGGTATATTTCTGTGCCCTGTGCCAATTTATCTTATCAGAGTTTGTGTTGGGTTTTTTTCCCTTGTTTTTTCTCTGCATAACTTAGTTTTAGAAATTCCTTCTGACATGATACCCCTGTGTCTTATATAGCATTCTACCTTGGAATAGGAAATCCAAAAAGCATGTATTGTAATTATGTGTAGGCGTTACTAGCACATGTAGGACATTTGTGCCAGTTGCACAGAATTTTTAAGAAAATGTGTAGCTTCCATCAAGGCCATCCCCCGTCAATGTCCTGCATGCCAGAACCGTGTGTTTGCTGAGGGGGGTTTGGAGCTCTCATATTCAGCATTCTGCAGTTTGTCTTGCACTTTCATTCTTCAGAGCACAAGCCACAATTTTACAAATTAAATGACCAGTCATGTTCAGTCTGTTTACCTCAGGGTTTTCATCAGTTTAATGACCATTTTTATGTCCTCCTTGCTGCTCTATACACGATATATAGTATTTACTCATAAATACCCATATGCAAGAATTACACTTCATAAATCAGCTGCAATTTCATATCATCCATCTATAGCCCTCTTATAGATGATATCTTATGTTAAATATAAAGGGAAGTCCAGTCCACAGAGAAGTATAGAATAAAATCAGAATGTTAATATATTAAGGTTTCAGTGCTTCTTGTTATTTTGTTTAATTTTGTTGAATTAGATCTTGACGTATTACAGTATGTCACTAACATTCGTTTGCCTCTCTGTATTACACTGACTGTATCTAGAAGTTGATTGTCTAAATGTAGAAGAAAAGAAAAGCAGGACTTGAAGTGTTGTTAATTGTGTAGCACTGTTAATCAGAGAAACACTAGCCATGTGAAAGAGGGTGGATAGCACTTTCCTCTGAGCGTATTACATTTGCCCTGTGAAACATCATAAGCAGCAATTCAAAAGATGGCTGGCATCACATTTCTTGGAGGAACTATAACTAACACTACTCACAAGCTGTCTGAAATTGTTCAGTGAGCCATCAAGATTTTCCTCCTTGCACTCTTTTTTGATCTCCATGTACTGTTTGTTCTGTCATTATCTGAGCTGTCTTTGCACCTCAATTACGTATCACCACATTTTGCCAAGCTAAATATCCACAAGAGGACAGATAAACCATATACAAATGTGCACATCCAGTTAGAAAAAAACAGCCGAAGAACTGATCATTCATGTGAATAAATTTGCTACAGTGGCACAGCGGGTCTGCGCTGCAAGAAATCACATCTTAGCAAGCGAATATAGCCAAATTTATCTAGTATCTCCTATTTTAAGATTATTAAATAATTTTCTATCTGACAATAGAATAAGAACATTTAATGCTTGACATGAGTAAAAAATGTCTAGAAATAGGTTTAATATTTGGTTTATTGTAATCTTATAATAGGAAATACTAGAAAATGTGATTATATTCAAGATATTTTCAAGTACTAAGATGTGATATTTTGCAGTGTGTGTGTATGGTGTCTCACACGTTCTCCAGTTTCCTCATACTTTCCATGATGCCAAATTGCCCCTAGGTGTGAATGGATGTGCGAACGTATGCGTACATGGAGTACATAGTGCAAGGTGTGTGTGTGTGTATATGTATATATATATATGAACACCACTGTGCTGTGGTATCTAAGTCCTGTAAGTTGCGAGGTGGATCGGACTTGTTTGTCCAGAACATCCCACAGATGCTCGTTCGGATTGAGATCTGGGGAATTCGGAGGCCAAGTCAACAGCTTGAACTCTTTGTCATGTTCCTCAAACCATTCCTGGACAAGTTTTGCAGTGTGGCAGGGCGCATTATCCTGTTGAAAGAGGCCACTGACATTAGGGAATACTTTTGCCATGAAGGGGTGTACTTGGTCTGCATCAATGTTTAAGTTTCCCAGCACAACATTGCCCAGACCATCACACTGTCTCCGCCGGCTTGCCTTCTTCCCATAGTGCATCCTGCTGCCATCTCTTCCCCAGGTAAGTGACGCACACCTACTTGGCCGTCCACATGATGTAAAAGAAAATGTGATTCATCAGACCAGGCCACCTTCTTCCATTACTCCATGGTCAATTTCTGATGCTCACATGCTCGGTGCTTTTGGCAGTGGACAGGGGTCAGCATGGGCACTCTGACTGGTACACAGCCCCATGCACTGAGTGTTCTGACACCTTTTTATCTTAGCCAGCATTAACTTCAACTTCAAGAACTGACTGTCCACTTGCTGCCTAATATATGCCACCCCTTGACAGGTGCCACTGTAAGGAGATAATTAATGTTATTCACTTCATGTGTCAGTGGTGTCAGTGCTGATGTATATATATATATATATATACATATATATATATATATATATAGGGCATACAAGGCATACATACTGCGTAGAGATACACATACCATGTAGCTGTTATTTTTCAGTTGGAACATTTACTTAGTTTTGGCTGGTGGACAAGTGCAATTTAAAGTCACCTGCCACTCTTTTAATAAAACAATATGAAAATATATGAGTAAGCATCATCTGGAGTACTAAGGATACAGTATGTAAACCTTTTGCATTTGAATTACATTCTAAACTTGACACACATTTTATCAGTGACACAGATGCCTGAGTGTAACAACCTCATGCTGACAGAATGATATACTGAGATTTCACTCAAAAATGTTTCTGTCATCATTAAAATATATATTTCCTAAGCCTTGGCTTTTAAGATGTGAACAGTGAACACGTTCACACAAAACACCCAATCACAAAAGAGAAGAGAAATAATAAGGTTATTTTTCATCTTTAATACCATGCTACTCTCTCACGCTGTAGGTGCTGTTAGTGACACTGATTCGCTCCACTCGTCTGTCACTTTCTGTTCTTCCAAACAAGTTCTTTTTCAGCACCTCTGGTGCTAATCACCTGTTATCAGATTCTTGTTTCATTCTCCATGCACTACTGCTGCTCTGTGACTCTCTGCACAGCAGCTCAAGGATCAGCGCTGTGTGACAGGTTGTTAGACTCAAGGCCAAATCTTAGGGATTAGCAAATCTACATAAACAGCTCTCACCAAACATCTTGCTCAAATATCACAAGTGCAAAAACAAAGCAAACAAATAAAACAAGTCCCAAAAAGGCTTCATGTGTTTAGGGAATTTTTTCATTTCTTTTATTTTTTTATTAATTATACAGCACCTATATTTTTGACCTAAAAGGAAATCTAAAATATGAATATGATGGAATTTTCCTGTCCCAGTGCACAATAACTACACTGTACCCATCCGTCCACCTATTTTCTGTACCGCTTATCCTACACAGGGTCACGAGGAGCCTGGAGCCTATCCCAGGGGACTAGGAGCACAAGGCGGGGGACACCCTGGACGGGGTACCAACCCATCGCAGGGCAAACTACACTGTACCTTGAAATATATTCATCAAAATACTTCAAAATACTTTGGATTATTTTGGATTGTTTTGCATTAATATTTGAATCCATATATCATTTACATTTACATTTATGGCATTTTGCAGATGCCCTTATCCAGAGTG
>CM074954.1:15608154-15655036 GCA_037577455.1 Pangasius macronema | reverse complement strand
AGACAGAAAATCTATACGTTCCATGAAAATGTTAACTGCAGAAAACACCAAATTTACTCTATGAAAATAAGAAAAAGCGCAAATTTACCAGTGTCCATCAGCAAACAAGCCCAGGCTAGTGTTGAGTGAACTGGCCAATCACAATCCGCGGTGCGGACCTAGGTAAATTAGTTTAAGTTTTTAAAACTTACAAAAACGAGTATGCCTAGTAATTGCCTTTTATACTCATACTGTTTAAGTAATGCAATAAAACTCATTTATTAAAGTGATATTTACTCAGAAGTTTCATACAGAAACAACTTTTGGGTTAACAGTGTAGAGCCTATCCCAGGGGTCTAGGACCACAAGGCAGGGGACACCCTGGACGGGGTACCAACCCATCGCAGGGCAAACTATACTGTACCTTGAAATATATTCATCAAAATACTTCAAAATACTTTGGATTATTTTGGATTAAAAACGTAATTATAAACTTAGGTATATAGTAAATGTAAATGTAAATACCGTAAAACGTCTACGGGAATAGGTCTCACACTTAGAGAAGTGCTTTGAAGTCTCTATCAATAAATACATTCTGATACTGGTTCGCTAGGTCACAGACTAAGAATATCATCAGTCTAAAAACTCTGTTGGGGAGCTAATATAGAAAATTTTCACTACCACCTATGTGCCAGAACAGAGAAGAGTTAATGCATGCCTTCCTTGTACCTTGAAAGATGGTTAGACCAGTCGAGCAGTCTTAGAGGATTGGAGGGAGTGTGGTGCAGTGAGGAATGTGATAAGAGCTTTGAGGTGAGTGGGTGCTGGTCCATTTTTGGCTTTGTCAGCAAGCATCAGTGTTTCAAATCAGATTTGGGCAGCTACAGGAATCCAGTAGAGGGATCGTAGTAATGGGGTGGTGTGGGAGAACTTATGAAGGTTGAAAACCAATCGTGGAGCTGCATTCTGGATCTGTTGCAGAGGTTGAATGGTGCTCAGAGGCAGACCTGCCAGGAGCAAGCTGGAGTAGTCCAGTCTTGAAATGACAAGGGGCTGAACAAGCACCTGTGTGGCCTGTGTGGATAGAAATGGACAAATCCTTCTGATGTTATAAAGGAAAAATTGACATGAGTGTGTCTGATTAGCAATGTGAGAAGAAAGGGCCAGTTGATTGTCCATGGTCACCCCAAGGTACGTGCAGTAACTGAAGGTGAGATCAGAGTTGTCCAGGGAGATTGCTAGATCTTGGGGATGAATCACCTGGGATGAGCAGCAGTTGTCATCCATGAGATGTGTGCCATACATGCTGAGATCTGTGCGCAAACATGAGTGTCTGAGCAGTGGTATGAAAACCTATATATTACCTCATGCCCAAAACATTCTTGTCCATGAGTCATCCATTATAGGTTATAAAAAATGTACATTTTATTGTCTTTTTTTCTTTACATTCCCACAACATTCACTCAAACCTGTTACCTGATCGCATTTAACACTAATATTTGGAATATTCAACAAGTCGCACATTCAGCAGGAAGTTGCATCATTCAGATTTCCTGAAGATTGTATTTTCAGTGATATTGTGATATTGACTGATGATGTCGCTTTGAAAGACCAACATTATTGCCCAAATTATACATGTAAAGCAAATTATTCATTTGTAAAACAAACAAACAAACAAACAAACAAATAAAACATTTTAAGTAAATCGTTAGAATCTCTTTAATGTTATTAGGCCGTTAGTATGGATGCTGGCTTACCACATGTTGTGTATTTGTTAATTCTGTAAACTACATACTGTTATTTACAACACTGTTATGCATTTAAGAACAAAATGCAGCATGGGATGGGTTAACACTTGCTTGAATGGTTAATTGCATGTTTTCTTAGATTTAGTGTTAAAAAAAGTTAAAATTGTAAGCGTTACAAGGGCTAAATGGCACCACAATTGTGAAATTATCCCTATAATAGCTGTAATACATCTAAACATCTACTGTCTAATGGATCAAAAACTTTTAGTTACAATGATGACCAATGGGGTTATTTAGGTTACAATACTAATACTTGTTATAGAGTTGAAATACTTCCATGTGAACACAAGTATTTCTTGTACAAATTAGATATATGACTATGAAATCTGTCAGATCTTTTAAGATATTTAAAATAATTATAGATATAAATCAAATTTAAGTCCTGCCCATACAGCAGTCATTCCATGCTTCATAATAATATATTTGATTTTATATAATAAGAGAAAACACCTATAGTTTATTAGACATCACTACATTTACATCATAACTATTTTAAGAGTCCTTCATAACTCTGTTGTCTTCTCTATATGATCTTAGCTGGCCTTATATTCACTTAGCTGATAAGCAAGCAAATACACTTTCTTCTACATTTATAACCTAAGCTACTTATGGAAAAACAACATTACTGCCACGTTTAAATAATTGTAAGTCTAGAACTGGAATGTGTTATCACTTTATTATTGTTAACCTGAGGTAAAAGTCACTAGTCAAACACTGTCACTCTTGACTGAACTGATCTCTGTCCGCTCTTACAGTTGTAAACAAACGTTTACAAACACCTAGGCTAAAGATATTCAATCTCTGTTTGTCAAATCTCCACACATTTCATGTTACCATAGATTTCTTTTGGGAAGTCAATTAGGACATCTACTTTGTTCATGTCCAAGGTAATTTTAATACAATCAATTAGAGACAGACTAATTTCAGCTTTACTTCACTATACACTACATGGTGGGTCAAAAGTTTGCATATACCAAGTTGCCTGTCTCTTTAAACAATCTGGAATAATCCAGAAATTAATGTAATGGCTTCTGATTGCCCAATTGCCATAATTAGGAGCTAACTGGGAATGTGCCTGTGGCCAAGGGCCTACCTTTAGACACAGTGCCTTTTTGCCTTTTGATACCATGGGAAAATCCAAGCAACTTGGAAATAAAGTAGATACCCTTCTTGTCTTAACACAAAAGTAAAACATGAGTTTAAATCTTTTTAGCCTAGGTAAACATTTGGCCTCAAATGTACAACAGTTCTGAAATAATCACAAGTTAATTCAGTGAGATTTGTTCTGTTCTTATTAAGTCAATCAAGAATATAGCGTGTATTTAAGCTCCTTTCTCCAAGGTGATGATTATATAAGGGTCCGTGCAGGACTGGTGCAGCACAGACATTTTGGATAACACATATGTCCGTTTTGCTACGGAGCATAGCTATGCAGCTGCATTTATCGCTGTGTTACAATTTGGCCGAGAAATGGGTAAATCCGACAAACGAACTTAACTCGGTGTCGTAGGGACCGACTGTGTGTATAACACCAATGCTGTGAGTGTGAGCACCAGGCTGTTTGACCATGACACACTCCTGAGGGCAGTGAAAGCACAGTCTTTGTTGGGCAAGGTAACCATTTTAACACTGCACTCTTAAAGCAGTTTTCCACTGCCACTATCAGTACGGCAAATGCTTTATTTGCTGTGTGCGTCACTGTGAGTGTAAATGGCTTATCACATTTTGTAAAAGCAGCAGTGTTTCACAGAATATAGATCAGAATATAGTGTAGAAGGCAGTTTTCCCAAAGGATATTGCAATTACACTGTCCTTTTGTCTCATATAACAGTGTTTAACAAGCCTTACACTAAGCCTTTAATTGGTAGAAGCTATAACAAGGCCTGAAAATTACTGAGTTCTGACTGACAAAAATTTAATTATATGTTGTTATGTAATCTTCTGTAGAATCTCTTTAGAGATACAGACAAACAGTTTACAGTTTTAGGTATCCACTAAAGGAACGGAAAGATTAGAACTTTTGAAATCGGAGAAGACAAGCAAAGTTTTGAAATGTAATTTACTACACCCCCTGGTGCTTTCAGAGCATCCCATTGCAAAGTCATCAACTCAAAGAGATCCGATGAAAGATAGAAGAAACTTTTTTCTGTTCTTTTTTTCTTTCTTCATTAATTCTTACCTATTAATGAATGAAATGTTCATCTACTGGTTAAAGAATATATTACAAAATGAACTTAATGAGCTGTTGCCTTTATAAAGCCCAATAGAGTCAATACTTTCCATCTAAAAGCGCAGCAGTAATAAAGATCACCTACTGGTGTGGACTAGAATTGAGAGACCTTTTAAAAGAGCACTACGTACAATGACTGTGTATTCCTGCTGCCATAGCTGCCCAGTATCCTTACAGTGAATTCATCGTTTTTCCCTAAACTTGTAAGGGAACTGGAATAAATATGTGAGCTGAATAACAGTATTGAGTTGCAACCATGCACTGTACTATGCACCAGTGTTTTCTAAATCATACAGATAAAACAATAAAAAAAAAAGATAAAAGATAAAAAAAAGCAAATTCAAATTCATTCAAATTCAACAGCAAATTAGCATTTTTATTATACCATAATTATTCAGAATGAGTTGAGCAAATTCCAAAATCGAGGCTGATATTAGCAGTATTATGTTATAAATTGCTGAGGATCTTGCTAAATAGTCTCTGAGCAACATCAGGAATGTTTGTTCACACATTCATTCATTCATCTATGTATGTATCTATGTATGTATCTATCTATCTATCTATCTATCTATCTATCTATCCATTATTTAAAATAGATTGTAGATAAATGCTGAGCTTTTTCAAGGTAGTCCCACCAATATATAAGTGTATTAATATTGGTCAGTATTACCAAAAAATCATACATACGAACAAACCTTTCAGTAAAACATTAAAAATTGCATTTAATATAAGATCCATATTTAGATTTTCTCAGCTCATTCAGCATTCTCTCTCTCTCTCTCTCTCTCTCTCTCTCTCTCTCTCAGAGAGAGAGAGAGAGAGAGAGAGAGACAGTCCTCGAAGAGGTAGTCTTAGTAAGTACGATGACAACCTCGGCTGGGTTTGCTTGGCCAGTGCTTGGGTCTAGGAGACGAGAATAAAAATCAAGTCTCAACAGCAGCAAAACAATTCAAGGTCAATGAAGAGCCTTTTCATGACTTTAGAATGCAAATGACACTGCAACATACGCTGTGCTTGAGGTGTTATAGACTGTTTCATAATTGTGCCAGATAGCTGGAAAGGAAAATCACCAAAGCAGACACAATGAACAATGCATTTTAGAGTGACGTCCTAATAGGCTTTGCCATTTTGATGAGCAAATTAGGCCCACAGGGAGTCTTGCCATTCTAGGTAGAGGTTTTGAACCACCTACTGTGCAGTGGAATTCAAGCAATCTCGTGCTGGATGGAGGGATATGCCAATGAGCTAATGCACTTCATGTTGTCATGGTTTTCATTCATTGTGCATGATGCTCACTCGGTTAGAGCTGCTCCTTTTAGGTCGGCTAAGGCCTTTAACTCTATTCATTAATGCTAACTAATGAGCACTGGGAACAACAGGAAGAAAAGCATGCTTGATGCAACCTACATGCTGTCCAGCACAACAGGGTGAGCACAACATTATGCTTATCTTCATTTGCTGTGTGAAATCATGGCCATGGTGAAAGATATGGTCTAGTAGGTTGCTCATAATAAACAGGAAAGAGTTCGATTGCTAATCAGCTTTACTTTCACCATAAACAAGAATAACCCCTTCAATTCTTAGGATTCACTGGCAGGTCCAGACTTTATACTCCTCACTCATGTAACTACATTTTCAGAGTATTTCACTGTAGTTACTGATTAATTCATAGAAGTTACTGAATAATATGCAGATACTTTTAGGGGTTAAATAGGGCTTAAAATTGCTCTGTTAATGTAATGCTTAGTTACATTTTTACCAAGACATTACCAAACATATTAAATATTTCACATATTCAATCATGAAATGATGCAGTGTTCTATATTCATTGAAGGCTGTATTGTGTAAAATGCATAAATATTTACATATTTACATATTTATGGACCCATAAAGCATTTGAATTCTGTGTGAATGTCAATCAGATATGAACAAAAATATCAGGAATATATTTGATTTAAAGCCAGCTGAGTAATAGAATTGTGCAGCAAAGGTTTATTTAAATGTTCATAAGAGCAGCAAAAAGAAAACAGTATACACACACACACACATCTAATGTCCAGTCTTTATCAGAGAGACAGCACACTGTCACATGACACAGAGATCTCACCTCCTCTTGGCAGCCAGCAGAGTTTGGGACTTTGGCATACAGCAGAAGATTTGTTGCATGGGCTGCTTTGAAGCGATTACTGGAAAGAGGAAGAACGACAAAACAAGAGAGGCTAGGAGAGCTTGCACTCACCGGTTAGGACTGAAAGTGCCTTGCTTATAGAAGGCGACAAAGAGGATGAAGATAGTCTGCCACATGCAAGCCAGCGTGATTAGGCGTGAGTGGGTGGTACACAGATGACTTCCAAACAAGAGTCTATATTTTTTATCCTTCTCACTTCTTCTCATCCATCTTCCACACACAAATGGCTACATTCACTCACACTCTTTTTTACAGCCTGTGCCAGGACATACACACGCTGCTGCCCTCAAGGATCAGATCTTCACCCAGGAATCTGCATTCATCTACCTGCTTTCCCTCAAACAACACCTTCCATGGAAAAACCTTGACACAGTGTTTGTGGAAATGTTCATTTTGCACTTAGTGGATTTATGATAAGTCACCACATCCCTGATTTTTAATAATTTACTCTGAGGCTTTGACTCTGAAAGAAAATAGAGACCTGTACAATGGCCTTGAAGAAAGGACTATTCCTCACGTTGTTCTTGTTTACCCTCCAAGCCAGCAGAATCAAAGGTAAGCTAGCGGTCAGGAGGAAGGTGTAAAGCTGTTTGCAGAATGGTGTTTGCTTGGCTTATTTGCACCCTGTCGCAAACTTTAATAGAAGCTTGGGAACTGTGCTCCCAGTCCATAAAATATATAGTGCTGAGTTCTCAAAACATCTACTACATATCCTACTGTTATCACCCTTCCTGTGCTTGACTATATAGCTTTCTTCCCTTTCCTGCCAAGGTACAATATTTCTGCATGTTGTGATCTGTGTGATTATTTAAACAGTGCCTTTGGCTCCTTTCACAGTCACGCCACATAGTGAAAATCATGGCATATGGCTAATTTAATAAGTTGACCCCAGGACCTGTCCAGACATTCAATCATCTCCTAACTACGTATCTTTTCTATTAGTCTCACAGGAAATATTGAATAATTCATAATCATTACTGAATAATGTGCTTTAAGATGAATAATTGAATAATAAGCAGGGTGTTTAAGGACATAAATATTCAGAACATAGAGAAATGCATTTTAACTTAAAAGACTTTCCAGCAAAAACACAACAAACACTTACTGGCAGTAGCCCTTATACTAAGCATTTGGTAGACAATACAATATAAGACTTACATTTACAATTTACGCAGCTATTCTTTAAGTCATAGTGGTACAATATGATGCAGAACCTTTTATAGTACATTTCAAACTAATTTCTTATGCTTGCATGGTTCTGCCATTATGTTTGACTATTCCATTCATTAGCAGAGTAAAACAAAAGGCTATTTGTTCGTAGCTGTGTGAGACACTAATCTTTTCTGGCTTGTAGCTGTATTATGGGAACTTCACAGCATTCTCAGGGATTAAGGACATTTAACACAAGGGTGGCTATGGCAAGGGTATTCAATTAAAATTTGTAAAGGCCCAGTTACATAAAATTCTGTGCTTACAAAGATCCAGATGAGATACTAACAAGATACCTTTTAATTCTTAACCAATATTGATTAGTTTATACTTATATATACATAGTACTGTTTCACCTTACCACTTTTGACTAGCATCATAGACTCTGGACTGATTTTGGTAAACAAGCCATCTTGTCAGTTCGCTACTCAGGCCAGAGAGGATAAATAAAATGGAAAATCTGTATGTGAAAACTCTCCTCTTTCTGAACTAGTTCCAGCCCTATAGGTAGTCTCTGGTCTGATGTAAATAATTTACATGAATGTATGCGATTGGTTAAGCTAAGGCAGAGGATCAGTTACAGCATCCATGATGGTTCATGTTTAGAAAACTAGAAAACTAGAATTGGTCGTTGCTGAACTATGACCAATATTTTCATACATTTTACTGGCTCTGCTAGAGGGATTTTTTTTCCTGCAAGTATACAGTTCAGTCTGCTGGGATACCTTAGTGGGTCCACATCCTGATGACCTCTGATATATTTTTGAAAGGTCATAACAAATTTAAATTTGACAGCATGTTCAAGTTCGGACCAATCGGAAGATTTATATACTCGTATCTGTATGTCTGTACCCCTGACCATGGTTATTAAATTAAATGAGTGGTATGAAATAAGTTTGTTGGCCAGGCTTCACCTCTGAGCTTACTCCACTTTGTTTTGATCAAACAGAGATACTCTTTAGCTCGAACCAAATGTGAGAATAACAGCTTTCTGGTGTTTTTTTACACTGTACAAGTCAGTGCTACATTCACAAGCATGCTTAGCCATTAGAGAACAAAAACCTTCAATGGGAAAAATCTTTGTAATGATTTTGTGGAGTGGGCTTCCACTTTGGCTTAACAAGTCTGGTTTATGAAAGTAAAGATCACATTACTCAGCAGATGTCAGTATCTAGAATACATCACTTAATTCAAAATTTTACTGTAAAATTGTAATTATACAGACATTGACCAGAATGACATTACCATGTAAGCACAGCTCTTAATGTGCCTTTCATTAAGCAGGGCTTAATGTCTTAAAAAGGTCTCTGAAGTTTGGCAGCTGATATTATAATGCAGCACTACAGAGACCCAGTTCTGAATAAATAGACTGTTCCATTAATGATTAAACAACATGGTACCACCATGAGAGGTGAAAGACAGCCTAGAATGGATTTTGTTTCACAGAAGAAATAAGCTATGACCTAATTTGGAGAATTACTCCTAGCATGAACTATATTAGCACAAAATGCATATCATAATTTATTGGCAGCAGTTATTGCATTTGCTTGCTAATCAGATCAGTAGTCGAACTAGTAGAATGCTACTGCTATGTGGTGCATATATCATCATCACCAGTCTCCATTTACATTAATGGCAATGTATTTTTACAGTTCACTAGCAATCTCTTCATAACAACTTCCAGTCCAACACGGATTTATACGCTGACTATATCTTCCCACGGAATATACTAAACATCATTTAAGCATGTTGACATGCTTTGATTAAGCATCCTGCAAATCTTAAAGAACCTCTTTCTATCAAATAAACATAGCATCTACATAACAATCATGGGACTCGAATGAATGTAATTAGAGTAACTCAAATTACAACTAATCCTAGAGCCCACCTTAATTTTTATCAAACCATTGTTATAGAAAGACATAATTAAATATTGTAGGGCTATGGATGATTCCCATATGTATACCTTAATGGTTTTCACTTCTCAAAAACAATTTATGCCCTTTTACCCTTTTTTTTCAGTGAAAAACATCTAACGTGGATACTATCAGTTTGTACCAAGAATTGCTGTTTTAATCATAAAGAATATAACAATCATACTGAACATCCTTTCAGCACACATATTACTGTTTGACTTTATAGTATATGATTCTAGAAGTAATGATTTATAATGATTTTTAAAAGCACTATCGGGTGTCACTCAGAAGAGGATGGCTCCCTTTTTGAGTCTGGTTCGTCTCAAGATTTCTCCTTAATGTCATCTCAGGGTGTACTTCCTCACCACTGTTGCTTCTGGCTTGCTCATTAAGGATCTAAATATAAATCAACATACAGATTTCTGTACAGCTGCTTTGTGACTATGTCTATTATTAAAAGTTTTATACAAATAAAGTGTAACTGAACTGAACTGAAAAAAGTTTTTTTTTCTTGTCTTCAGACCTCAGTAGAGACCATTTAACAGGTAACAGAGAGAAGCATTTCTACAAGGCCTTACGAACAGCCAGGCATCTGTCAGCCGTCCAAGATTCACGTATCCTGAATAGGCTTCTAGTGAAGAGATCAGCACTATTCAGTACAGGGGTCAAAGCATGTCCTGAGGAGAACATGGCAGAGGTCATCGCCAGCCACAAATCATACTACAAACTGAGAGGTTGGACATCACACAATGCAAGCTAAGAGAGGGACAGGGCCAAAAGTTAGGGCTAAATTTGTCTCCAACAGAGCAATCCTTCATAAATCATATTTAGCGTGCCTGTCATCAGAAGCCTTCTGGGACAGGAAGCTGCATTAACCAAGGCCAAAACTGCCGCCAAGAACCAAGAGAGTTAAAAGTAGATTTTTAATGAGTTGACCTTTGTCACTTTTATGCCTTTTAGATTTTTTTTAAATTTGATATTCTTTTAGGTCAGAGTTAAGTATACAGTAAGAAACAAATGCTGGAGTATAACAAAGGATGGTAATTATTTTAAATAATGGTGGTCTTGTTATTGTAAACCTCACAAGAATTTTATATATGTTGTATATAATATATGTATAATATTATATATTATGATAATATATTATATATAATGTTGTTTGTATACTGATGGTATATTAAACGTACAGTACAGACTATAATGATGGTTTTACATACCATGTCTTTGATATTAATTAGTCTGCCAGGAAGCTGTATGGGAAGCCTTCCAAACTTTCTTGGACAAAGTACCTGACACTACAGAGTTCCAGCAGTGGGTCCATGCCTGCCAGACAGACTCGCTGTGTGTGGAGGACTTGGCCCATAATTTCAGCAGCACCCAGGAACACCTTGACATGGTGGCCAAGGTGAGGATATTCTAGTAGATAACAACCATGTATTAACACCTAAAATATTTGATACCAAACAAACACATAATATGTATTCTATTAGTTCTTTGTGTTATCCACAGAGACTGAGCATTCAAGATAACCAAGAGGAGTAAGTATGCAACATATATAGACACATGTAGCATTTTTCTCAAACTCTTCAAAGAATAACATACAGTTTGTGAAGCCCAATATATTTTATGGCATTGCTCAACATCAGTCCCTCACCTGCTCTGTTTAAAATGATGGCATCCTAGATATTTTAAAGCTTTGATGTCAATTCTATATACACGTGCTTAGCAAATTCACTAAACCAGATAATTAATAAAAGTAACAGGTGTAGCCAGGTGGGGAAAGGGGTGGGGGAGGTTGTGTAGGTCCCTCATTCAAATTCAATCCTATTTTAACACTGATCTCCACCTCAGACGTTGAAGGTTGAATCTTGAAGGTTGCATGGATGAATATTTGTATATATTTTTGGACAAAAGAGTCAACCCTCTAGTAGACTGTCCATGAAAAGGTACTAAACTGTAATATATACAGTATAAACAGTGTATGTCATTTCTACGCCTAACAAATCAATCCTACACTTCTACCTCGAATCAAAATTTTCCAATTAATTTGGGATTTCTGGTGACAATATGGAAGTTCCATATACTGTTTGTAACCAGGGAACCAGAAAAGCCCCCTTTTCAGACTATTCTTCTCAAAATGAACCACATGAGATAAAATGAAAGAACTGAACCCATAATTCTATAATATCTTCATAAATGTGTTGATGTTTTTTTTTGTTTTGTTTTTTTTTTTAGTGCTATGGCCACATCTGTACCAGGCAAGAAATGTATGTAGTTGAATAAACACCTTGTAATAGACTGTAAAGTATAGAACATTACCATAATTAATTGATTATTCATACCTTTAAAGAGGTTCAAAAACTCCTGAAGAGAAATTTGCCCTGGATTTAGAAAAGGTATGACCTATGTCATTGTGCTTTAAAAGTATAAATAGTGGTTAACATACATTTTAAATGAACTGTAACCTGATTTTCGATTGCCTGAAGACCAAGGTCTCAGCTGTACAGTACATAATAGAGTTCAGTGTGACTGTGAAGGACCCAGACTACAGGCAGCTACAGAGAGACCCTGACAGCTTGCAATATCAGGATGCCCCACACAGTCTTCATGAGCAGGTGAGGTCAAACTTCTAGCATTTTGCATCAATTTGCTGTGTCTCAAACAGTGCGTTGTGTTTTCCATAGATAACTTCATCCAGTCATCTCTTACAGGAATTGGCTGTATTAAGTTATACGAAACACTGTGAACACTAAATAAGGACACTGATGTTCCCGTACCACAACGATTTATGTTTTGTGGAAAGGAGCTCACAGTAAAGGCGTCAAAACCTGCAGGGAAATAGGCAAACTAGAGAACTGTAGAAATAAATATAATCCAGTCATAGCATCTAATTCTTTTCTAGATATCCTGTCTACTGAAAAACAACGCATTATAAAAGATTATATTCAGTTCAGTGTGCCAAGTTTCTAAGCTTAGGTTATGGTTAAACTTCTTTCCTAAGTATTGCTTTAAAGTTTGTTGTTGCATTTCTGCATCTGAGTCTTGAGGAGATGCTGTTTGTACCTTTGCAGATGCTGCAAATTTTCAACAAACTTGCTGGTTTTAAGGAAATTCGACCGCTTGGAATTCCGTGAGTAGGATCCATCCAGAAATTACTTTCCACTGATCATGAAAATTCCACTTTTTGGAAGAAAAGAGAAAGACAATCTCTACAATGTCTCGTTTGACACGAGACTTCGGTACACGAGGTTAATACGTTTCAAATAAAAGTGACCAACTGAGCTAATTCTACTCTACATAGTTATAATGGACTGCATGTTAACTCTGCAATAACCACTAATTACACTGAAGTAAAGTAATATGTAATATGTACATGAATGGTTATTGTCCATTCTAAGTTGGCAGACTTGTCATTATTGTAAATATACAGTCAAGTGCAAACACGTTCTCTGATGACGTCATTAAAAAAAATCATTAGAGTATGTTAAGATATTAAGAGGAGGAAAAATGTCAGTCCAAACGCATTTCCTTTTCTAAATGCGACGTACTGTAAATGTACTCCAGTAACATATCTACTCTTTGCCTTCATAACTGCAAAGTTGTAATATTCACCTCCTCCATAGCCTGCAGAACTTGTCATGCTATTTTTTCTGATGATTTTGTGAGGTTTTGTAGCAATTCTAACATAGAGGTGCATATAATAATTATAGAGTTATAGAGTACTTTAGTAACAGTACTAAAGATGAATGAATGAATGAATGAATGAATGAACTATTTCTCCTCATACAAATGAGCAGTCCTGGAAGTGTTGCAGTGCGCTATGCAGTGGTGTTTGAGACAGAAGCAGACTCTACAGGAATAGGGCCCTCAGGGACAGTTGGAGAATATGGCACAGAAATAGCCCTGAAGGACATGGTATTAAAGGCCCTGAGGGAGGATACATCCCTGCCTTTGGATATTTGTTCTCTCAGCTTCGAACCAACTACACAAAACCATTTAAAAGACCTACCATCTGACAAACCAAGACATTTACCTGGGCTTATTAGTAAGCAAGCAGCAGTGGCCATCTCTGAGGAGACTACTGAGTCAATTAACAACTCAGAGGAAGAAGCAGCTCCTAATGGAACTCAAGGGAGGGATGAGAGCATATTTCCTACACAGGAAACTTGTAGGCATTTGCCTACTGTAACTACATTGGTGGCCATTAGAGAGCCATCTCCACCTGAACCAAGTGGTGGCCCCAAGCTGAAGGAAGCTGAGGAACAAAATCTAATAACTAAGGTTGAAGGTAATGCACTGTTTATGTCTAAAATAAAACTATAACACAACCACAGGACACAACAGTCTGTCTCATATAACATCAAACAAATCAAACCATTTATTAAATGCAAACTTTTAAAATGTATGTTGAGAGCCACTTTCTTATAACATTGCTTTGTTTTGAAGGATATAAGAGGAACACTACATTAGATTCCCCATTAAAGGTGTCTGAAGTGGAACAGGCTCTTGGAAATGAAATTGCTGCTATGCCCAGCTCACCGAACTTGAACTCCATTAAAGTTATAAGAGCATCTACTACAAATCAGTATTCAGAGAGGTTAAGTGTTGTACCAGAAGCTTCATTTAAAGAAGAAATATTCTTTACCCCAACTGAAGTGCCTAAAGCAGAGGACACAGCAGGCGATACCACTGAGGCTATGGATGTCATTTCCGAAACTCCTGAACCCAGCAGTTTTACAGGGAGCTCTGAGGTACCTAGCACAAATGAACCCATAGAGTTAAGAGGGTTCTCCTTAGTACACAGGACTGAAGGTACCATCCAGCATATGCAGTCTGCCTCAATCCCTCAAACTGTATCTTCTGTAGACTTACCCTCTTTGCCTCCAGCCCTACCTGGAAATTTCCTTGATAAGGAAGGACAGTCTATCCAAACCCATTCCTCTCACCAGACTAAAGCATGTGACAATCAGGACTTTATTAAAGGCTTGCCATCTGAGACAGACAATCCACAATCCTCAGTCCCCTCTGTAGACAAAGACATTGGGGTGTTCTTTAGTGTACAGATTACCAACATGCTCTTTTCAGAGGATCTCTTCAATAGGAGCTCACCTGGATATAAGTCTCTGGAGAACACATTCCTTGAACTAGTAGGTAGTCTCACTTTTTTCAGTTTTCATTGTCTATACAACTAATTTGCACATTTTTGTGTTTGCACAACGGGCATTTATTTTATTTTCTTTTATTATTTTGCACAATTAAAAATATACACAAAAAGAAAAGCAGTAAGATTACAAATATACAGTGCAGGGAGAGGCAAAAACCCACGAGGACTTATTTATAGCCTCTACCTAAACATTGTCAAATTTTCAAAGTTACTGAAAACTAATAAACTAATAATAACAATAAATATCATAACAACAACAACAAAGAATATGATTACAGGAATGGTTGAATAGCATGTATATATTTATATGTCAATGTGTTTATGTACAAGTGAATGCTTGCATACATTCATCAATAAAAAATGCTTGAGTATGTGTGTAAGCATGTATAAGTAACATGAGTGGGATATTGGTTTATACACCTAAACAATAATAATAATAATAATAATAATAATAATAATAATAATAATAATAATACATATCACTCTAAATGAAAATAAGTAAAACATAATACATGGACAACAATAAATGGGGAAAACAGTTAAAGGCAGCAATTAAATGGTCTTTTAATTATGTTTTATAACATATTATAGATGAACATTTCTTTTGTCAGTGGGCATTAAAATTTTGTAGGTACAAAATATTTAAATATCTTTTTAATTTCTTTTTTAAGGTCAGGTTTGTTTTCTCTAATTTTTCTGCGTTACTTTAATGTCACCTGAAGTGTTATAGCTGAAAACAAATGATCAAAGGCCAGGCCTTCAAGTTGTTCCTATAGGGTTGTCCCATAGCCCTATATATCCATATCCCAAAACACACAAGCTAGTTATGATTTCATTGCAGAACTAGGGGATGATTAAATAGAATAAACATATGGATTATGTGAAGGCATGACTCTTCATGACTAGGTTCAGAAGCACAAATTCTTTGCAAAGATTACATTCATATTTTATCAAATTTTCAGAGACAAACTTCTGAATCCAGTGACCTGCCAAACCCAGAGTCTTCCAGTAAACAAACTGAGAAGGAACAGCGGACATTAGCCTCAATACCGGTATCAGTAAACTTTAACAGTCATTTATCTCGTATTCACTATTACTAACAACTGTAAGTAACCTAACCTCATTTGAGACTAACCGTACTGACTGAATTGTTGCTTTGTTACCATTAATAAAAGCTGATAAAGTTACAACAAATTTAAACAACAAAACTGTTACAACAAACCTAAAAAAGAACATGCCTAATGTCAAATATTGTGCTTTCTCTAACCTCCATTATGCTTTCTTTTTGTTCTATACTTGAAGAATTTTTATTTTCTTTAGTGGTGTCTCTCTGTATTGTAGTAAAGGAAATACTGTGCTCTTTGCTGTTTCTTCTTCAGAGATTTCATCCATCAAATGTTGATCAAAGTGCAGTGCCATTGTATATTTCAAGAAAATGTAAAATCTGATAAAGGGCATAACAGTAGATAAAGTAGGGAGCTACTACTCTACATTTAATTTAGCTAATGACATTCTGGTCATGAATGCAATGTTTTCTATTACAATTCATGAATCAAATCTTGAATCTACAGCATATGAAGACATTCTGTATAATTGTGTGCTTCCAGCTTTGTGGCAACAGTTTGGGGAAGACCCACACATGGGTGTGATGGTCAGGTGTCTTTTGGCGATATAATATATATTTATGGTAAAATAGCCAAGCAATATGCAGTGTTGACCCTAGATGAGTACACTGTAATGAGCTTTTGTGAGTGTATGCTTTTGGTTCCTCTTAATGATACTAGCATGCATCAAGTACTATAATACAATCTACTCTAGTAGACAGACACAAATTTAATTCCCAGTTTTAAAGGGTTATTAGTGATACTGTGATACAGTATTGTGTTCTGGGTACTGGGTTGTGAAATTAAAGGCTGACTGTGTGAAGTGTAAAATGTAAAAGTGGTCAGATGTTAAACTCTTTTGGACAAGCAGCAAAGTTAATTTCAGATTCACAAATGCGTTTCTGGATTTTGGGGCATAAGTATAATTACTAGCAGAATCTAACGGCTATAGAAGACTTTTACTTATGAGAGACATATGAGAGACTGTCAAATTCAAGCATAGAGACTTTTAGTTATAATCCATAATATAAGCACAGGCAGAGTGTCTGTACAGGCAATTCATTATTCAGACACTTGAAGGCAGAAGTTATGCAGAAAACACCAGAAGTCACCTACGGAACTTGAAGAAGAAGAAGAAGAAGAAGAAGAAGAAGAAGAAGAANAAGAAAAACTATGATTTTGCAACCAAAGGACACAATTAAGTATAAATACATTGACTAGTGAGACATAATGAGACTAATTACAGTGAATGAGTCTGAATAATAATTACAGTGTGTTTGAGTATTACTCTCAAGTAGTCTTGACAAAAGTTACTGGGGCAGCGTAGTGGTGTAGCTCTAGGGTCTCTGGTTAAATTCTGAGCAAAGTTTTGTATATTCTCCCCTGGTCTATGTGGGTTTCTCTGGTCTCCTTTGACCTTCCAAAACCATGCCAATAAATGGATTGCCTACACTAAAATTACCTGTAGGTATGAATAAATGTTTAAATGTGTGTTTTGAATGAATGAAAGAATGAATGAAAAAGTTACTGCATGGCAAAAAATGTAGAAGAATGTTTTCTGAGACCAAGATGCATCAAGTACATCAGTAGACATCATATCTGCAGTCAACTAATATCATATCTGCAACCTGTCCAAGTAGAAAGGCATTCCTAGTTTAAAGGGTTACCAAAGTAGTGGCACTGTATCATGTTTTGGATACGAATGTGTGGAGATTAAGGCTGACTACATGTAATGCACATCTAAATGAGAACTGAAGTGAAGTGACCCATACTCGGAATTTGTGCTTTGCATTTAACCCATCCAAGCGCACACACACCGAGCAGTGGGTAGCCTTTTCTTACTGCAGCACCCAGGGAGCAGTTGCCTCAGTCTCAGTATTGAGGGCAGAAGAGCGCGCTGGTCATTCACTCCCCCCACCTACAATCCCTGCCGTACCTGAGACTCGAACCCACGACCTTCAGGTTACAAGTCCGACTCTCTAACCATTAGGCCACGACTGCCCCGGTTCATCAGATATGATGAAATGGCGTGGTAGTCTAAAATTAAGATCTATGTGTGTCATTGGCTACCGTATATGTAGAAGAAGGTTTTCTGAGACCATAATACATAATAATCTAAATAAATAATAAATAATCTAGACAGGCTGGGAAACATGGGAGAGCTCCTCCTGTGCAGCATGGTTCTTTGCCTTTGAAGACTGATCTAGAGAGGCAAAGTACTTATAACTCATTAAGCAAATACTCATAGCTTGGTGGTATTATAGGTTTCCTCTATAGCTTTTAAGAAAAAAGGTACAATAGTTTACTTGCAGAGGTTTGATGGGCAATACAGAGACACCAATTTGATATCTGTGTTGCCATTTTTTTGGCTTGATTTCTTACTTTTTTTCCTGCTCTCTTCTATTTTTCTGTGTGCCAAGCAATGTCCATTCTCTGCTCAGATTCACTAATCATACTGCAAACAGGGCTGGAAAATACTTGTACTTAATTGTACTTGGTTACAACTGTATACTCATGTATTATTGTGGGGTATTTATAATTTACTTGAGTATTATAATAATTGATTACTTACTCTTACATAATTACATTTCCAAGAAAAAAAATAAACATTTTTCTCCTTACATTTTTATTTAGACATTCAAAGTACTCATATCATGAAGATCTCTTCTTCTCTTATATAATTGGCTAGGCAGCCAGTCAAATTCTAGCTAATAGTTAATATTGATTGGATATAGACAGTATATTGGATATTTTTTGTCTGATTAGTTCATTAGCAAACTACATAGTCAAAACTTACTAAACATAGAATATTTACAGAGATTAAATGATGTTGTCAGGGAAAATTGCATAGGTGATTATAACAGTTTCAGAAAGTTATAACTGTTATAAAAAGTTATAAAAGTTTAATTCAGTTAAAAAGTTTAATTTTTACTATTTTAATACTTGAGTACATTAAAAGTAGCAGCAATATTACATTCACTCGAGTGCATTTGTGGCTGGATATTTCCACTTTCAATTGACAAAATTGAAAAAATATAATTTCTCAGTATGTTTTCCACCCATGATACAGAATCAAAGTGGTAAATGAGCCATATACAGTATATGATACACATTTAAGATTAAAAATGCCAGCCTAAAATATACACACAAACATTTCTTTGTGAGGAGCAAAAGGTCTCAAAAGTACAATAGCTAAAATTAGTCTCTAGTTCTCTGTAGGCAGGGATGCAAACTCATTTGCACTGGTGTAAATCCATCGTCTCTCCAACACCTCATTTTCACACAAGAGAGCTGTAGACAGAATGAGACAGAAGTACTAATCAGATGCACACACCTACAATAATTGCTTAGGGTTTTTTTGTACCAACTGACAAAAAACATTACACTTTATCTCCAAGCATGAAATTACTAATCAGTCACATGATAATTAACTTTTTTTAGTTCACAGAAAAATCAAAAAATTATTATTTGTTGCCATTTTTTTTAAATTGATAGACTGTAATATATTCGAGTGTATATACAGTTGATCCATGATGCCTCTGACTGATTTGCTACGTTTATTCATTCAGTTGCTCCAATTTCTACAATCCAATCTGACTGGACTTATGGAGCTACACATCCTCAACTTCAGAAATGGCAGTGTGGTAGTAAACAACAAGATGAAATTAGCCAAGCCAGTGGTGGATAATATCACCAAGGCTGTACACTGCACTCCTGATGACTTTAATAATACTGCCTCAAAGAGAACGGATCGTGAAAATGACACCCAGTCAGGTAAGGAGGTGGCGCATCTCTGCATTACCAATAAATCTTACATGGCTAAAGGCATCAATACAAAGGCAGTGATCCTCCTTTTTCTCCCCTCCAGCTGATCATGGTGATCCATGCAAGTACCTGGATTGTAATGAGTTTTCTCACTGTGTGGTGAACATACTGAGCACTGAGGCTGAGTGTCTGTGTGATCCTGGCTACAGCACAGTGGATGGCCTGCCCTGTCAGAGCATCTGTAACCTCCAGCCCAACTATTGTCTCAATGGGGGACTATGTGAGAACATCCCAGGACATGGAGCCAGCTGCAGGTACCTCAAAACTCTGATCAAGGTCCTGAAAACGCTTTTTGAAAAATATCTTTCTTTTACTGTATCAAGTAGAGCTAGTCCACTGGGCTGAAGTTCAGTGATAATAATGTAGTAGTTACTATTTAAGGGAAAAGAAAGTCATGATAGAGTAGCAATCATCATAGAGAGCATTTACAGTCACAGTAAAATCCAGTCATTATTCAGCAGTAATCAGATTATTCATGTGGTCATGTAAAATCAGATTACGGTTGTCTTTTGATATCATGACCTTTTGGATTTTAGCCCAGTAAATTTGGTTATTCAATGCATGTAAATGGTTAAGAAAAAAGTTCATCTCCATCAAGGGTGCTTCAACCTAAACTAATAAAAAAATGGATGAAATTTGTATATCATATACATCATATACATCATATACATGTTACAAAACTCAAACCATTCCAAATATTGTTCTGTTAAAAATGTAGTGCGCTAGATAGATTCAAGAATGCAAATATATTATACTATCTCTAGCAGAGATCATATGTAGTGAATGGAAAACAATTGGGAAATCAACCTCACTGTGTGTCAGAGGGGTTTGATTTAAAAAAAATAATATAAATAAATAACTAAAAATAAATCTAAAAAAAGCTCCAGCATGATTTTATTTGCTTAACAATCATCTGAAGTTTACAGTCACATAATTCTTTTAGTTCGAGAGGAAATAGATTGTAATTATATGCTTTTATTTTATTTTTGGTCTTTTATATTTTGAACCTGATCGCTGCTTGTTCTGAAGTGTAAGTTCTGTGTAACAAGAAATGCTCTATTTGAATATTCTCAACTTTTATTATTTGAGAAGATTTGGATGAGAACATTACTTTTTATTATTTTTAGATTATTAGATTATTATTATTATTATTATAGGTCATTAGATTATTAAGTAAGAGCACTTTTACCTGGGTAAGGTTTAGAGCTCCTCACCTTCAATCATGAGCGGTAGTGACATTACTAAAAAAAGAACTCTGATTACTGAATGATGCATGTAGCTTTACTGGTACTGTTTCCTTGTTTGACTCTAACAGGTCTAACACTAAAACTGTTCCTAGATGTTCTGCAGGTAAATATTGGTACTATGATGGAGAGCACTGCAGTGAGCTGGTGTCTGTACCAGTCGACCCATTCATATTTGTACTCTGTCTGATGGGAAGTCTCGCAGTGGTGTGTGCTGTGATAGGCCTGTTGATGTTGATTAACAGGAAGTGTATACGGACCAGAAAGACAGTGACGCTAGTGTAAGAACAAGCTATCTGTCGGTCTGTCTATAATTATTTATTGCACTGGTGTGGCCTGTCCTTGTTCTTTCATTTTGGTGTTAAATCTCCTCTCCTGTGCGTTACAGGAATTCTCACTCTCCCCTGTCTATGGAGGGAGTTATGAGAGTGAATCCAATCTTTGAGAATGATGATGGTATCTTGACTCATGTGTCCAGCCTCAGCTCTACCACAATCACTGACTCTGGCTCGTCTCAACCCTCTGACCAGGGCTCATTTTATTCATTGGAAAACATGCACCTTAGCATTGAGGTAAATTCCACAGTTCAAAAGGTGTCTTAACTAGATAACTATCTCTTACAACTAAATGAGCTGCACTAATTACTGCTTTTTCTTTTATCTTAAATTAACTCACTCAGTACATGGCTTAAAGCTGTTGCTATGCTGGTGTTCACACCATACAATCTCTATGGTAGTTAATATATTATAACCAGGATGGTTGTTATATGATATAGATGAATAATAGTGAATAATATGGCACTATACATTAGTGTACACAAGTAAGTAATTTAAAGACAAAAATGTCTAATACACCAGTAGGCTGAAGATAAATATTTGTTTTCACCCAGTATGTAACGCTATTTCTCAGAAGAACTTGTAGAAGCAAATTCTAACAATTCTCAAACAGATTACATCGTTGTGCAGTTTTGTTCAAGCATTGACAGCACAGTAAGTGAGCTTTTGTGGCTGCAATTCGAAGTGATCTTATTAGATATCCAGATGTTTGTAGGAGGTTAACCAATTAAGGCAGAATGAACAGGAAATGAAATATTACCAGGTCTTGACGGTCCTTGGTTATCAGAAGAGACATTTCCTGCATTACTATACTCCAGTGTATCCTTACAAGTAGTTTTAGTGACGCTATGAGCACTAGCGGATGCAAGGGACGATTATAATGCATGTTTTTTAAAGTTATTATTTTGCTGCAATAAAATTCATTGTCCTTAATGAACCTACATGTTAAAACTAATCAAACCTTAATTAGGTCTGACGCTACATCTACAAATGATAACCAGCAGCTCTCATGCAACATGTCATGTCTGTCTAGACATGTTTCTTTTTTTCTGTAGCCAGTAAAATTACTTTCCAGTTTGTCTGTTAACAAATATACCCTAACTGTGTAATGGCAGCCTATGATTATGTTCACAGATTCCCAAGCAACTCTACACAACAAGGTCAGAAAAGTTAGTATCAGAAATAGTTGGTTTCCACCACTGCATACCGCATGTTGAGGTAAGCTCCCAGTTTTCCTAAGTAAATACACTTCTCTGTTATTTGATTATATACAGTTGTGACAGTTAGAATATTGTGTTATATGCCTGCTTAAGGAGAACTCAGCTCTGCATATTTAAGTTTCATACCATTAAAACTTCTGACTCTCAACAACTTATTACCAAAGCATTAAATTGGAAAATTCATATAAGTATTTCAATTAAAATGATATAGAAAAGGCAACTGTTCCCATAGTTTAAATGTCGATTGGAGCTGCCAGGATGTCAGAATGTCCATACTAGGAGGTGGTAAACACTTGACACATGGACCAGCATCCAGTGATCACCTCAGAGAACAACTACACAAAGGAATGCCACAAACACTGCAGCAAACACTATTAATACAATTAATGCCCATGACTTTGGCATCTTGTGACCACAAGCTACTAACTGTGTGACCTCAGTATATAAATTCATACTCATTTAAAAGCTTACAACATGATCCAGATGATCCAGATAAATTATTACATGACGTTCGTACAGCTAAAATAGCTGGCTAACTGACTCGCAAACTATTAGTTCATTTTCTTCACGATTTGCAAGAAGAGGCTAAGTGGAAGAATTTACACTCACTGGACGCTTTATTAGGAACACCTGTACACCTACTCCTTCATGCAATTATCTAATCAGCCAATCATGTGGCGAATGTGTCAGAAAGTTAAGGCTGCAGTGGCCACAGACTCACTAAAACTGGACAGTTGAAGAAAAAATGTAGCCTGATCTGATAAATCTCATAAAATCTGATAAATCTCATCAAATAAATGTCTGCTGAGGCACACAGATGGTTGGTACCAAGAGCATGAATTCATGGACCCAACCTGCTTTGTCTCAACAGTCCAGGCTGGTGGAGGTGGTGTAATGGTGTGGGGAATGTTTTCTTGGCACACTTTGGGCCGTTCATATCAATCAATCATCACTTGAATGCCACAGACTATTTGAGTATTGTTGCTGAGCATGTGCATCCCTTCTTCTACTATTTACCCATCTTCTACTTCCAGCATGATAATGCAACATGTCACAGAGCAAAAGTCATCTCAAACTGGTTTCATGAACATGACAATGAGTTCAGTTCTGTTCATTGACCTTTCCAGTCACTGGTTCTGAATCCAACAGAACACCTTTGGGATGTGGTAGAACGGGAGATTCATAGCATGAAAAGTGCACCTGAAAAATCTGCAGGAATTGTGTAATGCAATTATGTCAACTTGGAACAGAATCTCAAAGAAATATTTCAAATTTCTCGTGGAATTCATGCCATGAACAATTGAAATGGTTTTGAGTGGGAGGAGCAAAGGGAAGCTCTTCCCAGTATTAGTATAGTGTTCATAATAAAGTGCTCCATAAGTGTATATTCAAGACAAGGGGAAAATAACCTCTGTTCCATTCTCAGTGAACAGATATAGCATATTCAGACACTTCTTGCTTTAATAAAATATTAACCTATCTCATTTTTGACCATCATAGTTTGATCAAATATACATACAGCTTTATTGTGCATGTCTATGGCCTGCTTAACATGGAAGTGTGAAGTTACAATTACTTTATTTTCAACCTCCATGTGATCAAGCTACAAAATGGGGGAAAAACATGTTTGCCTCCATGTTTGTCTTTTGCTACCAACAAGCTAGCCAACTAACTGTATATACAGTATAACTCATTTAAAAGTATTGCTACTTGGTTTACCGTTAATGCTGTGAGCAGCCATGTTGATTTGATGTCACAAGCTGAACTTGGGGTCACAGAGACCTTCCCAACTGTACGAGTAGGAATTCTGAGTTGAACAAACTGCCTTTCTGCATGAATGCTCCTAAAATGTGATCAGATCTCTAAGGGTTTACATTAACAAATCAGATCCAGTTGGAAAAGCTGTTAATGCAGTACAAATGCAGATCATACCAGAGTCAGATAAAACTTTATGAGTGGAAACGCTGAGCTTTCTGCAGTTTCGGCTGTATACTATATATCTATGACATGATCCTGTTAAGTTCTTCGAGATCTATTTCAATTCACAAAAAGTCATGAATTGTGTAAATGTTATTCTCAATCTTTTTTTTTTCCCACAGACATGGAGACTGTCTAATGAACACAGGACATCATGCTGTCTTCTGAGAGGATCTGACAGTGATGGGTTTGAAGTGACTGTGTTATGACGCCAATTTCACGGCCAGTCAAAACGTCTGAGCTGAAATTGGCAGCAAAGGTCACACCCGGAGCAATAGGGAGCAGATAAATCATTGTTTATGACTTGTAATGTGTCAAGATGTACCCTTGTTAAAGGTTCTTTTTCCCTCACAGTGAGGTATTTATTTACAAATGGATACATTTGGTGGTATCATTATTGCTATAGACTATGCTGTTTAGACACTAGTATATATCCAGTGTCCCATTTTAGTTTTTTTTAAAGCCATATCAGCTTCTGCATTTTTAATTAGATTCTGATAATGATCTTAGAGCTAATAAACTTGTACTAGAAAAAAAAAGTCTTTTGCAAGGAAACATTTCTCACCGATGATTTGTGTTGACCCCTGACAAAAACATACAGGATATGGATTATTTTACTTTATTATACACTTTTACAGAGAAGAGAACAAAAAATAATAAAATTAAAAAAAAAAAAAAACAGCGCTTCCACACCAATGAATTACTTGTGTCACAGATCTGACTTGTGGTTTATGTACCTCATGGATGTTTTTTTTTTTTTCTTCAAATCATCACATCTCCACCAAACAGCAGGTGTAAAATATGCACGCACAGTACAAACATTTTTGTAGGGAATGGATTTATTCAAATCCAACAAAACCATTGGAGTCAAGTATTTTAAGTCTATTGTGTCACAGAAAACATTCTAATAGAGGACACGTAAGTCAGACTGAAAATTTATAAGCAATCAAAAATTGTGGGCAACTACACATCGGGTCTGAGTAAAGACTACAGCTTTGTGATTTCAAATGTAATGAAACTACTTGCAGACACAAAAGTGCTCATTAATTTGCACGTTAACAAATATGTCATTGGAAGCCTACCAACAGCAGAGATTTCACAATAAATGATTTGTACTGAGAACAACATCTTGATAGCTCACAAATATGCCCTAAAGCATATCGGAATAATTTCTAAAGTCCAATAAAGTGCTTAAAAGTACAAATGCACTCTAAGACATGAATCACTACATTTTTCACGTTCTTTCTTCAAAGAGCTCAGGAGCTGTCTGTGAAATTCTCCAGTGTGGAAAAGGTTTGGATTGATATTACTGCAATATTAACAATGATGTACAAAATGAATGTACTGAAAATGTACTCCAGGGATGAAAAGATTTGCAAGCGCAATACTTTTCCAAAGCAGAGCACAGAGTAAATTATAACACCCATAATCTTTAATAACAATGGAACAGACACGGTGATGATGTAAATAACTGAAATAAATGAAAAAAGATAAAACTCAGTGACCAACAAAATACCCCTTAAAATAACAGACAAAACTTTAAGGCATTGCACAGCTCATATTCATGTGAACATGCATCAGAAATGCTAATTACCACAGCAAAATTAATATCAACCAAGAACAAATGATTTGACAGAAAGGACATCATCTCAAAAAAGAAGGGGGAAAAAAATCTACATTGGTCATAAACTCTTACTCATATGAGCATGTAGACACTCACTGAGACAGAGAGGTGCTGGTCCCGGTGTTTAAGCTCTGGTGCACTAATGTGTCAGTACAGACAGTAAGGACTGATAGAGAGCTACAAAGAACTGAAGTTGCTCTTCATTTGAGCAGGTTCTGGAGCATGGCTGTGGCGTAGGTAGGCCGAGCCTGCTTGCTCTCGATGGCGCTCCTTAGATACTGGATCCCACCGCAGCGCTCCCAGATCTCCTCAAACTGGCGCGGTAGAATCTCTGCTCCACGTTTCCTCGTCAACCCCGTCTCCTCCAGACTCAGCTCACACATCTCCATATCATCCTTTCCTAACAACACAGCACAACACACATTCTTGTACATTCATTCTGGAAAAATTATAGCCAAGAACTACGTCAATACAACTTTTTATTTTCTATATCATATATACCACTTTAAAGGCATGCTGCAACATTTTACAATTGCTGCAACATCTTTTTATTTTTGACATATCACGTACAGTTCTCTCGGAAAGTATTGGAGAAGCAGAATGAATTCAGAAGTCTACAGAAACATTCTTTCTGCCAATTTATAGAGAAATGCATCCAAACTAACTGGAAGAACTTCATCATGCAGCAAACAATGGCCCAAAACACACTCCCAACACAACAAAGGGGAAAAAGTGGAAGGTTTTAAACTGGCCAAGTAAATCACCAGACCTTATCCCAGTTGAGCATGCATTTCACCTCCTGGAGAGGAGACTGAAGGGAGAAACCACCAAAACAAACAACAAATGAAAGAAGCTTCAGTAGAAGCCTGGAAAAGCATTACAAAAGAAGAATGCAACAGTTTGGTGATGTCAGTGGGTTGCTGATTTGATGCTGTTATTGCAAGCAAGGGATGGGCAACCAAATATCTTATCCAAACACAGTGTTATCCAAAGAGTTACATTAATTTACTGTAAGACTCTCTGTTCCTATATGTTTGCTCACCTAAAAATTGGGTGGACTGCCATCAAAGGTGCAAGTTTCTAACACATCTAGATGTAACTATCAGGAAATGAAAGCTGAAATTCTGATCTATTGTCTCATATTCAACTTTTGACCTCAAATCCAAATGTCTTCAGTGCATAGCAAAAACAAAAGAATTGGCCTTGCCACTCCAATACTTTCCGAGGGGAATGTACACACAATAGTTTCCAATTCACTCAAAACCCATTTGTAATATAACTCTAAGGCTAACTGCAATCAATGTGTGTCAACAGTCAATAAACACTCAAGCAAAACATCTTTGTAGAACCTTTTCACAAATTCTTCAGTCTGAGGTATATGTAAATTAAGCTCTTAATTTGTGTAATTCAACCTTTAAGAGGCAAGGCGTCTTTTTCCACAGAGTCTGTGCATTTATGAGTACTCAGTGTAGAGACAAAAACACAGCAGTGCCTCAGGTTCTGCCTGATCTCACGCGAATACCACAAAACTCTACGGAAAGCATAAGTAACCAATGTTATTTTTGATTGTATTGTACCTGTTCAGAAATTGGAGAGAACTACATAAATATAGCTTGGGTAAGACAGTATTTCATGTCTATGTCGTCCCAAGTCTTTTACTGCTAGAGTTTAATAGTACAGTTAGGTCCAGAATTATTGCCATCCTTGGTAAAAATGGGTTTAAGAAGTGTCTGAAATAAATCACAGGTCACAATTATTGACACCCCTGAATGTAATACTTTGTGCAACATAACAGCACTAAGTATTCTTGATGATTGACAACACACAGTGAATAACCTCCTAGATCCTCTTCTGTGGGCTTTCCTCTTCATTCATTTCATTTAAAATCTCCTGCTACTTCATGGAGTCTGTGATGCCATGTATCCTAACACTATTTTCCATGGCGTATGGAGGTAAAACACCCCAAAATCACATATCCCCCACTGTACCTAACAGTGAGAATTAGGTACTTTTCTGTATAACCTTCCTTCTTAAGCTCTATTTATGTCTCCTCTGACATCGGAACCCAGTTCCAGTCAAAGTTCCATTACTCCACTTATGTTTGTGGTTAGATGAACTGAAAGGCTTTCTTCTAGCATTCCTTCCAAACAGTGTATTGGCATGGAAGTGGTGTCTAACTGTAGATCTGGAGACATGGTGAAGAGAAGTGTTAGCCTCTTTATCCTCACTCTTTGCTGTGGGTATGTGTCCTTTTCTAGGCAGGTTCATTCGGTTTATTTTAAACTTAATTATTATTCTAACAGTGGATATGGGCATTTTCAAGTGTATAGGGATTTTTATAGCCAGTACCAGTTTTATTTAGGTTAACACACTTTTGTCTCATTTCATTTGTATCTCTAATCTTTCCCATGTTGACAAACGGCTAAGAGATTTTGTCTCTGTATTACCTCATGTTAATACCCCAGAGAATCGGGAAGTCATGGGTTACTGCTTAAGGGTTCCTAACCACTCAGGTTAACTTAAATAAATGGCAATAGACTGTTAACAAATAGGATTAACAATATAAATACTAATATGCTTCAGGTAAATTTTGTTCCTAAAGATTTCTAGCGGTGCCACAAATTGTGACATATGCTGTTTCTGTCATATTTTTCAGTGAGAGATTAAGCTAATTAACCACAGACATTATTCCATAAACCTTTTACCCATGGTTACAAAGGTTGACACTTGTTTCAGAGCTGACACTAATATAGCTGTTTGTTTTAAATTTTATTAGCAGAACTCAACGACTACCTGATTCAATTCTAAGTAAGTTTTGAGTAAACAGTTTTCCAGTCTTTTTCTTAGTACAGACAAACATATAAAAATTCTTGTCTGTGGTAATTACTACAGATGTGGAGATATTAGATTACTAATAGCTTTCTAATAAGATTTTGAAAGCGCAGACTACGCCTTCAACTAAATGCCATAAAGAGTGATTGTGGAGTTGTTGTTGATTGTGTGGGGGGTTGGGGGTGTCTGGACAGTTTCTGCTTTGTGCTGGGTGAGAACTGCTGAATGGTAGAGAGGAGACAGGGAGGAGGTAGACGCAGAAACTCTATCACATGTAGAAAAAAGTGAGAGATGGAAATTTATACACAGTTAACTATGGAGAAGGTGTAGCTTTAGGCATGGTCTTTGTCACAAACTTCAGTTATTTCAAAATTCAGTATGCCTAGAGGTTAGGTTTGAAAATGCCCAATTATTCCTCTAAGTACTGGAAACCTTGGCTACCTGCTACCAGTAGAATAGGCTGTTTGTCTGGGTGCAGCTCCATTTGCCTTGCTATCCACGGGCCGTCGAAATGAGCGTACCACCAGCCCTTCTTCTTATTCTGTGGGTCTTTATACTGGTCTGCAGGGCGGATGAAAGGGATGCGAAAGTAACGCTGTTGCCTATTCACAGCAATCTCCTGCTGCCGGGTAGGAAGGGGAGGAGCCGGGTTCTGCTGGGCTGGAATGACATCACCAATAAATTAGAAAGTGTATACAAGCAAGACAAAGTAGAATACAATAAAAAACTATTTTAAAAAACTACTGGTTCTGATCTCTATTTGAAGTGTCCTTTATGAATAAAAGATTCGAGAGAGAGTAATGACTAACAGCAAGCCAGCACCTGATTCAATCAGAGAAATAACATGAGCTCAAAATATCTGATGGAAAATACATGCGTTTGATGTAAGAGGTTGCCTGAGAATGTGAGGATATGCATGCTGGCAAGAACAACAAAGGACATATGGATCTAACAAAGCAGTTTGTTTTACGCAGGTGAACACGACACCTGTAGAAAGCAATTGTCAAGAAATACAACAGGGCACGATGCCTTATAAGATGAAATATCACAATGAATTTTAATTCCCTGGAAACACCAGTGTATGCTGTGAGAACTGCTTTCTACTGTGTGCTTAACCACATCAGGAAGGTTAATCAAGAGCTAAGAGGCTCATTAAAACCTGGGGAAATAACAGAACAATCTGGTCCACCTGGGGCGTGCTCCAGCAACACATACACAATACTTAGATATGTACACAACACTGTATGGTGGAATATGCATCCTCAGCTGCTGTGCACTACAGGAATGACATTTTGCTTTCACAAAGGAATGTCAAAAAAAAAAAAAAAAAAAACTCTCAGTGAGTGAACAGTACAACATTATCATTCTGAGAATCTTGATGTGCATGCTGTATCCACAGTGTATAAACTGTGTGCAACAGTTTTATATTACCATAGTCTGTGACAGATTTGGGAGCTCTCTGCTCAGTCTCAGTGTTGCGCTTCTTGTTCTTTGACTTCCAGGCATGGTAGACCTTTAAACGACGATGAAACTCCTCTCTGCATGCTGCCAGAAGTTCTATATCTATGATTTGGATTAAACAAAATGACATAGTATTTATTGCTTTACTATCATGCACACAATAAGATTCTGTCAATGAAGAGCAAAGAAGTAACAAAAAATTAACTGACCATATGGTTATGTTCTTATTTTGAATAGGAACATACATTTTCTACAAATCTCACACCATACCAAAATGTATTTTTTCCCCAGAAAATCAGTAAAATGTGAGCGAAGCGATCAGAAAGAGTCCCTATTCTTACCACAGGAGGTGTTGATAGCATCTCGAAGCTCTGCATATTTCCATTTGCTCAGGTCGTACTTCTTCACCCCAGTGGCTGCTTTGCTGGCTTGTACTTGCGGACCCCTGAAAGCACAGGATCAAACTCGTTTACACAGTAAAATAGGCAGCTGAGGTGCTTTTTCGCAGGAAATGTGTAAAGAAACATTGATCAGATTAATTAGGCTCTGGGTGAAAAAGCCTCAGTTTGAAACGTCATAATAAAGCTACAGCTGTCTATAGTTTACTGAGAAAATCAGGGTATGTCTTTGCAATGGTGAGCTAGTGGGTAGCTAGTTCAGGCAGTGAAAGCGCTAGTGGAAGGAAAACATAAAAAGCTGCAAGAACAAAGAGAAAGCTTGTGAATGTACGTGGGATTTAGCAATAAGGTAAGGATCATGCCAGTCCTTTCTTACAGCTCTAAGTCAGGATTTGCCGCTTACTGGAGCTACTCTCAGTTCAAACCAGAATCCAATTCATAATCCCATTCATCTTACTATACCTGGCCTCTGGAGGAACTGCAAACTGTGTCAAAGGTACAGTTGGGAGAATGTGTCCAAACAGCCAATAAGTCAGTAAGGAAAAATGAAACAGATGGGCATATAATAAAAGCAGTGAGAGGTGTTCTTGGTGCCGTGCTCTGATCATTTTTGAGGTATCGATTAGACCAGAAAGTTGCTGAGGTTTTGCTTTCAATTGGCATCCTACCAGTATGCTTATGTGACTTAGACCAATGTATACAAAAACCCTGAGATGAAAATGTTTATGTCATGAATAGTTTTTTGGGAGATGAACAGAGATTGATTACAGTTCATAGTGACAGGCACTATTCCTGCAGTCTCAGCAGGCAACTTTAATACTTAGGTAAAGGTAATCGGAATCATTGTAATTCATCAGAAGCTTTGGTTCAAAAACATTTTAATTAAGTGGCTCAGTCCGGAAATTAGGAGCGACATTCTATACAGAGGATTAAATGTTTTGATGTGACTCCTTCAGATTGCAGAATAATACCAGTTTATAAAAATGATATGGCATTTTATGTTGTTNGTGTGTTAGTCTGGGTTCCACTGTTTGTTTATGTAAGCATGTTGCACAGAAGCTGAGAAACACACTCTTACACACACACACAATTTTGTGGACACGCCTTTTGACTCTTGACAGCTGTTAGCAGTAAAGCTGCTTAGCTCAGGCCGTCCCACTGCTTAACCCACATAGGTGTCAGCAAGTGTCTTGCACAAATGCACATGCACAAACAAATATATGAGCGGATGACTGAGCACCTCATGCCCCAGCTCTGTGAAAGCAGTTCACGTACCACGTCTAGAGAGTTTAAATGTAGCTGAAGTAATCGCATGAGCTATGATGCTCTATAAAGCTTTGGCTCATAAACAAGCTGATTCAGTTTAGAATTGCAAAATTAAGAGTCCAGCTCTGTAGTAGTGTCCTTGTGGATTCTACATTTGTATAGTGGCTTACTGAGGCATTGACAGTATTGCAAATGTTAAATAAATTATGTGATCTAAATGATCAAGTGGTCAGACTTGACCTCGGAATAAAATATTATTTGTTTGTGAATAAGTTTGTTTGTGTCCCATGTAATCATTGAAATGCTGCACTGAATACTATGAAGGGCTGATTAATGAATAAGGGAAGTTATATAGGTGAAGATAACTCAGAATTTGCCCATTGTTTATGGTTGCTTTGTAGAAGAAAGTTGCAGTCTAGGTTGGTGAAAGATTTAGAGGAGACTAGAGAACTTGTGAACAGGTTTTTCAGAGTGAGCTGGGGGTCAGGAAAAGAAGGATTTTGTCCTAATTATCACTTATAAAAAGCAATGATCTGTCGAACTGTCAAACAATCACTGGAAAAAGAAATGAGAGAAAGATGTTGTCTGGTTACCTGTAACCAGTGTGAGAAAGTATTAAATATTGGCTTTTTCTTTTCTTTAATAGAAGATTAAAGTGCAGCATGTTTAGCTTCATTCATTTACATTTACATTTAAGGCATTTGGCAGACGCACTTATCCAGAGCGACTTACAATAGACTTACATACACACGCCTTCATAATGAATACACACTCTGTAGGTCCGTGTGGCAGCTGAGCCGGCAATAGGCTCTCTGGGGGTGGACACAATGTTAGCTTGAATCACAAAGCCAATTTCCTGTCACAAAGCTGTTTACTTGGCTGCAGTTTGGCTTTTTTTTAATGCTATTTCACAAAAGCAGCAGGGCAACAGGACTGTTTCATTTGAAAATCTCAGTGTGAGAACATCTGTGATAGAATTTTTGTGGATCTAACATTACCTGATACTAACTTCAGCAGTGACTGGAAAGTGTTGCTGTATGGATGCATGATTTGTACCTGCGCAGGCTGAGATCCATCTGAGCCTCATCCTGGATGAGTTCAGCTTCAGTCTGAGCTATCCTCATGGCCAGCTCTCTGTCCCTCCTTTCCTGCTCCAGTATTGCTTGCCTCTGAACCTCCTCCTCCCGTTCTAGAGCTAACTGAAGGTCCAGTTCCACCTGCACCACAACACACACACACACACACACACACACACACACACACACACACACACACACAGTGGCTAAAGTGACCAGTGGTATCTCAGTGGTTAAAGTTTTGTCATAGTGACCAGAATATTCAAAATGCAGGTCTGCCACAGAGCCATGGAACAGAGATTGAGCAAGGCCCTTACTGCAGCTATATGGATTGTACTTTGCCTTAATTTAAAGGAGAATAAATGTCTTCCAAATTATTACAGTAATTACCACACATCAGTGATACTTTGATGCTGTGTTCAGGTATATCGATGACCATAGAAGTATATTTCATCCCATTCAACAACTGCATTTTATTTATTAGTCTGTTCAAAGAAAAGAGCACTCCAGAAGGACAGACAGTTAGAGGGACATGTGGACTGCCCCCTTGAATCCAAGGGTCTTATTATCATGAATCCTATTATCAGTAGGGGTTAAATTCGAAAATGAAGATGACAACTTTGGAGTCATTATCTTGTTTAAACATCCAACTACAGCCAAGTATTAACCTTAAAATGTCGATTTGGTTTTAAACAACACTAATGCCTGTTTTACAGTGGCTAGCAGTACTTTTTTGTTTTTAATCCTTACAGGTGGCAATCATTTTACAAATGATTGTTAAATTATTTCTGTTGAAGGTAAGTAATTTAATCACCGTGTGTAATGGTTATTTTATTCAATTATTTTTGCCTATTCTTCTATCGTGAATTTGACAGTATGGTCCTCTTTAAAATAATCCAAGGCTTTCCCCTGAGCCTCCTTTTTAAAAAGAGTTTTTCCTGAATCTCTCCAATAACCTCTGACCAGAAGAGTAAGAGATCTGCAGTGAGACCCATCACACACAACATTTCAGTAACACACGGCTGTAGAAGAGCTTCTAAGAAAAGGTAGGAATGACTGCTTCACTGGGAGCTGGCCGAGGGGTCGGCAAGGTTTAGACCTCATCTAGACAGTGAGCTTACAAACTCTTTGAACTAGTTTCATCAAATCCTTGACTTCAAACCCACTGCTGGTGCCAAAACAAAGAAAGTGTTTAAAATCCATGTCCAAATAAGCGGCCAGGTTGTAGTTGTAGCTCAAAACACAATGCAATTGTTATGGAAGTGAACAGCATGCACAACAAGCCTGCATGAGAGTGACTGACAGACTGACTTGCCATGGGACGTGAAATCAGTACTGACTGGAGGACAGAAGTCAATATAGGCCAGCAAAAAAAACTGTTATAGTATAAATGTAAATATGTAATACCTGTAGGATTCGCTCATCCTCTTCCCGCTGCTTTCTCTCCTCCTCTTCCTGCTTCCTCTTCTGCTCCATCTCTGCTTTCCTGTGGTAAGAGAGAATAAGGAGGGCTCTTATGCCAATAAAAAAAGCACACAGCAAAACGTATTCCTCTAATTTCATCCAGTTAGGTTTTACTATTTCCAGCACACCAGATCCATCTCATGAGGCTCTAAATTAATATCAAGCTTTTAAAAGGTTTTGTTTTGTTTTGATTATACAGGAAAACACATTTTCAGCATTTTTATGCCATTTCAAATCATTTTAATGACAGTAGATAATTTTGTTTTTCTTCAGAATTGTTTTTCTGTCAAATTATGAAATTCATTAATATTTCATTTTAGTTTATTATAATAATCCTGACCAGTAGGAAGATCCACTGAGTCCACACAATTGCAAATTAATTAATTAAATTTAATTATTCAAAATATTAATTAAAATAAACTCAGGATTGTGGTTTCCTAAAAAATAAAAAATAAAAATCTGCAAGAAATGCAGAATCACAAATTTTTCCATATGGAAGTATACAGAAATGTCACTTCCAAATACTTGGAGCAGTGGGCAGGAAGAAGCCATCAGAGAAGGCAGATAAATGACGCCAGTGCACTGCTTGAAATCAACAAAACTTTTTCTTTAGCAAAAAAAAACAAAAAAAAAAAAAAAAAAAAAACAGATTCCCCTCAGATTCACAGAATAATCAAGCAATGACGTGTGCTGGGAGAATATGAAAGAGAGACAGGACATTATAATGTAAGCCTCTTTTAGAAGCTGTAGAACACTGATGATGCAAAGCAAGTCATCACCAAATCACCAATTAAATCTAGTTTAACAACTGAGTGGGACTTGCATGCGGCGGTCGTCTTCCTCCTGTTTGCGTAACTGTGCCTCTTCTTCGCGTCTCTTTCTCTCCCTCTCCATTTCCTCCTGGATGCGCTTCAGCCGCTCCATCTCCTCCTCTTCCTGCTTCTTCTTCTGCATGGAGGAAAGCAGCTGCTCCGAGCGCTTCACCAGGTCCTCATATTCCTGTTCAATCTCTGTGCGACTCATCACTGTAGTCTGAGAGATACAGAACACATAAAGACAGTCAGACAGACTGGCTTTCAGAGGGAACACAATTGCAGGGAATACCCAGCATGCTTCATCAGCTTGGTGCAAGCAGCGATGTAAAATACACAATTCAGTTGTCACTCATGACGATTTAAACACTTTTGGCTCTATTTCCTCTCTACTGTAAGTCATGACCAGTTCCCACACACTGTCCAAATCTGGCATCGCAACGCAAATTTAGGCCTTCACACGTGTGCTTCCTCCTGAACACCTGAAACCAGATACAACAACTTTTTATATTGCTACAAATTCATAAAACAAGAGTGTCAGCTCTCCGGTTTAACTATATGCATGCTTTCAGATGCCCAGCTACCAGTAGCCTAACCTATTGTAAATCAACAGGGGAGAGTAACTTCCCACCCAGACTCCTGGCCATGAATCGCTCATTCATCCCAGAATTCACATTCTCCCAGCAAAAGAAGACAACATGGCAGGTTGTGTCACTTAGGAGGTTAGCTTGCTTTCATATCCTGCAGGTCCTCATTAATCCAGAGCATCACCTTAGTACTGCCTGACAGAGGGACACAGAAGTACCAAAGGCACCATATGCTGTTGTTTTATACAGAGGCGATCGAGGCAATCAAGTGGAAAAGATTCAGCTCTGGTGTCTATCAGTTGTCACTGAGGTAGTGAGGAGGGCAGAGACTCTGAACCTCACTGCCAATAGTGCACATTTGGCCTGAAACATGAAAGCCTTATCCTCACAGTGGGAGCAAGAAAAGGTTTAGACAGCAAAAAGTCCACTCTAGCAAAAAGGCTTAAGGGTTTGGGGTGTGCAAAGACTACTAATGGAGAGGCGATACAGCAAGATTGGATGATTGTAAACTCCCATGTAATTTATTTCCTAACACTCGGAGGCCAGCCTGGCTAGCTCAGTCAGTAGAGCATGAGATTTTAATCTCAGGATTGTGGGATTGAACCTCATGCTGGGCACCAAACCCAGTCACAAACTGGTGGCAAAAGCCTTCAGTGCCAGTCCCAAGCCCAGATAAAAATGGGAGGGTTGCATCAGAAAGGGCATCTGGCATCAAAAATAAAAAAAGTGTATCATAAACCGGATCTCCATGATGGCGATGGGTGATCCACTGTGGCAACCGCTAATGGGAGCAGCTGAAAGAAGAAGAAGGTATGGAGGCCAGTCAAATTATGCCAGTGCTCCATCATGCTTGTTGGAACAAGTCGCACACAGATCTGGTCCTCTGTACGTTGTGTTGTGTTGTGTTGTGTTGTGTTGTGTTATGCTTAGACATTAAGTACAAAAGGCAACCCAAGTCTGACCATCTGCTTTTATGTTAGGTTACTTTATTTTGCTATAATTGATGAGCTGCTTGAGATCTTTCAGTTGTCTCTACATTGAAGCTAACTGGAGTCAAACAGGGATCTGTGCTGTGATCTGAGCAATTCTACATTGTGCTGTAAAATAATCCAGCACAAAGATAAGAAAATTGCAGCAGGAGCTTGAGACAACAGTCCATGCATAGCAACTTTAGTTTATCTTCACCAGTCCATGGAATGACTGGCGCCTGTTGTATTATGAATGGCAAACTGACACCAGGCTTCCAGGTCACTAAAAGACAACACATCACACCACAATGTGCCTTGTCCTAGATTAAAAGATTTCATTCATCTAGTAATCACTTAATGTGGTGTTGTTTTTTTTAAAGAATAATGTTTAATCAACCCCACCTTAATCTTGGTCATGAGGGAGTTGATGGATGAGGCCAGCTCCTGAATCTGCTTGCTCATCTCCAGCTTGCCCTCTTTCAGACCACTCACAGCCTCATTAAACTTTTCCATTCTCTTCTTCAGATTCTGAACCTTTACCAGACCATCAACACTGCAATGCAACAGAAAATCCACATCAGTCAGAAAGAAATAGAAAGTAGCAGGATGGATATAAACAAACAGAATCTACTGGTACATATGGTTGATGAAATGATGAGTCAATGGGAGGAAGGTGGTTTGAAAGCGTGAAAACTGGCACCCACCGTGGCTTATGTCTCCTCTTGCACAACCACATGCGAACCGTTTTCTGAATTTTAATGCAGGCGCTGGCCCTGTACTTGATTTTATTCTTCACTGCGGGAGAAGGGGGAAAGGACAGGGAGAATACATTTTCTCATTTAGAAGGACAATTATGGTGCAGAGGCAAGTCTTTTACTTCGCAAATGCCCTGTTGAGAGTTCCCGTCAAGCGAGAGATGATCAATAAAAAAAAAGCAATGTTTCCATCTCTGTAACATTTTCAAGACCACAGAACCTTTTTCAGGAACTCAAGAGATTTAAATGTGTTTCCATCAGAAGACCTAGGGGTGATTTTATTATCTGGGCTGTAGTTCCAGAAAGCTTTTCAGTTTCTTGGCTTTTTCTGCAGACCAGCAACTACTGAGATGGAGCTTGCCACACTGTCACTCATGGGTCAAAGGTCACCTAATTTTTAATCTTTTTAAAAACCTGCCTACAGCTAACAAGCAATTACTAAAGCTTGTTAATATCACCAATGGTGCATGACCATGAAAATGTATCTGAAGATTATTTTGCAGGCAGCATCCCAGTGAAAACTCACATTTAATGACAGACAGTCCACACCACTGGACCTTCTTCCAGCGGCTGCACACCAGCCACTTGTTGACCCTCTGGACCAGCTCTGCCAAGTGCTCTGGGTCAGACCTCATGATCTGGTCAAACTCTGCAAACTGAGATGCACACAGCATTCACCTTTGTTTTAATACTGCAGTCTCTAGCTTTGACTATTTATTCCAGTCCTACACATAGGCTACTCACCTTTCCAGGGCGAAAAAACACCTTTGTCAGTCCAAACTTGTAATCACTGTCATTAAGCCCCAGTGCTTTAAAGAGAGCCTGCAGTGGACACATGCCATGCGAAATGGTCAGAGACAGAAAGCCCTAAATAGAAAGAAAAAAGAAAATGTAGCATTAAAGAGAAAGACCTACCTTACAGAAGAGGCGAGGGTCGAGTCTGGCAAGCTTGCCCGGTAGGTATTGCTTATACATATTATATAGCTCATGGAAAGGGGCTCGGGAAGGAAACCCCCCCTGCATAAGATCCAGTACTGAAACCATTCCTGGGAATAGCATAAAAAAACATGGAAAAACAAACCAAGGGATTAATATGAACCAGTTTGTTGTTCACAAAATGTTGTGTTTCCTACACTATATGCTTAGTTATGCTAAAGAAAGTAAAACCAAGAATTCCACATTATGAATCTGGAAGCCTTTTTTTTCCCATAAGGTTAGCGAAGGTAATGAGCCTTTGCGTATGCACACTATCTACTTACAGCGTGTTGGCCACACTCATTCTCTAGAGCTGCTTTGTGCGGGTCTTAAGTGCACCAACCATTATTGCTTGGTAAGAAAGACTAAGTGTTGCAAACGCAGGCTATGACATGCGAAAAAGCTCATTAACAAAAGCCCTTCCAGGCTAAGACCACCCCAGGAAGATAATGAAAAACAATCACTGCTCTTCACATTTAATACAGCTACTCAGTAGGCAAATATACATGCTGAAAAACAAGCGTGGAGGATTGATGAGCTGTGTTTAGTGGGGCCATATACTTTAAGTGAAACATTTGAAGCTACACTGGTAATGTGAAGAAAAGCGTGAACCTTAAGCAAAATCCGGGCAGGAACAAATCGAAACAAATGGATGCCTAAATCAGCAAGGACACTGTGTGTTGCATGTGTATCTGGATGTACACAAGCACTCCTACCAGAACACTGCAGCTGGGACAGAATCTGTGCTCCTTCAAACTGGTGGCTCACCATCTTCAGATTGGGCTTCACACAGCGGATGAAGCTGGATCCCTTTGGAAATATAATCAAACCGACAATTTAGATAATAGTTAGCTTATGCATTGTGTGTAAGTGGTGTGGTGCACTGTTGTTTGACAGTGTACAATAATCCAAAAGAACAGAAACAGATACTCACTGTGCTACGAAGTTTTTCGAGTAGAAGAACCAACTGAGTCTATAAAATTGACAGAAAAAGGACACGACTCAGCAGTTTGTAGGGGGCATGCTACACAAAATGGAGTTTGTCCCATGCAAACTACAATCATAGACAACAGCAGGCATATAAAGCAAGTGGGAAACATGCATCGTGCTAGTGAGCCTACATGTGAACATCTCACTCCTGGGTTGGAGCAGAACCATACCAATAATGTAATGAGAGAGAGCTAGTATATGAGAATCTATTACAGTAAGAAATCTCTGGTGTGTTGTAGGATTACAAAGAATTAGGTTTTTTTTTTCCATTTTTCCAAGAAAATGTAAAAATGACATTAAAACCTTAAATTCAGCCCTACAGTGACAATGGAAAAACAGACATCATGAAGCTTTCACACAAACAAGAAGGTGAACTGAGAGCAGACAGTCAAAGCAGTGGAGGTGGGTAGAGTATGTGATTGGGTTCAGGCTTGTAATGGCGGGGTGAGACATGGTAAACTACACCTCTCTCTGGGTTTCAATTTCTCAGGCCAGTCTTACCCAGTTAAAAGTTTTAGCCTTTCTCCTTTATCTTCTTGTTTCTGCCATTCTATCTTTAAATATAAGACATACAAGTTTTTCTCAAGGATGGAGTCAAAAAACAGGAGAAGGTCTAAGGCGGGGGCAGAAGGAGAGGAGAACAGGGACAGAGGGAAGAAAATTGAGAACTGGGTTAAAAGTCAGGAGATCAAGCTCACATTGTCTTCCACAGAAGTTTACTACTTTACTAAAAAGCAAGGGAAAACTCTTAGCAGAAACAACTGTTTGCATTTGTGAAGGACCAAAATCCATATTCGATAGTCTTATATGTGTCTATGATAAACTTAGTCACTTCTGATCATTTGAGAAGCATGAATTCACCTTGAATTTGTTTCCTACGCTGATGAAGCTGAGTTTGCCAGCCTTCTGCTTGGAGTCCTTCGAGTTTGTGTTGTTCTCAAAGAGATCCCGGACAAATTTGTCCTTCGACTCGCACACAAGGCTCTCCAAAGACATGTGGAGGGCATCATTATTCTTCTCCACAAAACGGGTCTGCTCACACACACACACACAGTGAGCATCAAGCAAAGAATGAGGCTATACACATACATTCAATGATTTTCACCATTTCAGCTAGTTACAAACTTTTTTTTTTTTTCAAAAAGGAGGTTAGATGAAATGCTTAAAAAAGAGGGGGGGGTATGTAAAACTGAAAATTAAAGCAAACGGTAAAAAGTAATATGCATAAATGAAAGTTATTTTATATTAATAAAATATAAAATATAAAACTGTATGTTTCCAGTAAATAAAAATGTAAAGTGTGTGTGCTCTAATACATGACCAAGTGTACATACAGTCTCATAGCACACAGCTCCTGCAAAGTGCCTGATGATGAATCCTTCATCATCCCTTAGGTTCCTGTGGATTGCTAGCTTGGACTTTCTTGGAATCTAAAAAGAAATTATTTATAATTCAAGCTGCATGGTTTTAATCAATTAACATAACTACACTTCAAAGATATGGTCCATGAAAGCATTTTGTGTTGACTACATGCAGCATAAAAGCAGATGTTAATTAAAATCAGCCCACACTTTTGTTTTAATCAGCAAACAGTTGAAGGCCATAGCTAACCGTGAGACGGAAGTGATCTTTGTGCTTGGTGTGAACAGCCTCAGCAAAGTGCTGGTCACTGGGCTGGGGTAGTCGGTTCTCCTCATCAAGGATGTCCAGAATTCCTACCAGTTTTGCCTCAATGAGGTCTATAGAGGGAAAAACAGCATTATAAATTGCAGCATGCAGCAGAGACAGCACACTGCATTAGCATACGATGACCCAGCTAATCAGCTATTATCCAGAGCATGTCCGTCCCAAACAAATTTAATGGATTGAAGGCAAAGCTGGGGAGAGCTTGGCTATATTTGGTATTCAGCACGAGGATATCTATGGGGTGTATTATTCATCAGCAATACATGCAGGTGACTGAGGACCAGACACAGGCACACTCATGTATTTGTATGAGCAGACACCTGTGCTTAAATGAGAGCTGACTGATGAGGAGAAATAGAGCAGAGTCCCCGCGTGTCCATTTGCAAGTCACTAGGATGTGCAATAGGCTGTATTATTAATGGGAGCATTAGCATGGCCTGAGCCTCTGAATGGAAAGCGTCTGTAAGTGCTGTGCCGAGTGCTGAGTCGTGTTAAATGCAGAATTGTTATCTAGGACGCAGCTGAAGCCTGTGAAGTGCTGCAAATAATGTTAAGCAATAGCTCTTTAATCTCTGCAAAAAACATATATGATGGCTCTACCTGAAATATATTACTGGAAGCTAAAAAGTACAGGTGCGTGTGTGTGTGTGTGTGTGTTTTGTTTCACCAGATACATATTGTAGATAACTGTAGTTCCAGAGTCAGCACAAAAAGGAATAGCAACAGCACAAGCAGAATTGGGTCTATACGCACAGTCAGTTACTTTAGAATACCTTACAGTGGTGGGCAAGCAACTTTATAACTGTAGTTAGCTAAGCTACAAGTTACTGTACAAAAAATGTACAGCTATATTAAAAATATCTTTCAGACATATATGTAGCTAGATAGACTACAGGGCAAACAGCACATGACCTGCATTGTTACATTCACAATTGATGTCACTATATATTAATGATGTCATATAATAATACTAATGATGCATATGATATTATTATTATTATTATAGGTATGACAAATGAGGCTGACCTAGACCTGAACCTGGCATTGACACTCAGACAGTTAAATGAATTTCACACTATCCAGAAAATACAGATGATACGTCCTTTTTTGTTTTTTTTCTCTCAGGTCCAGCTGACTTACTGGCAGCTAAGGACCATATACCCAGTATGTGGTATATGTTAAGCAAATGAAACAATGCAAATGAAACTATATGAAGGTCAATAAATAGTTTAGATAATTAAAAACTAACGCTAATGCTACTGCTCAAAACTAACACCTAATATATGCATACTATCCCGTGGTATGAAATGGTAGGAAAGTGAAGGCTGTATGCAGGCTGAATGATACTGACCTATGCAGTCCTGATTGTCAACATAATGAACTTCATTTACTCCCAAGCCCTCTTTCTGATACAGTTCTTGCTCCTTAAAAATCACAAGAGCAATAGCAATAGTAGTTTTCACAAATCATGGAGCAAGTTAAAACTTTGTGATACACAAAAAAATAAATCTAGAATATATTAAACAAACAACAGGAATTTTGCTTGTAGTGCCATGATATTATCCAAATTAACCAAATTAACCAAATCAACCGTTATTTCATACTAACAATACTGAGCTTATTGCCAGACTGACTCACCTCTTTCAGTATGCGCTCATTGAAAAACTGCTGCAACTTTTCATTACAGTAGTTGATGCAGAACTGCTCGAAGCTGTTGTGCTCAAAATACTCTAGAGGTAAACAGGATGAAATATTTAATAATTACTATTGTCTAAATCCATCCCATAAAACAGAGCAATATTATTAATAATATGCTGGGTGAAGGTAAGGCAGTTCAAACAGTACAGCACTTTCCAGTTTCTTTTTCTTTGGAGAATGAAAGAATGAGAAAACTAAAAAAATCGCTGCCCTTAAGCAGTAGCTCTTAAAAAAAAGTTATCTTGTAAATAAATACTTCTTAATGTCAAACTAACTTTCCGTTAACGCCAATTTGGCATATAGATCATTAGGAAGTGCGGGGCCCTTCATGTCAGAAAGCACAGCCAAAATGTAGACAAACACCACGGCTGCTGTACACACTCACCAAAACCAGCAATGTCCAGCACTCCAATGAAGTTTGAGGAGGTCTTGAAGGGGAAGCACTGGTTGACCCGCGTGACCACATGATCAAAGAGGCGGCTGTAAATGGCCTTGGCTAGCGCATCTCGCGCATTGTTGGCCTGTTCCACCTTCAGCGGCACCCTGGAGAACAGAAAAGTGGGCCAGGAGGAGTCAAAATCTGGGCCAGAACTCCTGTTAATGTAAACTCATCAATATACATCACTTCAGCTTTACTTCAACCCATCTCAAAAGCCGTCAGCCACTTCTCCCTTAAAGGCATTCCATCACTGCTAGGTAGATAGGCCAACTTCAGAAAGTGAAGGACAAATAAGACAAAAACCTACAGCTTAGAATAATACAATTTGAATATTTTTTTTTCTGAACACTATTTTGAACTGAAGAGAAGAGCCTGCGACACCGTGCTGAAACTCTGCTCCATTCCCGACTCTCAGAAAAGCAAATTAATCCTTAAAATGACCATTTCATTGATTTCTACATAGTCTGATTATTTTGTTTTTCCCGGTTATCATTTAAGCATTTGTCTCCTAGTTTATCCTGTTCATTAGGAAACTTACATTTACATTTCTAACTGCAACTTTTAATTTATACGCTTTTTCATCATTATATTTTTATCAAAGAATATTTGCTTTTTCCACCCTCCTACATAACCACCCTGCATGTTAAATTATCATCTCAGCTCATATAAAATCTGCACAATTTTAATCAAATCATCACTGGATTTATCAAATCAAATGACTGTTTACCACCTTGTTTATTTTCATTCATTTGCATTTAATCCAGCATGTGTTTTTTTTTAATTTAAGATGTTTTTATTAAATCCAGTTTAATCAATCAATTTCTATTATGTTCACCTTTTGTTATGATTGTTAGGACATGCAGTTGCAATCAACAATACTGAATTTTCAGAAATAAGACAAGTAAAACGTCAGCATCTATAAACATTTCAGTTGCAGCATAGCTTTAAACAGAATGTATCTGCCCTGCGTCTGTGAGGCCGGTGACGTTTAACTTCTACACACCGCACTAGAAATGACCTTTGCTACATGCACTTGTTTGAGCAGACAAACTTGTAAATCTCTTTGTCTTTTTTCATAGTGCCATAAGGGGCTTTGACAGATCCCATAATGCACAGCACTATGTTTAACTGTTCCAGTCCTTTTACTTGAGAGAAGCAGATGAAAGTAAGAGGAATGCTTCACCATAGGGGAAAGTGATGATAATATTTTAAGGCACGATCTGGAGTGCACTATTCTCCACAGAACATGATATAAACACAACATGGCTGTGCATTTGTTGTCAGCGAAATGAGAGAATATGTTACATGCTTGTGAAAGCCTAGACCTTCTTACAGACACCTTCTGAAAACATCTGTTCTCAGTTAAATATTAATCGACCAAGCTTCACCACATCATTCAAACAACAGTGGATCAAAGAACTCTGAAGAGGTGAAAAAAAAAAACAGATCAAGAAAGTTTTTATATTTAAAGCCTCTTTCAGCACTATACCACATAGCACACTTGCTCCTGTAAGACAGGAAGTAAAAAAGAGCTGTAAAGGGACAGATATAGGCTGACTTGAAAAATCCTCTCGTATGAAGTGACTTCTGCTTAAGAATAACTGAAAGCCTTAAATGCCAACTGGACTATTACAGTGCCTTAGCTAATATGGCTTTTGATAGTGACTACACCTCTAATCCAAAGAGGCTGATGGTTTTTTGTTTGTTTGTTTGTTTGTTTTTTTGGACATCTCGCTCAGAACAATTACAGCGTGAGGTTTAATAAGATGATGTGGATCAGGATAAACTGATGAAAGGTAACGCTAGAGGACATTCACACGACCGGGGAGCGAGCTGTGATGAGTGTGCTGCAGGAGCCTGTTAGGTTCGAGTGGAGCGCTCAGCACAGGGTACAGCACACTACCCTTTAAGCACCTCGTCATTTAAGCACCTTAATGCGAACAGACACTTCAGAAAATCAAAACGCAAAAGCAGCCTGTTTATGGATCTGGTGCTGAGTGAATGCATCCACAGAAAGAACTTACTAGAATATATAAAAATTAATGTCAACATGCGTTTCTGAGACTGATATGACCGTAATACGAGACAAATATCTGATACATGTCATATATAACACCGCTTGGAAGAAAAAATATTTAGTTGGAAGATATCAACACAATCTAGTTGCAGAGCAGAGAGAAAAATGTGGGTTACATTACAATGGAGTCTCATCACATTTTGATGACCATAACAACATCCTGTTTGGAATCACATTTGTTATAATGTATGTTTCTTAGCAATTTGTTATTAAGGCATAAAGTGACAGTCTGAGGACTGACAGGCAGAGTGAAAGAGTGACATTTATGAAACTTTAGCCACACAGAAACACGAGTAATGAGTTATAAATCTAATGATTCAATTAACCTGATGCATTAATTCAGATTAAATGAACATTTACTCCCCCATTTTAAAGTTCTGATATTTACTTAGATATAAAATGATTTATAGTAAATGTATTATTATTATTAGTATTAGTATTATTATTATTATTATTATTATTATTTATCCTTTTTCATGAATACTATGGTTGCCTCTACCATATAACCCATCATCGCATTCTCTAGCACTGTTGAAAACGCACGTCTCGTTAATTCCAGGTCAGGCGGATATATGATGCTGTGTGTGTGTGTGTGTGTGTGTGTGTGTGTGTGTGTGTGTGTGTGTGTGTAAAGTGACTCATACTTGATGACTGTGCCTTTTGTGCCCCCTGAAGTGGTGAGCATGACCCTAGTGGTAAGGCTGACTCTCAGGTCATCCTGGTCCAGGCCCAAGAGCTCAGCACAGTACTGCAGAGTCTGATTCGACTGGTTCTTCAAAATACAGCCACCTGCCAGCCAACAGAGAAGAGAAGAGAGCATTAACACAACTTTTAATGTACGACACACTTGGGGCTGTCGTGGCCTAATGGTTAGAGTCTGACTTGTTACCCGAAGGTGAACCTGAAGGTCGTGGGATTGTGTCTAATGTCCGGCAGGGATTGTAGGTGGGGGGAGTGAATGACCAGCGCTCTCTTCCACCTTCAATGCCACAACTGATTTGAGACCCTTGAGCAAGGCACCAAACCCCCAAAAAAGGCTGCCCACTGGGGAACGAACAAATGAATGAACGAACACTCTTCCAGCTGCTCCCGTAAGGGGTCGCCACAGCAGATCATTGGTCCGCATGTTTGATTTGGCACAGTTTTTACGCTGGATGCCCTTCCTAACGCAACCCTCCACAATTTTTCTGGGCTTGGGACCGGCACTGAGAGCGCACTCTTGCACGCAATCCCAGTGGCTGGTTCTCTGGCCGAGAATCGAACCCGGGCCACAGCGGTGAGAGTGCTGTAGTCTAACCACTAGCCCACCAGGGACCCGCATACATTTCGGTTCTAAAATGGATAATCTTTTATAGTTTCTATAGTAGCAGCTGATACCCAAAGAATTGTATGCGGACACTCAACATAATCTAATACGAATAATAAATGATAAATAATAAATAAAAAGCAATAACATTAAAACCACCTGCCTAATATTGTGTAGTTACCCCTTGTGCCTGCAAAACAGCTCTGACCTGTCGAGGCATGGACTCCACAAGACCTCTGAAGGTGTGCTGTGGTATCTGGCACCAAGACA
>CM074954.1:15549189-15606646 GCA_037577455.1 Pangasius macronema | reverse complement strand
TCCTCTAAGTGTGGTGATTCCATAATGTTTGCCAGGGGTTGTATATTAAAGCCTACATTAACAGGAATGTGAGCCTGTACACATGCACATATTTATAGGTTTATACATATAATAAAGAATATAATAAAGAAACTCTTATTTCTTTATCCAGAAAAGCATAAAAAAAATAATGGCACTATCTACCAGAGGTGCTCCCAGTTTCTTCAAAGTCTATGTTGCCAAGATGCAGGACTCCTGCCACCACTCTGAAGAGATTGAGCTTCTCTGTGTCGTCAAGGCCGATCTTTTTCATGGCCATGCACATCCTATTAAAATCGCCCACATCATCCAGCTGAGGGTCTCTCAGAGCTCCTACTTTCATTTGCTACAGAAACATACCATAAACAAAATGTCATAATTAAAGGTTCAGCCATGTTAATTGTGTTTCAGTCTCTTTTTGCTCCAGATTTAGAATAAAGTCTAAAGTTATAAAGCAAATGCTAAAACACACAAAATCACAGCATGTACACACTTCATTCTATGTATGTGTAAAGACAGGTCTGTGGTTCACATGCATCTTGAACAAGTAGTGAATCAGAGTCAAATCTGCAGTTCAGTGAGGCAGCAATCCATTCTACTTTTGCATAACCCTGAGCTGCACTGAGATTAACCATCAGGAATCACAGTGATGTCAAATTACATTCACCGAGGGCCAACACACTGCATAGTCTGGTGTTATCCTTGCTCTAACACATAGGATTCAATTCATGGTAAAGTATTCCAGGTGCCAATTCAGGTACGGCAAAGCATCCACCCTTGCAGTACAGCGGCCCTTGAAGAATGTGGTCCAGTGTCGTTCTCCATCTCGTAAAGTATTTTGGACTGGGTAGTTACGTTTAGATGTTCGTACGTAGAAGTAGTGTCGTTTGAGAGCCATGGAAAGAAACAGCAATGTAGTCAGCACTAGCCCTAGAAACAAAAGATCACCTTTTTGTCCTTGATTTGAATGAGAACAAAGAGACAGTAATGTTCAGTCTATTAGTGTCACATTCTTATATATTATATATTGTTTAATGTATAATGACTTTCAAAGTGTATTGTACTTTTTTTTTGTACTGGAGCATTTGAAGCTATTTAGATTCATAACACAAGGATCACTTATTGTAAGGGAGCCATATGTAGGAAGGCCTGTTGAGTTTTTAACAGAAAGTAAAACCTCATTTGCTGACCTTGCTAGGATCTTAGGAAAGCTAATCCAAATCAGCTGTATTTACATGCTGAGCCTTCATAAAATCTGATTTAGATAAATATACAGATACAGCAAAACAGAGTCTTTGATGGTGCCTGGATCATTTTGAAAGTCTCATAGTAGCAAGTCGAGGCAACACAGTTGAACTGAATGAAATTAAATGAAATGTCTTCGATATTTTCCAAGATTCAGCTTTTTGATGGGCACAAGCAGGATATCCAATGAATAATTAGAAAAATTATATTCTACAGGCTGCAAAAAAAAGCATTTGGATGAAGAATTTCCTACAATGACTATGTTTAATTAATTTCTCATATCCTACAAGGGGAGGAGGCAAGATGACTTTTACTAATGGCTCCTGATAACAATAACATTAAGTGCTTCGTAATAAAATTCGCTCCAGAGAGGTTCATCTATATGAATGCCAGTGCTGGGATTTAACAAGTAATTAAAATCAGAATAATTTGGATACAACAAACTGCAATAGTATGTGTCTATACTATAGTATTACTCTATGGAAACAGCCCAAATATACACATATTATTCATGGCCCATAAAATTCATTTGCTCCTGTTGCAGCCCTGCTGATAAATAACAAATCACTGTACATTCGTGGTACATTCTTCATGAGAGAAACAAATTACTATTAACACTTTATGCAGGCTGACACGTGTCAAGTAACTTCTCCTGCGCTAACTTACCACATCTTTACCACTTAAACTTTAATTAGCATCTAGCTATCAATTAATAGACTGCTAATAAAATGTACATCTGCAGACAATCCATCAGGGTTCATACATAGAAAACCAGGATCAGATTACAGCTTGCTGAAACGCTGAGGCTCTGCAGACAGGAGACGTACCTCAGGACTCTTCCGGTTCTGCATGATCTGCTTATCGGAGTCTTTGCTTGCAAAGTATCTTGTGCAGCCCCGATTCAAATACTGAATAAAAAAAACAATGATTTTATTGGTAAGATTTTAAAACTTTACATGACATGCCTGCAATATGATGAGTTTCATACTAGGGATGTGCTGCAAATAAACACTTAAGCAAATATGCCATCTAGTGGCATTACTGATACTTGAGCTTTCGGAGAGAGTTGGATGTGGAAATTAAAAAGTTATAAGAAATAAAACAACAATAATAATATATATGAAATTGAAATCTTAAAAAAAAGAAAGCAAAACAGAGCTGTACTGTGGCACATTTGTAATTGTGTAAATCTTGGTTGAGTGAGGCATATAAACACACGTGACCAGCTGTAGGTCAAACTTTCTGTTAGAGTTTTGATTCAGCTTTCATTTAAATTGTGCTTTATACGGTAAATTAGGAGAAAGTTGTTTTGTGTGTATAAGAGAGAGAAAGAGAGAGACAGACAGAGAGACAGACAGAGAGAGAGAAACTTACCCGGAAATTGTCAGGTGAGTTTAAGTGCAGCGTATTCTTGATGTCTTCAGAGGCACCGGCGCAGAGCCGATAGAATATGTGATAATTGCGCTCATCTGAACTCTGCATGCAGATGCGAGACTTCTCTAACAGATAGTGTGAGACAAATCCACCTACGACTGCATTCTGCATATCAAACGACATAAATGACATTCAAAATAAGGATAAGGGTAAGGTGTAAATAAGGACTCATTGACCACTTTACATCTGCAATCTTATGCAGTTATCCAATCATCTAATCATTATCCAATCATGTGGCAGCAAAACAATGCGTAAAATCAGTTAATGTTCCCATCAAACATCAGAATGGGGAAAAATGTGATCTCTGTGACTGTGTCATGGTTGTTGGTGCCAGAGGGGCTGGTTTGAGTATTTCAGAAACTCTTGATCTCCTGGGATTTTCAGACACAACAGTCTCTAGAGTTTACACAGAGTTGTGCGAAAAGCAAAAAACAGAATGTGAGCAAACGTCTGCAGGCTGAACCACTTTGTTGATGAGAGACTGGAAAAGACTAGGTGATTTGTTTTCTAATCTTCACTTGTCCAGTTTGAGTGAGCCTGTGCCCACTGTGGCCTCAGCTTCCTGTGGAACCCAACGTCGTCTTCCACTGTTGTAGCCCATCTTCCTCAAGGTTAGATGTTTTGTGCATGCTAAGATGCTTTACTGCTCACCACGGTTGTAAAGACTGATTATATAAGTTACTATATCCTTCCTGGCAGCTCGAACCACTCTAAAGCATTTTCCTCTGACCTCTCTTATCAACAAGGTGTTTCCACCCATAGAACTGTCACTCACTCAACGTCTTTTTGTTTATCGCACCATTCTGTGTAAAATCTAGAGACTGTTGTGCGTGAAAATCCCAGGAGATCAGTAGTTTCTGAAATACTCAAACCAGCCCATCTGACACCAACAACCATGCCACAATCAAAATCCCAGAGATCACACTTTTTCTTCATTCTGAGGTTTGATGTTAACATTAACTTAAGTTCTTGACATGCATGATTTTATTTGTGCTGCTGCCACATGGTTGGCTGTTTAGATAACTAACAAGGTGGTCGGTGAGTGTACACACCATATGGCCAAATGTTTGTGAACATCTGACCATCACTCCCATATGTGGGCCTTCCCCAAACTGTTGTCACAATGATGGAAGCACACAATTGTGTAGGATGTCTTTGTATGCTGCAGCTTTATATTTTCCCTTCACTGGAATTAAGGGGCCCAAACATGTTCCAGCATGACAATGCTCCTGTGCAGAACGCGATGAATTGAGTAGAGGAGCTCAAATGGCCTGCATAGAGCCCTGTCCTCAACCCCACTGATGAACTGGGATGAATTGGAACACCGACTGCACCCCAGACCTCCTCGCCCCAACATCAGTGCTTGACCTGAACAGCCATTCTCCAAAATCTAGTGGAAGCCTTCCCAGAAGCCTATAGCAGCAAAGGGGGGCTAAATCCGGCATGGGATGCCCAAAAAGCACATATGGGTGTGATGGTCAGGTGTCCACAAACTTTTGGCTATATATTGTGTATTTCGCAACAAAATGAGTTTAATTAGAAACAGTTCTAATCTTCAATCTTTACAATTAATAAGCCATAAATGAGTGCGACTAAAGCAATGACAATGTTCTGAATATTATAATAATGATTTGCATTCATACATTGTATCAAATAGTGTCATTACGACTGTGTAAATTCAGAAATGTTCTACCTTTTCATTAAAATGAATTTCCACAAATTTTCCAAAACGGCTACTGTTGTTGTTCCTGACAGTCTTTGCGTTTCCAAATGCTTCAAGCAGTGGGTTTGCTGCAACAGAGTAAGTGGAAGTGTCATAGATATCTATACACATTAAAGAGGCAGATGAAGCTTAAAACATACTTAATCTGACTTACCCTCAACAATCCTCTCATCAATATCTTGACCAGTGCCGTATGATGTGGTTAAATACCTGGGATAGAGAAAAAAAAAATCATTCATCATTCAATGAACTAAAACATCTCCTAAGGCTACTTTCAGCACCAGTGTGACCTTCAGTATTGCCAACAGTGACTTATTGAGGTTCATTAAGTTTTGTCTTTTAACCCAGTCTTCTCATGCCATTGTATTAAATATGAGCTCATTTACCAGACCTGAGAACAAACTTTGTGTTTTCAGTTTTTCCAGCACCAGATTCACCAGACACAATGATAGACTGGCTCATCTTCAGCACCTTCATGTCTCTGTATGCCTTATCAGCTGGGATGGAAAGATACAGGAGGGAAAATGAAAGAGGAAGATTAAAAACAAAGTTAAAAAAGTGAATTCTCAATTTCAAAAAAGCTTTTTTTTATATTCACCAATAGCATAAACATGAGGTGGGAGGGTTCCCAAAGAGTGGCCCTGGTAGCTCTTGATGGTCTCGGGGGCATAGATCTTAGGGATATCATAGTAAGGGTTCACAGCAATCAGGATGTTAGCCACAAATGTCTGGAAGAAAGAAAACATGGTGATGAGCAGTATAAATGAAGTGCCAGGGAACAAAACCTGTTGGCTAGCTGATATTTTCTGAACAACAATCTTGAATTTAGAGAACCATCAAGTGACCACTGTAAAGGCTTCCCTTAGCAGCCCATTAGTGGAGTCTTCACAAACAGACTCCTCCACCTGCTGCCGTCCAGGGCTGGCAGGTTAGCCTTGCCATGCTGCTTAGTGCTACCTCGCAGGACCTAATTAAATGCAATAGGCAACCCGATAGCGTCTGGGCAGGATTAGCCAGGTCATCTGAGATGGGCAGCCACAGCAGGGCAGAGCCTCTACACTCAACATGACACACAGCACTGACAGCAGGTCTGTGGACTATGGGGAGGCCGTTCTTATGAGGAAAAGCAGGACCACAATCCCATGTTCAACAACACGTCAAATACGTCCGCTCCTCATAAGCGGCCATTCTAAATTAACATTTTACTGCCAGAAACTAAAAACCTGTCATTTTAATTTATTACAGCAACTGCATTCCTAACAAAACAGATGCTTCAGTGGAACATGGATTTGCATTTTATAACTGCTAAAGGCACTGGTATGTATATTATTGAACCTAAAATGATGAGACACTTACTGTATACCAAAATACCAAAGTTTCTACACATTACTGGAGGTTTCGACCCAGCTTTAGGGGACATACGCTAAGAGTTACCAGAGAATGCCAGTGAAAGTGATCCAACTTACATAGATCAGGTCTTTACTGTAACGAACCCGTACGTTGTTCAGAAGGGTGGCTTCATTTAAGTACATAAGAGAACCTAAAGATAACGCAAAATATGACAAATCACACAATCTTATTCATGCATTAATCATGGCATATATCATCATTTACTTCAATAGCCTGGATGTCACAACTTACAGTTGTCCTCTACATGTTTGTTGACATCATCCTCTGCTGGGAAGACTTGGCTAATGGGAGCCAGGAAAGTCTGGAAATTCACACAGAACATCAACAGCTTTTATTACCCTGCACCCTTCCAGTAAAATATTCTAATGAACTACTGGTTTATAACTTCCCAGATTTAGTTTGAATACTTGACCTATAAACTGAACAAGCACACAGAAAATGGTTGCTTCTCAGAACAACTGCTATAAAAATAGGGCATTTTCTTATATACATGCTAAATTTCAAGTACTTTAAAACAAAACTTCTATAACAGTGGTTTTATAAAACAATGCTAATGGGCAATCACACCATCATAGACAGATGTCACAGCCATCCATGGCCAGGAGTCCAAGAGGCCCTACTCTGTGGGTGGGAAGATGTAGTTACTCTCTCCCATGTTGATCAGACAGAAACTACCCAACTGCGAGCGTCTGTGAGCTCATGTAAACGCAAGAGGGCAGTTAGCATTCTTCTCCAAGTGTGTTCAGCAATGCTGGGATATTGTATGAGCACCAGTTTGAAAACATACATTGATAGAGCTGCACAGGACTTGTAGGAAAATGTATAGTACCCCTTATCATCCCGGGCTGGTAGCTGTTGTTTTATATATATATATATAGTGGTGGGAAATGCTATTGACCAGAATTGAGAATGGGGTTTAAATGGATGGATGGATGGATGGATGGATGGATGGATGGATGGATAGATAGATAGATAGATAGATAGATAGATCTACTTAATAACCAACACCATAGTAGGAATTTAAGCATATTTGTTTGGAAATCCGTTTTAATTAGTTTTGAAGAGACCTACTCCAAACAGCAGTGAATGTCTGAGAGGAGAGTTCATGTGGGTTTTGAGAGAGAATCTTTAAGGCATATCACAGTGGACACATCAAACATACAACATGCATGCATTACCAGAGTACTCTTTAAAAAAAAAAAGAGCTCATCCAATTTTAGTGTACAGTTTTCAGTTCCACGAAGCATCTCAGGCCCAGAAATGATGATAATTCTGACTGAGAAACAGATCATGAGACTGCTGGGTGATCCTACAATAACATCCCAACATGAGGGATGAAAAAAATCTAAATATCAGACAGAACTGCAGCAAAGTAACAAAACTGTAATTGGTCTTATGCCACTGTTAGTATAGACCAAAGCCTTTGCCTGCAGCACAGCAGTACAGGCTGATTCTCTAAGGGGGTGGCTAAAACCCAGGTGGCTTACTCTGCTAATGAACCCAACCTGAGCGTAACATGAGCTGCACACCTGCTACAGGTACGAGTCATTACTTATTAACTACCTCTGCAAGTGACACCCTTATACAGCACAGAGCTCAACCAGTTTGCTCATTTGACTTATTCCTTTATTCTGGATACTTCCTTCAGTTAAAAAAAAAAATCATGCATGTACAGATGTTTCACGAATGGAGCTTTTATTAAAATGCCCTGTAAACATGCCTTGTACCTATAGCATGTCTTGATTGCCTATAGCAGAGATGAGCACCATATAATTAAAAGATTTCATACAAGACAAAACATCATGACTATTCATTTGACTTATTCCTAACAAAACGTGTTTAAACACCACATTTGGATTAATATTTGCAGTGAAGTTTGCACTGCACATCCGTGATTAATGAGTTAACAAACGATTAATCGTGCTGTAGGTTTCTGTTTGCTGACTTACCTTGCCCCTGTGACCGAGTGGTTCAATAGTGAGTGTGTCGGCACCGATGTCTACTATCATCCCCAGCTGGAACCCATCAGAACCTACCCCACGGGTGTGTCCGAAGGGTAGTAGGTAACGTGAGGTGTCGATCTGTGGTCGAGATGCCTCGTGTCTCTGAGAGAGGGAAAATTGCAAATTAGGATATTTTTATAGCAGGTAAAATGCAAGCAGTTAATGCCAAATAAAAAGCAAATCTGGATTACATAAACAACGGATACAAACAGTGCATTTTTCTAAGAACACTAAAGATGCACATCAGAGAGTAGAAATAGAAATAATAGAAAGTAAACAGAATTGCAGAATATTATGGGACTGTAAGAAAATGACATAGTTTGCATTACATTCTACAAGCACTGTAATGAAAAGTCTACCAGAAGGAACACTAACCAGCTCCAGAGACCAAAATTAAACAATTAATCGGCTGTGGATGAAATCTACGAGGAACTTGTAAGGTGTGCACTCAGGGCGAGAGTGATCAGTGCTCTCGTTTCAGTCCATAGCAGAAGCTACCCTGATCCACATTCAGTGCAGCGTGCTGCAGGCTTTCACCACGTCCTCAGAGATTCCCATGGCTCAGTTCTCAAATTATTAGGCATCACTTCAGTCAGCATGTTAAATGACCTCATTGTCTGCTCTGCATAAACCGCATCTGTGCTAATGGACTGAACCGCACTCGGGTTCGTTAGCGTGCCCGGGAGGACAAAAGGTTTGGAGCAGAACGGCTCCAGAAAGGCTCTGCTCTTCCCTAGATGCCTCAGCAAAACAAACTGGTAGATTCTGAGCAAACACACGGATAGACAAACGCCTGAAATATACATATATATTTTTTTTAAATCACTGGTATCTTCAGATATTAAAATCAACAAATTAAAATCGTTTCATTATTTGTTATATGAGCTAAGCTAACAATATGCATGTACATGCAGCTTTTAAGACACTGTTACAGGAAATAATCAAAAACTGCCAACATTTTTTCCCAGACCTTGTGAACAAATAGTGGATTCCAGAAATTAATTCAACACAACAAAACACTTCTTTTTCTTAACCTGCATATACAACTGTGTAGTGGCATTTGTAGCACAGCATTCTTGTCTCCGTGTTGTATAACTGAGCAAATCCTACACTCTCAGAAACATAAAAGGTAGCAAACTGTACTTCTCCTTGTCATTGAGCAGGTACCAACAAGAGGACGTGTTCTGTACCTTTAGTGTGTATCTTTTACCTGGAAACATGTAAATAGTGCAAGTTTAAAAACAATTTAAAGATACTATTAACCTGGAATTCCTGGTCAAGATTGGTCAATCAATTTCCCTGTGGTGAATGTAAAAGGGTCGATTTTCTATGTCACTAAAGGTACAAATGATGTACCCTTGATGGTACCACCCCCACAACAAGGAAAAGTTTACTTTATCCAGACTGACTTGGAAGACATTTATATCTAATTCTCTCTAAAGACAGCTAGAGTGATTTATAAACATGTAGAAATGTTACTACACAAGACAAGCGGCCCTAATACTGTCCCAAATGACAGATATAATTTACTTCAACTCATAATCATGCAGTTTATTACATATACTATATCAGATGTTGTTAGGCAATATTGTAAGGAAGGAAGGAAGTAATGGATATTTGGTTTCTGAGACAAGATAGGTTCAACGTTCACCAAGCATGATGCGATGTGTTAAAGAGAAGGAACCAGGTTCAACCTAAGAGACCTTAAGAGTTAAATCCAGGGATTTGACAATCAAAAGTTCTTCCTACAGCACACAAAAAAATTTCATCCTTTCAGGCAGTATTTGCAAGCAGTAAAATTTCATTCAAATGATTCTACTGTATCATTTGCCTGTGGACTTACCTGGGGAATTACACTAAGCAACAGGTGGAGACAGGAAAACTTGGACCAGTCCAAAACATTTGCATACGTTTTATTTACTTACTTATTTGTCTATTTATCTTGTTGTTTTGCCTGTGTAAAAGGATATGTGCTAATATGGTGAATAAAAGCAACCCGTGCATGTTTTATGGCTGTATTCCTCATAAATGGAGACAAGGACTGGAAAGACAGACGCAGGCTTCACTGAATTCAGTACAGTGTGTTTAAGAGGAACATCTCCATAAAAGAAACATCCAGTGGGTGCCAGCCAGAGCACAATACTGGAAGTGTGCACTGGGATTTGGATCCCGTGAGACTCAACAGAAAACTTGCAGGAGTGCTGATCAGATATGCAGCTTGTGGGACAAAGCAAAGTCATATTCACTAACGTACGAGTGCACTGGATGTTGGATTACTGTCCGTGCAGATTTTCTTATGTTCTCTGCTTGTCTCCGTGGGTTTCCTCCGGTTTCCTCCCACTCTCCTAAAACGTGCCATTAAGTGAATTGCCTCTAAGTGTGAGTGTTTATGTGCATGGTGCCCTGCGATGGACTGATGGCTCAACCAGGATGTATCTCCTCCTCACTCCTCAGTGTTCATGGGATAAGCTCTGGATCCACTGCAACCCTGGATACAGCAGTTACTTAAGATGAATGAATGAATAAATGAATGAAATGCTTTATTGTGGTCGTGGTCATGGTCATTGTGGTTTGAATGAGCAAGTTGTTTATACCATGGAAATAGAACCAAATCAGTTCATTAGGTAGGCCGGTATAAACAAAATGACTTTGGGAGCAGGCACAACTGGTCAAGAGTGCCTGTGAGAGCGGGTGGCATTGATCAGAATCCTTTCAGGAGTGGGCTGGAGTGGGTTAAACAGTTTCATGCGTGCCTCTATACCATACTTTTAAAAATGAATTCAAACAAAAGTGAAATCCTAACTAGTCCTTATACAAAGCCAACAAGTATCAGTGGTCTGAGCAAACAGCAATACTCAAACCACTTTTAATGAAACCCATACTTACGCCAACAATGGTGAATCTCAAAGCTGTTTTAACATCATGAACAATGGAGTATTAATTGTAGGTTGTTTTTTTTTTTGTAACCAAATAGTTACAAACTGGGGGGCACGGTGGCTTAGTGGTTAGCACGTTTGCCTCTCACCTCTGGTGCTGGAGGGTTTGAATCCCGCCTTCACCCTGTGTGCGCAAAGTTTACATGTTCTCCCTGTGCTTCAGGGGTTTCCTCCGGGTACTCCGGTTTCCTCCCCCAGTACAAAGACATGCGTTGTAGGCTGACTGGCATTTCCAAATTGGGCGAATGTGTGCGAGATTGTGTCCTTTAATAGGTTGGCACCCTGTCCTCCGCCTTGTGCCCTGGGATAGGCTTCAGGCTCCCCCGCGTACGTGTAGTTGCCACTCTTGAAGTGCCATTGGTGTAGTTTGTTACAAACTACCCCAACGGCACTTCAAGACCAGCAACTATTCCATTAAAACACAAGCATCTGAATGTGAATTGCTTTTTTATATTGTATCTTAGCCCAGTATGTGTTTAGGTGGATGTGTGAATGATTACTCTTGTATTTTCTAACTTGCATGAGTGTAAGTATAAGCCAAAGTCCTATTTAACACACTTTAATGAAAGCAATAAAGTATCTCAGCCACAACTTGTTCCAATCACAGAGGACAACTAGAGGTGAAGGAAAGCTCATATTGCCACTACAAGACATAAAGCAACGTAGTAACACCTCTCAGGTTACTCAGTCATTTTAAAAACTAGAATCCACATTCGACAGCTCGTGGCTTTGTGCACTGTCCGTGGAGAGGGTGTATTAAACGGCTTACTTATGCTTCAGCAAATAATGTCAGCAAGCTAAGGTGAGATATTCAGTCGTGCTTTAATAAGGTTCATGAGACGAGATCCATGATAACCAGGAACAGGAAAACAATCTGAATGTCCCCTGGTGGATACAATACAGTGGTTGCTCATGGAGACAGCGTGGGGTCAAAGGGCGAGAAGAAGTTTCCTGTACTACACACATATAAAGCATCCTCCCCTCCACCCCTCCCTAACTTCCTGCTTCAAACTCAGGCAGGGGATATGGAAAACACATTGTGATATCTGCACTAACCTAACAGGATGCACTGCTTTCAAGTCATTCTTATTTCTTTCTGGTGTATAAACGGTTAGTGAAATATATGTGGCAGTGAAGATACAGAACTATGTTAACAGACTAAGGTCAAGGATCAGTTAAGGGAAAAAAAAAACCTGCACAGCTTATTCAATGCAACTCCTGCTGCACATGAAGTCAATTTAATAGTGAGAAGAGTCGCACTAGAATCACACCACTGAAGCTGACACTTATATATAGCTACCAAACAGACTTTTAGAGTCCATCAGCGGTATATCTGAGTACATAGCGACTTTTCCAGAAATCTGCATGCAGTTTGTTTCTTCATCACTGCACTCCACCACACATAATCATTCATGTACATTATTCAGGCACGCGCTGATAGAAAGAGCTACAAAAACGGGTTACAATAACAAAGAGCTCCTCTGACAGACCCGCCATAGTGTACTAGGAGATATCCTTAGCCATTTAGTTAATTATTTCGTATCATGCACACAGTGTTTGTTTCACATTTCGACATTGTTGCAGGCAAAGACTCATATTAGCATGTTAGCTCCTTTCATAGCGCAGTATAATGAAATATTGGCCCAGCTTCACCAGCGGTATTAGCTAGCTCTGGAAGTAATAGCACAGAGAATAGCAGAAATACAACATACTCACAACACAAGCACGTCCCTCGTCCCTGAGTGTGCTGGGATGCGCTTTTGAGAGGTAAAAGGCGTTATGTCCTGCTGACAGAGCTTCCCGGTTCTCTCTCTCTCTCTCTCTCTCTCTCTCTCAGGACTGAACTCCGGAGAAGAGAACCCGCGGTGACGTCACCGGGAAGCACGCGCGGCTCCAGCAGCAGCACTACACCGGTCAGCGTTAAAACATCTTAAAGCGCCTTGCTATCAGGAAGTAGCTTCATTATTGGAAATACTAGAGACATTAGCTCTTAATGACACTCTGCTTGGCGAGTAATATACTCAAATATGTATCATTCTGGCATAAGTTATCCCTTCATTAAGCACGCCTGCTGTGTTAAAGCCCTAGGTGAGCGCGTGCAGTGGGACAGTGCATCCTCAGTTCAGCTGAAGGTGTGCCACAAATGCAAATTGAAGATCCATGAATTTTTAAGATGGCTGAAATTTAAAACTTTTAGAAGTATTCCTGAAGTAGAAATCCAATACTCTATTGAATAGCAACTCTGTTTGTAAATCTAATTAGGACACCTGATACCTGCCTCCATTTGCAACTGCCTCAGGTTACTTAGCAATGGATGGCTGTAAAAGCCTCCTTTACATGTTTACACTGGACCTTGTTTTTCCATGCTGCACACTTCTCCCACTGTAGTTTGGAACAAACCAGATACAAGTATCAGACTGCTGTTATGCAAATTAAACAAACTCCAAGTTTTTGGGTCATTACTAAACTGGAGATCTCGTCACTCTTGTATGTGCTTCTGTTTGACCCTCATTCTGTCTTTTCTATTAGTTTTCCAGAGCCACCCTGATTCTTTTACTTATACTACAGCCAAGGAAGCACAATTGTGTTTGTATCTGTGAAATCAAAACGAAACCTGAGGATAATCATAACAAGGAAGGAGAACTGAACAGGTATAAAGGGTTTTCCCACACAAGCATTCAAATCCTGAATAATGAACTACCTACAACAGGACTTTAATGGCACTGATATTTATAATTTATCACCTCACAACAGATGTTAGCTGCATGTCTTAGAAGATACTAGTTAAGGACAGGTATTAACCCATCAAGTAATTATGTAGCTGCACACAGACAGAGGATAAGATGTGAGAACATAATAAATGAACATACATATACATCTATTGTTAAAAATACCAGAAAACCTAGAATAGTAGTTGAATCCTGAGTGACGGATTGGACTCAAGTTACCACACATTCCATATGTTGGTTTACTTACTGAGTAGATGGATAACTCTAAAGAGGCATGGACTACTAATAATTGATTAAAAACCTAGTTAGCAGGGCATGGTCTACTCTGTCTTAATCATTTTACCATGTTTTCACCAAATACAAGAAAGAACACCATTGCTGATTCAACTGAACCAAGGTAGAAGGGAAATGTNTATAAACAAAACAAAATAGACTGAATTAAATATTTTTATTTTACTAGATAATATGCTGTGGTTACACAACCTTCAAACAAAATTGTTCTTTGTCTAAATACAGAAAACAAAATCATTCGATCCTAACAGACATTTGAAAGCTGGGCTAAGTGGCTGAACTGGGGTTAGGTTTGCAATATCGAAGAGAATCTCTAGGAGGCACTCGTAGCTCAGCTTGCTGTTGGTGGTGGAGTCTGGAGATAAGCCATTTGATTTGTTCCCGCTTCTTTTTCACAAGCTTCTGTGGAAACCAGTCCCTCAGATCCATGGCAGAACGGAAAGTCCTTGGTGGGTTCTAGAAATTTTCATTCAAAACATATTTTGCTGAATGAGTCTAAATATCATACCTTTAATAATCAAGCTGCTCTCCACCAAGTTAAAAAAGATATAAAACCATGTGTTGCATACTTACTGTGATAAAGCTTTCCACATACTGCAAAACATAAACTCCACAGTCAGTATGATTATCCTGCTGTGGGACCTGCACACTCCATCCGTTCATGGCTTGTTTCTCAAAACCCCACAATGAGCCCTTTCTCACTCGCCACTCCGCCTCCAAGTACCTTTATATTTATGACATAAATACACAGGCATACAACAGACCTACACAAGCAAATAATCTGTATATGTATACACACACACCATCCACTTTATTAGGAATACCTGTACAACTACACATTCATGCAGTTATCTAATCAGCCAATCATGTGGCAGCAGCGCAATCCAAAACATCATGCAGCTACAGGTCAAGAGCTTCAGTTAATGTTCACATCAAACATTAGAATGAAGAAAAAACTGATCTCTGTGACTTTGACCGTGGCATGGTTGCTGGTAACAGATGGGCTTCTTTGAGTATTTCATAAACCGCTGATCTCCTGGGATTTTCACTCACAACAGTGTCTAGAGTTTACACAGAACGATGCGAAAAACAAAAAACATCCTGTGAGCGGAGGCACTGCATGTAGAAACACCTTGTTGATTAGAGAGATCAGAGGAGCTGACAGGAAGTGTATAGTAACTCAAACACTCTTCACAACTGTTCTGAGAAGAAAAGCATCTCAGAACACACAACACATCAAACCATGAGGTAGATGGGTTACAACAGCAGAAGAGCACATTGGGTTCCACTCCTGTCAGCCAGGAACAAGAATCTGAAGCCATCATGAGTACAGACTCACCAAGACTGGACAGCTGAAGACTGTAAAACCAGGGCATTTTTTTCCCTAATCGTCAACTGTCCAGTTTGGGTGAGCCTGTGCCTCTGTCACTCACAAAATGTTTTTTTTTTGTTTTTCACACTGTTCCGTGTAAACTGTAGAGACTGTTGTGTGTGAAACTACCAGGAGATCAGCAGTTTCTGAAATACTCAACCCAGCCCTTCTGGCACCAAAAGCCATGCCACTATCAAAGTCACAGATCACACTTTTTCTTCATTCTGATGTTTGATGTGAACATTTAACTGAAGCTCTTGACCTGTAGCTGCATGATTGATTGCATTGAGCTGCTGCTAATTAGATAACTGCATGAATGTGCAGCTCTACCGGTGTTCCTAATAAAGTGGACAGTGAGTATACATTCACTTGAAACCAGAGGTGTGCACTGGTACCGGTAAGGTGTGACCCTACAAAAATATGTTCATATATATTTATTCTTGTAATTTTACTTACTCTTGTAATACTTTCACCACTGCTGGTTTGGCAGCACAGCTGATAGAGTCCATAATGAGAATGCAGGGCCTACAGATACACGATAAAAGCATATAATACGATGACTAGTATGCCTAAAATAAACTGGAGTGTAACAATGTTTTAAGAGAGAATTCTGCTTTGAAACTGAAAAAGGTACGTCATAGACGGACAAGAGACCCGAGCGGCATACTCACTGTTTAGAAGTAGTACGACTCATTTTGAACGCATATCCGCTGGTTCCATTATACTAAAGAAAAAAAAGGTATTAAAGTTACTAATAGCATGGAAAAACATTGATAGCAGTTCACAGGTCTATAGAATCAAGACGACGTTGAGCAAATTACCTGAAATTCATCATCTAGCTCATCATCTGAAACAAAGCAGAACCCCTCATCCATCTCACCTGTAAAGATTGGGGGGAGGGTCATGTTTCACCCCATCACTTATTTGTTTTAGTGTTCGTTTTTGGGCCACCTTTTGATTTGTATAATCAGTTTGAAAGCAGCTGTACCAAGTCAGAAGTGATTATCAATTTTTATCCAAAATAAAACATTACTTTATGTTCACTAGCAAAACAAACAGTTGTTGTAAGTGGCATAAAAGCGAAATCAATCAAAAGTGCTTTTTCAAATTGGGAATTGGGCTTGGGAATATTGCTTAACCGTGCCATTTTAACAGCGTCGGCTTGCACGTGTCACCACGTACTGCAGATATTGACTGATTTCCACATAGGTCAATGCAAAGCTTGGGTCTTGTGTGTTACTTACTAAGAATAGAGGTTACTTCATTTGTTAATTCTGATTCTGATTTCAGGGTGTTCAAATAACCGTGCACATCCCTAGCAGGGATTGAATAACCAATCAGTGCTGAGTTTGTTACCTTCAGATGAGCTCCTCTTGAAAACCTGCTCAGAATTTTGGTGTCTGTAGAAAAGTGACATAGGGTTTGAAAAGGGGGAGCTGGGAGTAAACACTACTGAGTTCTCCTCATTCCTTTTCTCACAAGGATCCATAATGGAGCGGTGTGAAGCTTGGCCCGGGAAGCAGATAACAGCCAGGTACCAGTGAGCCCTGAGATAAAATCAGAATTAGCTAATATTTAATAATGATTAATAAGTCTACATCCAATCAGACACTGATGTTAAATATTGTGAAAAGTTACTTATGGGGGGAAAAAACTGCAAAAAATAAAGGGAAAAGCAGAACTCACGACTGGTTAATTGGGACAAAAATGAAGTCCTTCTTGAAAAGATCCAAATGCCTGGTCCATGTTTTCACCCGGTTATGCCTCCTCTCTTGAATGCTGTGTAGAAGTTGGCCAATATAATATTTGGGGATAAATAAGCATCAGATAATAGTATGGACTATAGATTTCAGACTTACGATAAACCTGTGCTGTCTGGATCTTCCTTCAGGTCATTCTGAGTGAGACTCTTGTAGAAGAAAGAGCTGAACACATGACACCTGTTGGCATCTTCCTCCTGTAACTTCTCACAGACCAAATATCTGAGACAAATACAAAATATACTGTAAACAAAAATTTCTTCTTCAAACAAAAAAACAAATTAGAGTTAGCACTTACTTCAAATAGAAATCCATTATCACATCATTGAGGAATTCGCCCTCTTCGAGACAACTGAGGTCTTCGTTAGTGATGGAAAAGCCACCCTTAGCTGGGGGAGGTGGATACACAACCAGTCTGGAAAACAAAAGCCTCTAGAGATGCTACCAGGAGCATATCAGAGTAGTAAATAATAACTAAAACCACTCACGTTTTGGATAATTGAGTGTGTGAGGATGGGCACGCCATTACATCATCATCATCATCATCATCTTCACTGTCTGAGACACTCAGGGTTGTTACCTCACTCTGAACATTAGTGGGAGAGAAGGCGACCGAGTAGAACTCCTATCCCCAACACAAAGGAAAGAGATGTACTGTATATTATCCTCCTGTTAACAAAATCTAAATTAAATTGTCTAAGGTTCCACTAAAATATATAGACTCCCCACGTGTGATCACAATACCAATAATAGCTCTTGCTCACAAAAATAAAGCAATAAATTCTTTAAAGTAGCAAGGTGACACTTCCATGACAACTCACCTTCTGACAATGTTTATGTGCCATTAGTCTGTCAGTGGCTTCCTCATATGTTAGTTTGACTAGGAAGTTGCTTAAATTCTTAAGCCTGCCGATTTCTGTGAATATTTCTTCTAGTGTGGCCTCCTCCAGCACTGTTGGCACACTCTCAAAGATAATGATGAGGTATTTTTCTTGCTGATCTGTCAGGGGGAAAGAATCATTTTCTGAAATGGTCATAATTATCCTGATTTTGGCTAAGCTGCTATTCTGGCTTTAAAGAAATGCTCCAGTGGGTTTTTTTTTTGGTTTGTTTGTTTTTTTTAAGTAAATGACTAGCTTATGCATCTGTAGCATTAGAGTGAAAACCACAAGCAAGAAAATGTCTCCGTGACCAAGAAAAGAATGGAGAATTGGTGTACTCAAACCTCACTTATAATGGAGTTCTAAGTGTAGCTTTCCTGTCCGTCTCAAAAGACAAATGTGTCACTTCACAACAGGTTTATTACCAGCTGTGCTTTTCCGTCACTGAATGATGTCACGAAAAAAATGACGGACCATTTTATGGAGCAGAAATGCAGAAGAAACTGAAGTGTGAAGAGACTTTCGGCTACTGACTCTTGCTCTGACGGTCATCCCGTGCCCCGATATCTGCAGACATGGCAAGCTGCTCTCTCAGATGCCAACATGCTGCCTCAGTCATTTGCAGAAACAGAGCAGGCGGTCTATGTCCCCTGCACCATTCACAGCTGGTGAGCTCTAATGCCTCAATTCGCACTTTAAAAAAAAAAAGGACAACACAGATCAAGAGGCTTCAAGGCAAAAATAGCTTTAAACGAGAGGCTGTGCAAGAATTACAAGCAGTTCATACAGAATTAATAATAAATGTGATGTTACATTTTCAAGATCAATAGGAGTCCCTTTTAACCTTAATTCAAGGGCAGAACTGATGACGGTGAATATATACTCATTACCAAGTGATGAGAGGAGACTATAAGACTGCTTAACTGCCTGAGTAAGCAAACCAATATCCACTTTACACCATCCATAATGTGGCTCGTACCTTCATTTGTAATCTCAATATAATCCAATGAAAACTGCAACAGAAACACAGATTAGTTAGTAGGTGGCTATTTCTTTGCACCAACAAACTGCTTAATAGCTGAATGAATAAGATTTCATTCATCTTGAATAACCACTATATCCTAGCTAAATAGGCCGATTATATCCCAGGAACACTAGGAGTAAGGCAGAAATACACCCTGGATAGGATGCCAATCCACTTCAGGGCAAAACACACTCACACACACTCACACACACTCACACAAAGGGGTAATTTTGCTTAGCCATTCCAGCTGCCAGTATGTTTTTAGGAGGTGGAAGGAACCTGGAGGAACCCAAAGGAAACCTATACAGACACTGATTGTGCACAGAAACTCCACACAAACAGTAACTCAGGATGGTGCTGTGAGAATTCAATAAAGTCTCAAAATCTGAAAAGGCCAAAGACTCACTGTGACAGGCCCTCTGAAAATCACGTTTAATGTTCCAAGTTTAAGACTTTTGACACTGAGAGTAAGCTTGTCACACCCTTCCATATGTGCGGCAGGGGCTGGTTCCCTTGCCTTGTGTTTTTTTGGCAAAAGGGATCCATACTGCAAAGAAACACACACACGTTCACAACACATGACAGATAAGGATGCAAATGAAACTAGTAAAATAGCATTAACTATAATGATTGCTGCCTGGACCGGAAGCAACAAACAATGCATTCTAAAACCATTTTGCATCTTTCATAGTACCTGATCCCTCATTCGGTACTTTAGTGGAACTCTGCGTAGAGGCTGTGTATCCATATATGACGTCAGTTCTTCTGAGTCGGAACGCTTAGGTTTAACAACCGGGCCTGTTTTATAAAAGGTCACTGTTATTCAGATATCCACAGGGTACGTCACTATCCTCATTCTCACTACAAACTCTTGATAAGCTAGTCAACAAGACACAGCACAAATGCATTCACATTTTCCAAACAGTACACTACAGAGCAGGGTTTTTTACTTGCAAATCACTCATCACCCATAAAAGCCAACAGAACACCATGTGTGTACTTCACCGTTGCAGTGATATCTCCAGCCCTCCTAAAGACACATCAGTGGCCTTGCATATGTTTTATTCGGCACACAAACACGAAAGGAATGCTTACAAGATCAGCAATGGGTGTATTTATTTGGAACATAAAAGACAAACTTACCAACTTTATTCATGAGTGGTAACTCATTTGTCTCAGAGTTTTCCATCTCGTCGTTGCTGCCCATCCTGCAAGTGGCACGCCAATGAGAAATTATGGGTTCCTATTTCATTTGAAACAATGTTATACACTTAAAAAAAATACTACAAGCCAACCTTTTTGCATTCTTACTCCTATCAACCCGAAGAGCATACTGGAATTGACGCCTTTTAAGGACAACACCTTGTGATGGAAGTGTGCACTGGTTAATGGACAATGTAAACCTGTTACTTTCCTCTAGGATTTGTGGCATGCTTGGTGAGGGCTCACTGCAGGACAGAGAAATATATTTTAAGGAAAAACACAAACACACGCCATGTCCCAGTCCTCCATTCTTCAGTCGCAGCAGCCTGTGCAATCTGTAGTTCAATTTCATTCTGAGGTTGGAATTTTGGGGGGGAAATGAAAAAGCAAAAATAATCATACCTCATAGCATATGGCTATAGTGTGTGTGTGTGTGTGTGTGTGTGTGTGTGTGTGTGTTGGGGGGGGTTCGGTTTCTAACCATGTATGGGCTAGTGTATGTCAAGTAGAACTAGCTATTTAAAAATACAAAAAACCACAACTCTGTCTGTTACCTTCTTAGCACAAGTTAGTCACTGGCTGAAGCATGAATTTGGCATTATTTACAAACGTTACAAGTTTTAACTAAGTTACATTAGGTTAGCTAACATTTCTTCCGTTCAAACGCTACCTTGACGCCCTACAGCATAAGGCCAACCGTTTATCAGGGTTACTATGTTGCGCATGCGCAAAACGTAATTAATTTAAACCAATTAGCTTTCGTTAAGCACTAACTGCTGCAGTTCGATACCAGGATGTTTCAGAGTCGAGTCTGATTGTAAATAATGCTAATGATGCTAAAATTGATGTAGTCGATTCAAAGAGTCGATTCCATAAAATTATTTTTTCGAGTCCAAAAACCAAGACAAAAGGAAAGAAATCTGTCAAAATAAGAAGTTCAGTATTAATAACGTGCATGATACAGCTTCAAACTGCTGTTATGTGTTTTAAACAAAACAGAAGACTAGTTATGTTTATTTTTTTTATACACTTGAACTGAAAGGCTTTAGCCCAACTACAATGACAACATAATGTGCTCTGTCGGTGGAAGTTTGAGGAATAAAAAGCTCTGTGGATCCAGTTAAAAGTCAGACTATCACTATACACTTTTGAATAATGAGTTCAATATTTAAATAGATGTATTGGGCTCAAAAATATTTTGAATGGGTCTAAACAAATCTGCAGCTTATTATGCCAAATCGTCCTCCCTCCTTAACTGACTGCAGATGCCACATTGCGCCTGTAGAGGGCACTCGTGAGTCTCGTATAGTTTTCTGTCTGTGTGGACTATTGTTAAACGGTGTTAGACCAGTGTAGCACTTACACAAAGGTTTTTTTCTCTGCTTATCTTTTTGTTTTTAGGATAAATTGGGGGAAACACTAAATGTTTTAACTATGTTCACCCTTATAATGCCCAAATGTCTTATACGAACCCCAGTGCTCATGGTGTGCGGAATCGACTCCCAATTCCCAACTGCCTGCAATCAGAGAATCGACTCTTACTGGTAATCGACTCCCAGTTATACAGCGTAGCAAAAACATAGCCCGGCTTTTGCCCGACCCCTTTTATTCACCAGCAGATAAAAGCTGGAGAAGAAATTTGAAACCTCAGATTTTCATGTCACACTGTGAGCAGGTAAGTCCAGGAGTTCCTAATAAAATGCACAGTGAGTGTATAACGTTATGTCCTTATGTCCTGTCTATGATGTCAACTTAGCAGCGCAGTACTCTTGTGCGCATGCGCGTCCAAAGCTCTTGCTAGTTGGATTTTAAGTGTTTGTATTGTAGCCAAGTCATTTATACTCTATCAGTTAAATGCTTATATCCTAAAGACGCCAGATGTCCTATTTATTATTTATTAAATGATTCAATGTAGCCAAATCAAGTTCACTAACATTTTATGCATGAGCAGACTGCAATTTCTGTATATACGAGGAATAGATATAATTCCTTAATAGTATATAAAAGCCAGACCTGCTCTGGTCTTTAGTTATGAAGCCACTATACTAAAGTGCATAACAACAGGCTTGGAGACATCCATTTTTACAACTGTTTATTTACTCAATAAAACGCAAAACAATTTATGCAAACACTATCATGTCCATTTTTTTTTTAAATGTAGACAAAACAAATATGAGTGAGACAGTCTGGATGCAGATTGGTGAGGATTCAGACTGTAAAGGCAGCACAATGCTTCTAGCAAACAGCATTCAGTTCCTTCACATCTGGGCCTTAACTCCTAACATAAAATAGTCACAGAAACACAGCTCATGCTATTCAATAGCAGAATAAAATAAATAAGAAAACAAGATACACGAATGCAGTAAGATTAGCAGCAAAACCTCAATTAAATGCCATTTGATCAGTAGTGTCACTGTTCTGAGTGATTAGTATCAAATACCACTTTCCATTCCAACAGGAGTTTCATTATTTGAAACTGTGTGAGCAGTATCGAATCAATCAAACTGAACCGAAGCGCCATAAAAAAAATACATATATATCACTCATTCCCTATACATGTATAACATTCACATGCTCCCATTAGATATGCAGTAACTAACTAAATGGTAAAAGGGCAACGTGTTACATTCTTTGAGTTTGGTTTCTTAATTATTTTCTTTGCATTTTAAAACATCTCTTTCTTTTTTTTTTCTTCTTCTTTTTTCCCTTTTGTCTTCCTACACTTCCTTTATTATATCTTTGTAATTGCTTTATCCAAAAAGACCCAAAAAAGCAAATCCAAATGTGGCAGACTGACAGAATTCACAGTATTTTTCATTGTTATTGTGCTAGCTTGTCAGTAACATAAATACTTCGTAGAACGACCCTCATGAACAGAGCAAGTACAGAGCGATGACAAAATATGCAGGAGATCTAAGGCAAATAACTGCATTCCAGGCAGCATCCCTTCTTTTTTTTTTTTTTTTTTGTTTTTTCTTCAAAAATACTTTCTCATCGTAACATTTACTGGTTTAAGTCCATTGTGCTACCCTCAGCGTCTGATGCCTTGTTCGTGTTCATTCTCCATGTGGTAATGTAAAACATGCTGAGATGACTAGGATATATCACTGCTGATGCTATTGTCTGGGGGTGAAGCGGGTAGTACTGGGCCTCTGAGGTGTAGTGCATGAACTGTAGTAGGAGTAGACAAACAGATACTTAGTACATACGGGGCATCCATAGATACAGAGGTAATGGAGGAGATATCAACAGCGTGCAATGGGGGGAATAATTCCAAGTGAAGGAGGGTGGGGGTGGGGGGTTAGTGGGGTAGAGGGCAGGAGAATGGGGACATGGAAAGGGAGGAAGGGAGGGAGGGACGGGAAGGGAACGGTGCACTCAGTATTCATCCTGGTCCAAGTGGGCCTGCTCATCGATGTCCTCATCTTCTGGCGCTGCAAATCCTTCCTGCATTCCGAGAAACATGCCATTTATTAGAGTTATTTCTCATCTCTCTCTCTCAATTTCTAACCTTACAAATTGCTCATGTTGCTTGTTGTGGCCATGTAGTTAACGCTACTTTTGTATTGAACCAGCATTTGTTCGTTCCATAGTAACAAAGCAAGCGACTTGTACCAGCTGCATACACTCACCAAAGGCACTAACATCTCTGCTACTTACTTCCAAGCTTTATTTTTCTTTGTAATGTCTCTATACACATTTAGTGAGAGTCATATATGACAGGATAGAATGAAACCACGGTTTCATCTTTTTTTTCTTCCATGTTTGTGCATCAGTCTGTAAATAGGAACTAATTACAGGTAAAAATGACAAGTTGTGAGCGTGGAACTGAAGAATGTCGGGTTACATTACACTGGTCCGAGGAAACTTTCGAGCCAGTTGTTTGGATTTGCTGCTTTACTGTGTAATACCTAATCTGCATGAAATCTCAATTCAGATATCACGCTGTCACTTTGTCACTTGCCGCTGCTACTGAAATCGTGGCTCCGTGTTATGCACATACATAGAAAATGAATGGCTCATTGGTTCGCTTTGTCTTGTGTGAACCTAGGGTAAGGCATAATCATTCAACTATTATCCAAATCATTATCCACTCATCCATCCATTCTAATATGAACTGGGGTTGGGAATAGCCAGGCGTACCTCTGTGGCATAAAGGATGTCGATTATCCTAGTGAGGATGGGGTTGTTCTCGCTCTCGTGTTCCTGGCAGATCAGCTCAATGTCTCGCAGTTTGCTGAAGTAGAAATCTCTTTCCTTCTCCAGACCGTCTACAGTTAACTTCAGTTCCATTAACTTTGCAAGGGAAACAGGAAAAAAAAAAAAAACAGGGAAGGACGACTTCTGTTACTACTGAGAGAGGACAGGCAGAGGTAGATCTATTCTGAGGAATACAGGTCATTAAAAACAGGCCAAACAGTTCTGTACCTATAATGAGAATATTGGACATACACTATTGGACATACTGTAATCGTTTGCCACACTATGACTATAGAAAAGAGTTCACTCATCTGTACAAGTAGTAGGCTGAGATAAACAGACAAAGTATCAGTTAATAAAGATCGATTTGCAGTTGTGTAGAATTATAAAGAACAATTATACATCACCCAACTTACGTGAAACACTGGAAGGCAGATTAAGACGTCCTTACCCTCCCAGTGACTCTACCTGTTGATTAAGCTCCATGATCTCAGCATCGCCACCTCCATTCCGAGCGAGACTGGGGTTCTTCCTGACAGGAGGGTTCATCACCCTCTGTGGCGTGGGCATGTTTTTGGGTACTGTTGGTGATGTTCTCTGTGGCCCTGAAATCAAAACAACTTCAGTGGTGAGCCATCATCTTATTACCACCAGGCTCTCCAAACTAAAAACGAACAACATGCAGTAAGCTGATGTACTTTAAATATGCAGAAGTAGCAACGTTTAATGATGTGCTACGCTAAATCTGTTATGTAAAGCCTGAGTAAGATCAGCCTTCTANAGCCTTCTAAAGCCATTGCATGGACAATTTGTTAATTCTGTAACATTGGTTAAACTGAAATGGGAACAAGAGCTCTGTAAAACATTAGCTTTTAGGGCACGTTTAACCAAAGTCACATCATTGTGAAAAGACGTTATTAGAGACTGAATTGTGGACACATTTCCAATCCAGCCCAATGACATCAAAGCAAAGGTCAACTGTTAACGGTTTTTAATTTTCAGGTTACTTGTCATATTGTGCTATTATTGACTTCAAAATGGCATAATCTAATAAAACAAATATCTGGCTCAATTCTATTTTCATAGTACTTCCTGAGATCAAAACAACGAAGAATTTTCAGATCGTGTTTCTTGGATTGAGGGGTAACAAAAACCTACTCAGAAACACAAAAATCCTTGCAGTGCATGAGAATAATTTACGGTCCACCTGTATGTAATTTAAAGTATTAGCCCAAGTCATCACTGTGCAACATTGTTTGTTATTCCCATGTTTGCATCGAGCATTTTCTTAATGGCACTGAGCTGAATATTTATTTCACCACAAGATGCATTTTCACACTGTTCACTTTTATGGAAGCTTGAGCATGGAGCAGTCATTCCCAAGACCGTGCACAAACCGGCCACTTGCAGGGGAGAAGCTCAGCGATGGATGCAGCAGAGGTGCAGTAGAATCATGGGGTTACCTGGACCAGTTCTCTTGGGTTTGTGGGAAAAGTGTTCACCTGGATTCGGCGGAGGAGCGATGTCTTGGCCCTGTCTAGCTTGAAGAGGATCATACTCTTTTCCGTCATAGTTGGCGTCAAAGAATTTCTTGAACCACTGGACGAATTCAAAGTTGTCTTGGAACTTTCCCTTTACAAGCTTTTCCACTGGGATTATCTGATCGGGTAATAAACAGGAAAAAATAATTACAAATAGACAATTCATTCAGGTCCTTTTGAACCTCTCGTAATATTGAGTCTACTTTGTGGTATAATCTTGAAGACATGTTGACACTCACTGTCTGAAAACTAAGCAAAGCACAATGTACAGACACTTGATATATAAAACTGTCAGATATGTAATGAAATGTAAGCTCAGTATAACTGACCTTTTCCCCATATAGTGTTATGATGCACATTTATATTGCATAAGTGGTTAAAGCAAAAAAAAAAAAAAAAAAGACTTTTAATACAATAATGCTGAATAAAAAGCAATGCTAAATGAAATGGCACGAAAATATTTAAAACGATGAAAACAGACTAACTTTGTCCACACTCATCCTCTTGAAAGCTGCCTGAAGAACTTTGAAATTGTGTATATACTCGTGTTCCAGCTTTGCTTGGAATTTCACCTTCTTTAGAAAAATACACCCTGGGAATAACATGTCCATGAACTGACAATATGCTGCACCTATAGATGAACAAAAAGCACAACAATGTTTATCTTGTTCATTATGATTATAAGTCATTATGCTTAAATAAGGAGTGCCGTTCTGATCTGGTGAACAAACAGCATCAGTCAGAATCAATCAGATCCAAATGAGTTTGTGACACTTGGGAAATTTTGGGGGAAAAAAACAATAACCAAGACGGTGAAACTGTCAGTCTGTTTAGTGGTGAACGTGGTGAACACGGTGAGACTCACCTGAACATAACTGCTCTATTTTGGTGTAGCTGAGCTGGAGAGAGTCATTCACCCATGCCAGCATGTCATGTCGGCTCAGGTTCTCGTTGGTTACAGACGTGGAGTATACATTCACCGCCATTCCTTACATGGAGGAAATGATGTAAAGACAGTTATTATCATGTCTGGCTGGACTTTATCCATTGGAATTTGACCGGACAGTGACAAGTGGCCATTTCAAAGTGAACATATAGTCAAAAGACCTTTGGGGCAGGAAGGGGCAACCACATTTTTCATGGAAGATAAAAAAAAAAGGACTTCTTGTCTTTTAGATAATTAATACTGATCAATCATGAGCAATATGACAGGGACAAAGTAAACAGATCACATTTTATTTCAGGTTCTCTCAGCAAAACATGTTTGTTATAAACAAAGGAGAAACACAGTACAACACCTTCATTATTAAAGTTGAGATGAATTTTATGCAGTAGATTTAAAAAAAAAAACACTAAACAGGATCATGCTCTGGTCTTCTCCATCTCTAGTTATCTAAAGTGTTGAATCATCACAGAGTAAAGAAAGCAAGCACATCACAATCCTTCTTATTTTAATCTTAAGAGGTTAATCCTTCCAGATTAGACTGGGATTCTTTAGCGTTTAAAAAAAAAAAAAGTTACCAAATAGCCTAGACACATCTGCTTCACCCAACCTGTTCAACAATCGGTGATCTGTACCAGAGGTTCTCAGAGTGGAGTCCAAGGAAAACCAGGGGGTCTTTTTTTATTTACACTGGTGGAAATCCGACCCGGATGTCCCAACACATCAAATATTGAAGCATGGACAGGAGCCTTTAGCTTTACTGCGTGCATGCAGAGGGGTGCCTTTGGCTTCACTCTAAAGACGTGCTTGGCTATTAATGAAAGCTAATTTACTTCAGCTCTCATTTACTGGCTCTTGTGCTTCAAACGTGAACGAATGAACAAAGCACAGTCCATAATAAAGAATAACACTTCTTTGATTTTACTATTTTTGTTGTTCTGGTGTGGAAGTTATTATACAGGGTGTCCCAAAAGTCTCCATACAGAGAGGAAATTAATACTTTTTAGCAAAACGTCTTCCAAAGTTTTTCATACTTAGATTATATTATATATTTTTCCGATAGCCTTTAAGAACGCCTTTGACAAAAGAAGAACGTACTGAAATCATTCTCATGGCTGGATCGGGAAGCTGTCGCAAGGTTGCGCTGGACTTTAACAGGAAACATGGCAAGCACATCACACACACTACACTGTTACCCAACTTATTAACAAATTCAAAAAGACTGGAAGTGCTGTGGACCAACTGAGAAGTGGACGTCCACGAACATCCACTGACGAAGACACAACCGACGTACATGGTCCCCTGTGTATGGAGACTTTTGGGACACTCTGTAGTTACTTACCTGTTTGATCAGGCACTTAAATTTAATGGATTTAATCAAAACATCAACTCATAATCAAGTAGCCTATGAATAATGTCACCTTGGGCATAATGTCTATGGTAGGTGGAAAGTTCAGAAATGGAAGACTAATAAATAGACAAAATGTTACTGTAGACATTGAACTCGATCATGATGTACATGAGTACTGATGGGGCCATTTTGAAATGTACACTTAAAGGAGTCCCTGGTGACAGAAAGCTTGAGAAGCTCCAGTCCATGCTTTTGTTTCTGTGCTGCACTGGGACCAATTTCCTAAGAGCATCATGACCTTTATAACACCTTTATTCCGAGTGACAGCGAATCACTGGTTCTCTGTGACATTTTGGGTTGGCAATCCTACCATGCAGTGCAGATGTCAGTTTAATCTGCAGGTGTTGAACACTTGGAGATTTTATTTTATCTTATTTTTTTAACTCTGCCCCATTGCACAGCAATCGCACGCGCAGGAGATTCACCCGTAAAGAAAACCCCATTAGACTGCAGTTTATTCTGATGAGGAATATTTACAAAAGAGAAAGTGTGTAATTAATATTAGATTAGGTGTAAGCACGCTGTCCCGAGCTCTACCGTTACCTTTACAGCATCTCTGCACTGATAAATGAATGGCTAGCTCTCTATATTCTGCTTCAGGAGCACTGCTTTATTAATATGTGCATATTTACTGTAAACACATGTCATGTTGGCCCTGTGGAACAATACCTGGGGAAGGTTAGAATGGTATTTGATCAGCTAGCTGAGTCAGTAAATGTGCACACTGACAGAGCAGACAGCGGTGTGCAACATGACAGACTGCATTTCCAGCGAGCATTTCTTCACACAGCCTGCAGGCCCACAGCCCACACCATTGTCATTGTCGTCTGTAAGGCTTCACGGCGCTCTTACTTTACTTTTACCTTCATTTATAAGATGATGACTGGAATAAATGTCATGCTGCCTCACTAAAAAACCTGTTAATGGCGGCAGGCCGCGGCGCGCGCGCTGCACTCTGTCCCTGGCAGCGCCGCTCTCACTGACTGCCCGGACCCTCAGACCCTCAGACACTCACACAGCCACAAAGGCCCAAACGCCAAAACGGCCTCAGCGCGTTTTTAGCAGTTAAAAAAAACCCCAAAAGACCAAATACATATTCTTGAATTACTTACTGTATTATCTTTTGCCTACGTTCCCAATGTAGACTACGTAACGCCTCCTGTCAAAAGCCCAGACTAGCCCTGCTGGGTTAGCGGTTACAGCGCGGTGCAGTGGTTTGTAACGGGCCGCCCCCGCCGCTACTGCGCATGCGCCGAACGGTCCGGCGCCCCGCCCCTGCCGTTTATATGCCCGAGTCTCAAAGTTAATACTTTAACAAATAAAAACATTTCAAAATGCATTTATTAGGGTAGATAACATTTATTATTATTATTATTATTATTATTATTATTATTATTATTACATGTTATAAAACCCTAATAAATGCATTTTGAAATGTTATAATAATAATAATAATAATAATTATAATAATAATAATATTATTATTATTATAGCCTGAACTGTAATTTTGTGGCTTGAGTAAAAAAAAATAGAGAATATTTTTATACAGCGGTCCTGTCAAATTGTTGATTCCGATTGATCAGAAGGTGTTGATTAATTTTCTATAACAGCAGCTCTGACAGTATTTCCAAATATGAGACAAATCACTGCTTTCTGTTAATGCACTAGTTTTAATACACTATAGTTTCTGTAGTACCTGAAACAGGACAGGTAAACTTAAAGCTGTAGCTTAAAGTAGCTTAAAGTTTTCTGACACAGGAAAGTTTTTAGGATGGAGGGTTTTCCAGTTTCTTATAACACATGATAACATGACAAGCTGCTTTTTTGTCTTATTAATTTCAAGAGAACGAGAGAAGAGAGCGTGGTGAGGGACCGACTGTTTATAGCTGTTATCGAACGTGCACTAACAGGATCTTTTTTTTGCAGATAAATAAAATCTGAGCATTTGCAAAGTGCTGTGGAGGAATCGAACACTTCAGTACATGCTGTTTCTGGAAAATAATCAGCTCTGGGCTCACATCACACCAGTGTTGATTATTTTTCTATAGCAGCACACTCTGTTCGGTTCTAGATAGCAAATGTCCAAGGTCTGGCCCCTTCTTTCACTTTATTTTTACACACTAAATTATTCCTGCAGCTAGATAGAAGATAAACTAAATCAATTCATCAATGTGTGGGAGAAATTTTCTCAGATAGTGAGGGAATCTGTGTCAGGTTTACCCTGAATATTTGCCGAATGCAAAGACTGGACTATAAAACACTTTTGAACACAGAGGTTGAAATGTCTGTATGTTTAATTTGTAAAAAAGTGGTACAGTGTTCAGAGAATATACTTTCAATGTTTTTTTTAACCACCTGTAATAATAACTATATTAGCTATAGTTAAAGTGTAACTGCAAGGTACTTGTGGTAAAACTACTATGACATAATGTCTACTACTCCATAGGTAGTGTTCTATGTCTTTGTCTAGTAAGGAGACAACTGAAAAAATAATTAACCCTATAATAACATGCCAATTATACTGTAACCATGTGCAGTACCCATGCATGTTATTACTGTTATTGCTGTTGTATAGTTTGCACACAGCTTGTCTCGAGGGCAGGTCATCCTTAGGACCCGGAGGACGAAGTTTGATTAAAACAACCTATTAAAATACCGAGGGGACAACACGGTGAATTTTGTATTATGCTTATCTTAATAGATCATTCCTTGTAATGCATTGAGTGTTTATTGGCCATTTTGTTTGTTTGGTGCTGTTCACTCCTACTGAGAAGGTTTCTGTCTGACAGATTGCCATAAATTAAAAAAATAATTCGGAGCATTTTACTTCCATTCAGGTATTTAGGTCATTTGTTTAATATAGTTGAATTATACAGGCATTGTTCAGCACACTATTTATCACTCTCGTATCAGGTAGTTCGCTTGTCGTTAGTTTGTAGCAATCACATTTCCATAGTGTGTGGATGTTTTTATAGCACATCACACATAGGTGCACTGCATTATGGGAAATCTGTAATGTCATTTGGACACAGTTGAGGGACTGGACTATTATATATATATATATATATATATGGAATAGTTCTGAGTGCTTATATATATATGTGTGTGTGTGTGTGTGTGTGTGTGTGTGTGTGTGTGTGTTAGTGTTACTACAGTAATATTACATACTGTAATAATGCATGCCTGTGTTCCAAGTAGGCAGAAATTACAACACTAAGTCAGAATGCTAGTTTCCATGGCATGTTCCAACCTGTCCCAAATAAACTACTTTTGAGAGGAACATAACACATACACTTCTAGTGCATACATACATTTCATATACGGTATATATTAAAAAAAGACGGTTGAGAAACATCGAGAGAAATGTTGAGTTCCAAAAGGAAACAAAAGCATCCACACATGAATATTCAGCACCAATAGAGAAATCCTAGTGTATCGCTTGGACTGTTTCACTATGACAGCTTTTACTGTGGTTACTAACGTGTTCTACAGTGGGGTCTCCCAACACAGCCCGACTACTGACAGGAGTAGTAACAGAACCAGTAAAAGACACGCTAGAAATAAATCTCCTTTTACTCTAGCACTGCAGTATGTCTGTGAGCTATTTGGCCATTTTCAGGGGTTATTCAGTGTTTGAGTTTCGAAACATTTACAGATGTTACAGGTGTTATTTTTTATTATTGGGCAACACACAAAACCAAATCATAAAAAAACATGACTTGTTAAGAAGTAGTTTTTTAAAAGCCTACATCCATTCTCCAACGTTTAACCAAGTCTCAAAATAATGAAAAAATATGTTCATCGATATTTTTTTTTTAGTATCACTGGTGTTATGTGACTGTGAACTCAAAAAGGCAATTCCAGGCATTTCCATAAACATGACGCGGTCAGCTTTAACTGAGAAAATCAATCCTGATATGTGACACTGTAAACATGGCATTCATATCGGTTCACATTGATGGGAGGCACATTACTATGTTACTTGACCATTAACACTCTCGCCAATCTAAGAATGAATAGCTATCGATAACACTCAGCGACACAACACAAGTCCACCGCACAGGGACACACCACTGTTGCCACTCACCAAGTCATGTGGGGGAAAACAAAACGCTGAAACTATAGAATAATAAACCAGTATGAACATACACAGTCTCAGGCTAAATCAGAGCTGTGGCATTGACTAGATTTGATTTTAACTTGCTTTTGAATCATCCACAAGTCAACAGTCATGTGAAAGGAAAAAAAATAAATATACATACTGAAAATACAAAAGCGATACTGAGGCTGCAATAAAGATGCATCTTTTTTTTTTTTTTTTTTTTAATGTGTTATTTGTTTACCACAACAGATGTACAGTTTAACAAATGGAGAGGCAGGGTAGTACTGTACATAAGTGCAATTCCAAAGAGAAAACACTGAGGTAAACACATAGTCATGTGCCCAAATAATTTAAAAATGTGGCAAAATATATAATGATACATTGTCCCACATCCATTAGCTGCGGTATTGTAACGTTTGTTCAGATTTTCTGCCAAATTTATACATCTTTTAAAGGAATATTCCAGCATTTTTAGAACCTAATCAATCATCAATACACGAACAGATAGATTGAACGTTTCCCTGTATTGAGGAAACAACTGAAAAACTGTTTTCATGAAACCGAGTTAAAGCCAACGTCGAAGGGCAGTTGTTGGAGCATCAGTAAAGGCTTATGCAAAACATTTTTTTTTCTCAGTACAGGGAAATGAGTTGTACTCACGACATTCTTGTCCATGGGAATATCATAACAGCAAACCGGTGTGGTGGATAGAGATCAGGTTGGAAAAACTCTTAAGTATTCCTTTAACTGTTGCATATCACAGTGCGCTGTTCTATAGTGATATAAAGTGAAGTAGAAGAGGATCAGAGGAGAACTTGCTTGCACCTTTACCAAATGAACTATATGACACCAAGACCAGATTAATCAATGCTAGTGTAATTCATCAATACCAACATCTCTCACACAGGATCTAAAAAAAACCACACAGATACCTTGTTTTCCGTTTTTTTCCTTCAAAATAAACCCCCTTTTTTTTTTTTGCCTGAAATCATTAACATGGACATTTAATTATGCTAAGAGCAAAGTGACAAGGGTTAAATAAATTTCGGTCAGTGTGAAATCATCAGATAATATTAGGTGTTAAGTTTCCGGTTTAGTTATTCAGTGGCTCCAAAAATAGCAGCAGCTGATGTTACCATATGCCACTGGATCTACCACCAGGAGGAGCCAGAATCCTTTGGGAAGATCTCTTTGGAAGGTCATCATCAATCTGGACACCTGGCAAAACACAAAGCTCCTGTGAGTTGCACGAACATGATGTGCTTCTGTGGCTTACAGTTCACGAGCGTGGTGCTGTTGAATCAGAAGGTGTTGTTTATTTTGCGATCACGGCAGCTCTACCATCAGCTCTAGTGCGGGCTACGAGGAAAATCACTGTGCTTGGGGTAATATATTATTATCTCTGTAGTATGAACTCACTCCCAGGGACTAGCATGGTAGACGTGCTACATCATCTAAGGCTAATAATAAACTGGTTTCAAATGTGTTCTTATTTAACTAAAGAAACATGTATAATCATTGATATGGTCAAGCTTTCTCTAAGGAGATGGTTATTTAATATGTATGGAATGTGTGTCAGTGTGTCAGCGATTTGAAAGCTATAGCACTTACATTGTAAAAAGGCGGCACTCTCTTAAGTCTTGTCTCCTGACGCGAAAGACCAAGCACCCATTGCGATTTTCGATGGCTTCTATCTTCTTAACTTCACGAGAGAGGCGGTGGTGAGGGAAAGACTGTTTATAGCTGCTATAACGTAAGGCATAACATGCACTAAGTTGTCTCATGGACATTCGAGAACATTAAATGTAACTATAAACGGTTAAAGAATATAAGAGGGTTATAAGAGCAATAAAACACTAAGCAATATTGCACGAGCAAGAGTGCGGTTAAGCCCACAGGGCGAGTGCAGGAGGAAATCACAGCTGTGCAGATGTTCAGTATAACCGCACCACTGCGAGTGCGATATTGCTTTTAAACAACAGGTCTATAAACAAGAAATTACTGTTGAGTCAGTGATATTTTGGACACAATGTAGCCAAATGTTCTGTTTATTTTTGCACCGATAGTGGAAATAGATCGCAAAGAAGCTACACTCAGTTTACAGCACGTAAGGCTAGCTGGCTGTTTGACTGCTGCACTCGCTTCTGTTGTTTTCAGCTAATCTTTGATCGCTAGCATTCATTTTTTGCCTGAAAAGTGATCACATAATATATTACTTCTGACATTTAATGTTTGGAAATCTAAAAATGTTTTTTTTTACAGACCCAGTAATGCAGAAATCATAAAATAAAAGATCTAAGACAAGATTTGTATAAAAAATCACTGTGAGTAGGACAAGTGAACAGCACTGTGTGTGTATAAATGTATATATATATATATATAAATGAGCTGTGTACCAGATAAGCTGAAGCTGGACTCATGCAGGTCTCTCATCCCTCCGTGACGAGTGCAGGGTCGTGGGGTCATGTCCCCGGATGAAGGGGCTGCCTCCTTCTTTCCTGTGTTCTGCACTGCTGCCACATCACCTGTGTAGGGAGCACGGTCCACTCCCTTCAGAGCCTGGCACTAAAGGGGGAAATGGAGCACATGTTACCTGTCACATGTCACATGAACCATGTTAATGCTCTATTTACCTGTTTCACACTACCAGTAGTGCAAACACACACACACACACACACACACAATGACTTGATAATTACACAAAACCAATCAAGTCCTTTTCTAACCGAATTAAACTTAGTTGGCTTGAAAATCGTTTTATTTGAAATATTACTTCGCTTATATGATTTTATCATTTAATATTAACCTTGCAGCTAAAAATCGTTCTATGTGAATTAAAATGCGATTTCAGCAGGACGATCTTGTTAGAAAACGTCTAGAGGATCCTTCCTCCCTCTGTGAATTATAAATTCCTCCATACCATACCTAACCTTTTTGGTTACTTATTTTTGAATTTTTAATTAATTTACATTACTCACTGATACTTCACACAGTGAAGCATAGAGTCTTTCTGATTTTAATGACAAGCAGATGAATAATGAAACAGAGTCATGAGCCCCGGTGAACTGAATGATACCGACGATGGCATACCTTGTCCCTCTGCACCATCTTCTTGTAGAGAAAGTCTGGGAAGGTTCGGAGCGGGTAGAACTTTCCGGAACCCTCGGCACAGGTGAAGATGCCGTTTTCAAAGACAACACGGCCACGGCTGATGGTGACCAGCGGCACACCATGACAGCGCAGACCTTCATACAGATTCACGTCTCCTCCCTGCCACTGCGTGGTCACAGAAATGGTTCTGCCCAAAGACGATACACATCACATGTCATCACTAATCTAACAAAGGTTAGAGTTAAGCTTAACAAAGTAATAAATCAAGCTTGGAAAAACAGGCACAATGTGTGTTTCATGTAGATGGTGTATTTGGTGTATTCCTGTGTTACCAGGGGAACATGCAGTCCATAATGAGGGAGAAAATAAATGTATAATGTATCACGTTTACCGAGTCACGAGGCATAAATGACTCTGTTAGAATAAACTGTTTTAGAGATGATCGCTCTATGTGATTTATTTTCTTTCTTGTTCTAGAGATTTGATGAGCACTTTCACAAGTTGGATTGCATATCAGCTCAGATCAAGCTATCATTTTCAGGCAAAATTTTCTTATATCATTTTCTTATAAATTAGTCACACCATGCTGGCTGATTTTGTTTGTGTATTAGATTTCTATTCGATCTATGTGTGCCTAAACCTATAATATTACCACCTCCTCCTGTCTCATGCAGTTTCCTGGTATATGATCAATATACGAATGAATAATTTTAGTCTAGCTGTTTTTTATTTGACAGGCATGTTCTGTGAATCTGTATTAATCTGCCAGAGAGATGTGATTAACAGCGTCATCGCGAGTGTCTTTCGCGAGTGTGTGCTGTTTAAAATTCTCTGCTCCCTTGACCTCGTCATTTAAACAGTCTAGCAGCTCTACCTTAGCCCCAGCAACTTGTCTAAGCTTGAGCTTGACCAGTTTGATCCGCACACTGATGTACAGTCACTGAGCCGGGCCTTATTTCCAGTACCTGGTTGCGTCAGGGTCCCAGACCACCACATCGGCATCGGCTCCTGGGATGATCCTGCCTTTCCTGGGGTACAGGTTGTAGATCTTTGCAGCGTTAGAGCTTGTGACAGCAACAAACCGATTTTCATCCATCTTTCCTCCAACCTGGTAAGGAAAATATGTTTCTCTTAGATGGATTTCTCTTAGTCTTCTGTTTTATGCTATCGGTGTTTAAGACTGACAGATCAGATATAGTCTTGGGATGCCACAGGTCAAACAGAGCCTTGCAATGGCACCATGCATCACAACATATACACCACTAATGCCTTATTATAACCAACAGAAATGGACACGATCTCGTATTTCTATTCCTAGCAATGCTTTCAAAGGTTATTTTCCTTTGTCGAATACTACTGCTTACACTCTGCTGAAGTCCATTCCGATTGGTCAGAAGGTGTCTCTGACTGTAAGGGGGATCGCAGACATACACATGTCTATACTATCTTATCTTGACTTATGTAGAGGATCCTCATATAATTTAAGCCTATGCATACATGGATTTTTTTTTTAAAGTGTTCCTTTACTTGTTGCTATGATGACACTTTTTGTTAGAACGTTTACTCAATATTTTACAGACAGAGACTCCAGTGTCTGTGCTCTGTATCAGACTTATCCCTTGCAGTAATGCAGAAATAAAAAATGGTGTGCGTTATTATTAATTTAGGTTAATCAGGTCAAACCTACCACTCCTTTCTCCCAGATGACACTCATGCGGTCCTGCACACCAGGCACACCATGAGGGATCTTAGTGAAGTCGTCTTTGCCCATGGCTTTCTGCTTGGTGGTGAAGGGCCGGTGGTCTGACGTCACCACATTCAGAGTGTCACTACAGCAGCAGAAACAGATGCGTGTCACCTTCTGAGGTTCTGTCCTATGTACAGGCTGAAACAGGAGCTTTTCCATGTATATATAGTCATATTCTGAGAGTATGTACAGTGTGAGATGAAACCTACCTTCCCAGCAGGCTGAGCAAGAAGTTGGGTGTGTTGGGGTCCAGCCTCAGGGGAGGAACAGTGACATAGGCAGCAGCATGGGCCCAGTCCTGGTGGTAGTACTGCAGACCGTTTATAACAGCATGAGCAGTGGTGGTCTCCCCATGCACCACTTTACCTACATACACCCCAGAAATGCATTATTATTTATTATTATAACACTTACTGTAACTACACAGGTGGCTGGTGCCTCAAGGGACAAACATTGCATAAGGTGTAATTGGATACAGACAAAGTTGTGCCCTTACCGTGCATCTTCCCCGAGGCCAAAACATCTCCTGCTGACATGCTGGATACATTAACCAGGTATATAGGACTGTGAGCCTGAGGAGGTAATGATAATATAAATAACCTACCATCATCTTTGAAGGTAATATTTCATAATATCAATTCTAGTTCACATCTAAACAAGTCACTTGTGAGTCTAAACAAGTCTAAACAAGTCACTAACACCAAGATATTACTACGTGTGAGGTACTGGGAACCATATCTGAAGTTCGACTTATTTACATTCTGGACTGGCAGGGCTGTTTCCTTCAGAACTAGTGGAGCGTTAACATCTGTGCATTCTACCAGAAAAGTCATCACCTGTTCCCATGTCCCCACTTGGGTAGCCTATAAAAGCCTGTATCACGCTCGCTCGTCATCTTTCTCTTCCTTGTCTTGCCGAGCATTTGAATAAGTGAAGGATGCTGAATATGTATCACACTAATCCTTTGGTTTTTAATAAGCCTATTCGACTAAACACGCATGTTTACTTCATGATCTGCATCATCAACTAAACATGCGTGCCACACACCTTGCGTGATGGTATTTCTATCTATCTATCTATCTATCTATTAGTCTTATCACATGTCATGGCAGACACATGGCCTACTGTTCTGCATCAGTGTGTGGCATAATTTCCAAAATTCATCATCATGTTGTGCAGTACTTCAATACTTTCTCCCAGGCAATTGACTGGGCTTTCTATAATGTACCAGGCACTATAAGGGCACTCATGCTCATGCTGCAATAGCAGATGTAGAAGCATTAGGGCTGAAATCAATGCCTCCAGTAAAGACAGCTTACTAGACCTCGCTAGTAGTACTGAGTACTGAAGCTTTGCACATAAATCCACGCTGCACAGAGTCTGAATATAAAAGAACCGTGGCACTGGTTTGCAAAGTCTGCAGTGTAACCTTCTCTCCACCATGTCTATCTCTACACCACTCATTTTTTACCTGTGACATCACCAAGGATGCACCACCACAGAGTACTGTGCTGTCCTTTTAAAAATGTATTCGATACAGTTCTCACAGCATACCAGTCTCATTTATATTTAATGTGGACACAAGACATAAGTGCACACAGATCCCCGAGGAGCCACCTTTCAAAGTCTTAAAAAACAAAACCGAGTCTGCACTCCATTATCCACACCACACTGTCTTAAAGATCACTCATCATTTAACATTTCCATCCACCTTGACCAAGCCAGTCCGCATAAAACAGTAGTCAACTGCTTTACTACTGACATTTCCAAAATTCAAATTGCTTTTATTTTCATCAAATGTAGTTCTTTGGCCTAGTGACTGGTCACTGTAGCATCACTCCTAGTGACTCCCAGTAACAAAACTAAAACCCTGAAATACCTACATTTTAATGGAAATAAATGAAACTAAATTGAGGTTACATTAAATCCATCCCTCAGACAGTTCTAGAGAACGTACAATCTAGTTTTATTAACAAGATATTAAGCTGCAATAGTATTACTGAAATACAGAACAGTGCATCAGTTTCCTAATCAAATCCATACAGTACATTATAGACAGTATTTAAGTAATGGAAATATTCCAAATCATCATATTAGCTTTAATATTGCTGATAATGCTAAGATGCTTTAGGCCCAAAAACCAAAAGGTGCACGCATTTTATTTGTTCATATGGCTTTTACTGCATATACATGATCTGATGAAGAATTGGAAACATGACAAACAATCATTTTCATAGCAAGCAGAATAAAATGCTAATCCAGCACTGTAAACATTACACATGAACAAGCTTCCGTTGACACAAAATGCTTACACGTGCACAGTATTCACTGTAATGTAGCGATAAGGCTCCGCTTTGGGCAGGTTTACAGTGAACTGGAGCTGCTTTTAAAAATAGCCCAATTGCCTGGCAACACTGAACAAGTTGTTGGCACTGTGTGAAGCAGGACAGTAGAGGAAACAGTGTCCTACGTGTTCTCATTAGGACTTAAAGGATTTGTAAAGTGGTTAGGTTTAGGGATGGGGTTAGTGCTTGTAGCACTTCTTACTACTTTATCTGTATGAAACGGAACAAAATCCAACCGGATTACACTTTTTTTTTTTTTTAAATCATACTTATCAGCTTATCGTGAGCTCAGTCAAGTGCAAATGTATCTAATTAACTTCAGGTCATGAGGAAGCGAACTTTGAACAAACCGTAGTACACAATAAAGCATGTGACATTAATTATCACTCACTCTGTTGGCGATGGTGATCGCCCGGTGCACCGCCTCTGCCTCCAGCTGCAAACAGAAGATTTCTCACCGTCAGTAAGAAATTTGAACATCACTGCAATAACCTAATGCTATAACCTAATGAGCGACAAGTCGGTCATGTCACGTGTAGTTTGTGTCTTGTGGGCGTGTAGTGACTGCTGCCTTTGTTACCTGAGGCTGTGCACTGTCTAATGGTCCATTAAGAAACTGCAGTAGCTGTATATAGCTACCATAACTAGTTAAACACGAATTCAATAATACAATAATAAGTGTAAAAAATTGGCTGTTTGATTTACATGTCGCATGCGAGGTTTTTTACAAGCTTTATTAGCAGTCCTTCCGAGCTTTATTTCTCTACACACAGTGAGTCGTCGTATATGAGACGAAAAAAAAAACGATTACGATTTTCTTCCATTTTTGCACATCAAACAATAACTAAATTCCCATGGGGGAATAGAATTATAAAATTATTTATTATAAATCCCAGTGGGGGACAGAATTAATGTCGGACCACTGGATTTGTCCGAGGAGTCATTCAAGCCAATTGGTTGAATTTTCCACTTTACAGTGTTATACGTCATTTGAACAGAATTTCGAAAATCTCAGCTGAAATGTCACACTGTTGTTATTGTCAATAAAATCACGGCTCTGTGTCGCACATGTACATAGAAAATGAATGATGGTCACCTGGTGCTTTGGCTCTCGCTCACGTGAACGTAAATGTAGGCATAAATAATCAGTATATCAATCAGTGCTCTATTAGACATAAGACTGGGATTCCACCAGCAGTGTCACACCTCTTCAGGCCTGCTGATCTCAATGCCTTCTGGTCCACTGATGCCCAGATCCAACGCTTCTTTGGCACCCTTGAATGAAAGCCAACAAAAAAAAGTCTGAAGTGAAGTTACCTGGACAGGTGAAAATAATACAATAAACCTGAGAAAGATAATACGCTTTCCCAACCTCAGCCACCAGCTCCCCGTTCTCGGCGTGTACGCGGGCTATGGCTCCGATGTCCTTACAGTGCTGCAGGGCCTGGAACAGCTCGCTGTCCCTCAGCATGTAAACATCCTTGTAAGCCATGTACATCTGGAAGGAGTTCACTCCTTTTTCTCTCACCAGTGTCTCCATCTGAGCCCTCACCTTGTTATGATTAGTTACAAAATGCAGAAAATATAAACTTTGTTGGTTAAAACAGGTAACAATTTCCACATTATGCTATTAGTGCTTATATTTGTTAAAGCATGTCAATTATATGGTCAAATACTGCCCGTGATTTTCAGTACAGCAGAAGCCAAAAACTTTTTAAAAACTTTTAATCTTAAAATGAAGACACTACTGCAGGATGATGATGTCATGGTGTGTAATGTGCACGTCAGATACCTTGGGACTCCACCAAGTCACAGCAACATGAAGAGCATAGTCACAGCAGGTCTTTGCATCAGCGTGAGCTCGACATTTCTCATACGCATCCAGCAAGGATTCGTTCTTCTCGGGCAACACGTGACCAAACACCATTGTCGTGCCTCCAGCCAGAGCAGCCTGGAAATGACAACACATTGGCCTTTATTAATCAAAAGTGTGTAAAGTCAAATCTGATCATGCACAAACATGCATGGATGAAAAGAAATTCAAACTCACCCCTGGTTGGAATGTGTGTAAATTTGCGTGTAATACTTTAACAACCTGAAAAAAACGCTATTTGCTATTCACTTGAATCACCAAAATCGATATTGTTCGTTCATCATTCATTCGGAGGACCTGGAGGAAATCTGCACAGGTATCAGAAGACCATGCAGAAGACAGTAACCTGAGCTCAGGATCAAACTGGGGATCCTGGCACTGTGAGGTGGCAACTCTATTCCCCTTTTACTTCTTTTCTTGGATCTTGAGTAACTGTAGCCTGCTATATGCTTTCCTTTTACTGGCTCACTGTAACAACTCCTGGGGAAATTAGGGCAGGTTTTGTGTAAATGATACATACATGAACGTAAGCCGAAGTGCGTTGTTTCCATTCTGATTTATCAGCGGCGTTTCAATCCTCACCCGTTTTGTTGTCGTATGACAGTTTCGTGAACCAGACACTGGTTTATTCATTCATTATGTCATTAAGGGTGCCTGAATCTACGCTTGATCCTATGCAACTTTGATAAATAAGGGACACATTTTATATGATATATACCTGATTTTCACATTTAAAGGTCATTTTTAAAGCATGCAAATGACAGCAAACATTAACTGACTATTTTTAGCCAACATCAATTACCAGAACTCACTGCACTGATGAATAAGTTATAAAGCCCAATTACTTTTAGCCCCTTTATGGAGAAAGACACTCGCTTTTTGTGACAGTGGGACAAAACTGGTGAAGTCAGAGGAAACCCACACACATGCTCAACACAGACATCAGGCCGAGCTCAGAATCGAACCCAGGACCTTGGACCCTAGCTATCATCCTATCACCATACAATAAGAGTCAAGTATGGCAAAACACTGTGAGTACATTCACAACAGTCGACTGCTTTGGGGATGCAAGCATGTTTAGCTGTCCAGAGGAGAATGCATGCAGACTTTTAAGGTTAGTTCTGTGCCTCAGCTTCACTATACTTTTTTAAAGATTACTGGAAAACCTAATATGGCTAGTACAGCACTGATTTCAGCTTGTGGCTTGGCTTGGCCCGGACTGTGGGTGTAACGCATGACGATGTCAGTGCCACACTGAACAGTCTGAGTGGCCAGTACTTTTCATTTCTCATTTTCATAAACTAGAAATTCTAAACTTCTTTTTCTCATTTTCATTGCCAGCTTTAAGCCACTATCAGTCCCTCAATCTTCTGCATGAAAAAAAAATTTAAATAGAGAGCCAATATTTATGCATGCCTGCTACATGAACCTCAAATGGCATTTTGACTCTATAGGGCAATACATACACTTTATTGTGAATACACTTGCTCATTCATTCAGCTGGTCAATCCGATCATGTGGCAGCAACACGATGCAAAAAATCATACAGCTTCAGGTCAAGAGCTTCAGTTAACGTGCACATCATATATGAGAATATCACACAGAAACTCACCGAAACTGGGCAGTGGAAGAACGGAAAAACATCACCTAGTCTTTTCCCAATCTTCAGCGCTACAGTTTCAGTTAACCTGTGCCCACTGTAGGCGCAGATTCCTGTTCCTGGCTGACAGGAGTGGGAACTTGATGTGGTTTTCTGCTGTTGTAACTCGTCCACCTCAAGTCTCAACGTGTGTTCTGTGATGCTTTTCTGCTCACCACAGTTGTAAACAAAGGTTATTTGATTGATCATAGTCTTCCTGTCAGCTCAAACTATTCTCCTCTGACTTCTCTCATCAACAAGGTGTTTCCGTCTGCAGAAGTGCTGCTTATTGGATGTTTTTTTGCACCGAAGACACATTTGAGATCTCTGACAACACGTACTTTTCGGGTCCTCTAGTTCTCAAAGACTTTATGAGTTTGGTCGGGATCTGGCACCAGCAACCATGCCACGATCAAAGACACTGAGTTCATACTTTATCCCTGTTCTGATGGGAACATTAACTGAAGCTCTTGACCTGTATCTGCATGATTTTATGCATTGTGCTGCTGCCACATGATCGGTTAATTGAATAATTGCATGAATGAGCAGGTATACAGGTGTTCCTATTACAATGCTGCTATTAAAATTCTACTGTGCCATTATGCTACACCCTGTGAACTGAGCATATGGTGAATGGGAAGCCATTTGGCCTAACTTTTACCCATCCGTGGGCCCAGAATTGAATTCCCCACTCAGGCTTGCATGAAGACAGTTTTATTCTGATCTCAGGTCACCTTAAAAAAGTTAAATTTTGCTAAGTATCAGCGACAAGAAAACAGTGAAGTGGGTAAATAAATATAAACGACCTCAAACCATTAAACATATGTTAATGGCTTTTCTTTGCTTATTTACATTTTGCATGTAAATAGGCATGTAGTGTACCAATGCTGTTACTTTTTGCCTAATTAACAATTAAAGCATTAAAAAAAAAAAGTCAAATATTAATTTGTTCAATCAGCTGCCTACTCTACTCAAAAAGGAAAATGGTATGTTTGGTACTGGTGCTGTTAAGTAAAACAAAGAGTAAAGCAAAGAGTCTCGCACATGGGTCAGGCTAGTTATTTAAATCTGGAGTCGGCAATTACTTTTTGTATATAATGCCTGAGTATTCGAAACAGTCATCTAATTAACACAACAAGTGTCTTCTTACTCAATCAGACACATTAAAGCATAAATGATGAATAGACCACCTGCACCATGGTATACAGTAGTCACTGCACTATTTACTATTTACATGGTATACAGTAATTACTGCTAAGTTCATTAGCATGAACTGTAATGGTATGAAAAATAAGAGAAATGAGCATTGCCAGAATTTTTTTTTTCTTTTGCGTGAGGGTCTTCTTCCATCTGACAGTTGGCACAGGGGAATGGACCAGTGTCCTCTGAGAGGGGCGTGGAATTGAGCACCATTGTCTCTCTGTACAATGGTGCGAGTGAAAGGCTTTTGCAGCAGTCTTCGCAGCAGCTCCCGCTGTATCTATGGTAACAGAATCTGATCTGCATTTGTGTCTGTGCTTGGCCAAGACCATGGGAGTAATGTGGACTGGGTGGGGGGATTACCACTTGCGTCGCCAGTGTCTAACAAGCACAGTTCAGATAACAACTGATTCATTTGTCATCTTAAGCATGACAGTGTTCTTAGACCTAAGTGTGTGTGTGTGTGTGTGTGTGTGTGTGTGTGTGCATTTGGATGTGAGTGAATCATCCGTCCTCTCGCCTTTCAGCGCTTGCTAACCAACCCATGGGACTACGTTGGACGGGGCAGCCTGCTATGACGTCACACTGAGGAGCTGCATGTATACCACAACAAATGTGGCTTTGGGTTAAAATACAGCCAAGATGCACAAGATTATAAAATGGAAAAAGCTGAGTTCATTCATTCATTTATTTATTTATTATGTTTCTGGATCAATAAAATACATTTCATGCCTTTCTGAGTGTCAGCTTCTTGCTATATCCTCCCAGTAATTTGAGAGCTACAGCCGCACCATGCCACTCAAGAATAAAAGCTCACTGGGCTTTTAGAGGAGAAAGACCCAGCAGATGGCAGGCCTCCCTAGTGTGGAGGCCAAAAAAATCCATCCATGTATTACTTTGGCCCCAGACATCTACGGATTCATCCACCAAGACATCGGATACAATTTCACAACACAGTCAGTGGAGTGGAATCTGCCTCAATGAACGCGAAGACATCTGCATGTGATATAACTGCTCTCCTACTACGTAAAGGGGAGACTTTACCAGCAGGCCTGGAACAAAGCAGTAACGGTTCAAGCCTAGGAACTGAAGATACTTTCCCCAAATCACTGTACAGGGTGTACAAGCAGAGCAGTATTTCTCTATAAACGTTACCATGCGCCTACTATAAATACCTTATTAAAAACTCATAAATACAACTGTTAGAAACAATAACTTGTGTAATAATAATAATAATGATAATAACAATAATAACTCAACCCTTTAAGCTCCCCAAATCCTTATTAAAATTAAAATTAAGTTACCTTATTAAAAAGTCATAACTACTTTAATATAAATAAACTGTTAGAAACAATAACTCGTATAATAATAATAGCAATAATACTAATAACTCAACCCTTTAACCCTTTAAGTTATTACTATAATAACTACATACATTACATACATTTCTAATTCACTGTATTAATAGCAGTTATTATTATGTTATGTTTAATAGAGTTTATATAAATCCTTATTAAATGAAATCTTTAATTATTTTTAATTATTCCTGTCAGAATGTGTTGATTCATTTTCTATAATAGCGGCGCTGACAGTATTCCTGGCTTTTTTTTTATTATTCAGTATTCAGGTTTATATTAATGCACTCTTTCTAATATGTGATAATTTTTATCGTAACAACTCATTCACCACAAGCTTAATGATACACGGATTAATATAATATCGTAGACTTTTTTTCCCCCGAATCTGTGTGTATTATTCTCGGTTGTACAAGCATTTTCATTATTATATATATATATATATATATATGTGTGTGTGTGTGTGTGTGTGTAAATGTATGTACATGTGTATGTCTGTGGATGTAGTTATATATGCACATTTATTTATTTTATTTATTTATTTACTTTTTTGTATTATTATTAATCTCTTAAATGAATAAAAAAGAGAGACTAGTGAGGGAATGCCTGTGTAATCTAAGTGACAGGAACGAGCTTGTCTTGCAGGCGCTCCACAACATTAAGTGTAACTATCAATGCCAAAATCATAAAGTGTCGTTCATTAATAAAGAGAGAAATGTAATCGCTGGTAGATCGTTGTGGGATAAGAGAAATGAACCACTTCGAGGTGAGCTGTTAGTGGGAAAAGATTGCCGCTTTGTGTTGGGGTGCACCACGCCACCCGTTTTCCTACACCAGCACACCACGTAGCGTTTCATTTGTCTGACATAAATGCACTGCAGGACGTCAGCACACTGTACCTTGGTGCCACTGTAGAAATCATCGGCAGTGGTGGCGTTCATGAAGCTCTCCTGCAGGTGAACGCTGGTGTCGATGCCCCCCGGGAGCACCAGCTTGCCTGTGGCATCTATCACCTTGGCACCACCTGGGATCATCAGCTCTTTGCCAACCTGCTGAATGATGCCATTCTCAATGTACACGTCCGCTTCCTGGGTAAAGTCATCATTCACCACTTTGCCTCCCTTTATGAGGATGCGCACCGTCGCTGGACCGGCAGACATGATTCCACCTGTGAGAGGGGAGGACAGACTGACTTTATATTTATACTGAAATGGATAAACATGTTTTTGCTTTTGAAGGAGCTCATGCCAGGTTCTCTTGTGATATGTACCATTGAATACTAATAATAGATCTGGGAGGCAACTTTCCAAATTCCAGCATTCCTGTGCACTGAGGCTTACCTTAGAAAAATAACAGACTACATAAAATATAAAAGCCAGGTTTAAATCCACAGAGTATAATCCCACTTTGGACTGGACTTAAAGCACAGCTGTAATAAAAATCTAATTACTGCGATAACCACTGCCTTGGCCAAGCACTGCAGCAAATCGATATTATATGAGTGTGAATATAAATTAGTGGAATTACTATATCAAATGCTCCACATTGCTAATGATGTGACTCACAGGCACAATAATAAACAAATCCCAACATCTGGCAGGGCAAACAGCAGCGTCAGAGCTTATAAAGATGCAGTGAGTCAGGGCGGTTCTGACCCAGATAGTACAGTGTCAAGTGTAGAGGTGTGGCAAAACAGAGAAATGGAGGAGAATTTGATTCCTAGGGCTGTGTAATCCCTAGACGTTCGTCCCACTTCAGTACCTTTCTCCCATGTCACATTGTGTGTGTGTGTGTGTGTGTGTGTGTGTGTGTGTGTGACACACACACACACACCAACCCCCCCAGCCCTCTCTACGCCCCTGATTGGGTGGGGTACTCCTCCGATCGGCTCGCTCGCCCACCTCTACCCACACAGGAGCGCGGAGACAGACTTGATATAATTCGTTTGTCGTGCAGTACAGTCCACATGCTACATCCGTGTCCTCTCAGAAGACCTTAGAGACAAATTAGTCACACATTTGTTCCTCGCCACGGCTTATGCAGGCAGATATTTGCCATGACCCACTTCTGAATCCAGCTTATTCCATGCAATACACAAGCAGCTCTTGTCAACGCACATGCACTCCATGAACACATCATAGCTAGTGGGTTATAGTGCCTGCTTTCACTGACTGCAGCACCAACAATGTGGAAAAAAATGATCAGACCCATTAGTGCTATGTGTAATGTCCCTGTGTATAATGTGCCCATGTTTTTTAACTGATGCATTTTAATCTGTGGTTGAATTTTTGTTTTCTTTGCATTAAAAATGTTCCAGTTCCATGATGTGGCAAAGAAAAAAATGTTTTTTTCCTCCAGATGGCAGGAAGAAATCTGAATGAGCTCTGTGCAGTGTGTGTGTGTGTGTGTGTGTGTGTGTGTGTGTGTGTGTAAGTAAATGTGAAGCTGCATTCCACATGGATGTCATGGAGCCCATCTCACACACAAAGAGGGTGGCCAAGCCCTTCCACTAGCAGAGCCATGGATGACAGGATGCTTAGCACACATCCTGATAAATGAAGGAATCTGGGTTGTAAAACAGCAGTTCAGACAAGGCGTCCATTTTTATGAGTGGTTCATCTGGAAGATTAGGTTAGGACGGCCATATCGGCTGGAGCTTCATCAATCATGTTTATAGCTCTGCGGCCAGCTGCTCCATTCCTGAGGTAAAACTAAACACTGGGCTAAACATTTTAGTCCAAACATTAACATTTACAACAAATCGAGTGTGCAGATCCTGGCACATTCGGACAGAGGGCGGATCTCCGGATGGAGACGGATATGACTGGAGAAATGAACCAAGCCCTGATGGCAGCCTTCCGCAGAAAACAGACTCGAACCGTGGAACTGTCACTCAACCCCACCGTGGCAACGGCTTCCACACCAGCGGCACATTTCATCCTCACTCCATAAAAGTATCAGCTATACTTAAACAGTGTACGGCTTACCTCTTTTGTTATATTCCCAAAAAGCAGTGTTTCAGTGCTGTGTGACGATAACGCTGGGTGACACCCGCAGGCAGACGCAGGCAGATGCTCCGGCCGCTCCAGCTTGGAAAACCTTACGTCCGCAGCATCCACACAGCGCGAGCCGCTAGCCGACCAATCACAAAGCAGACATGCAAAGATGGCTGTACCAGCGACCAATCGAAACGCAGACTGGGCGGGGCCTATCACTCTCGGTATGTACCATTGTGTGATTTTTAAAGGGGGATGGGTTAACTGCGCGCTAATAAAGCTAGGGTTCGGTTTAGCTTTAGCTAAAACAACAAATTAAAAAAAAAATGACATTATTAATCATTAAGGTTGATTTGTTAGAGAAATGGCTGATATCAGAATCAAACAAGACACTGAGAGATGACAAGAAGCTAGACCTGAACGTGTCTAAAGGCAGAACAAGTGCTAATGCTAAAATGACACCTGTAGTTACCTCAGCAGCTTTAATCATTCATCTGCATTAATATTTATACAAACCCATATTCAAACGTCACCCCAATTAATTTTAATTAATAAATAATTATTTACCAGAAGTTCAGAAGTTCTTTACTAGACTCCTTTTTATTTAATATGTTTAGATATGTTTTTGACAGGTCTTATTTCCAGAGAACTGTTAATAATTATAAAGTGTAGTGAATATGAATTTTAAAAAGGATATATATATATATATATAGTTAAAGAATAAAGCACATTAGCACCCCAAAGTTGATTATTTTCTCATAATCAACAAAACAAACCTGAAGTTTTATTCCTTTTACTATACCACAGTGATTTGACTGCATTAATGAAAGATATATCATGCTTTTTAACCATTTATAGATACAGTTTATGTTGTGGAATGTCAGCAAGACTAGTTAGTTCCTGTTATCAGTTATATGTAGCAGTCACTCCCTCACCAGTCTCTCTATTTCCCATCTCTTGTAAAAAAAAAAAAAAAAAACAAGAAATGCAAACTGCTCTGGTCTTTCCTGTGGCGGTAAACTTAAGGACTATTACAAAGCCCTGACATCTGAGATGCCTTTCATAAATAAATAATGACAGAAAGCATCACCATATGAACAATTTTACATTCTTTGTTAAATAACTACACATTTTGAATCCATTTATTATTAGTCTTAGATTTTGTAGTATGTAGTTTGTAGTTGTTAATATTGAAACAATAACGTATTAGAACAAATATTAAAATAAACCTGTGATTTCTCTTGCAGCCAGAACTACTGTCAGAGCTGATATTATAGAAGATGAATCAACAGTTTCTAACCAATTACAGAAAATTATAGAAAACTATATTTGTTATAGAAAATTAATCAACAGCTTCTAACCAATCTGACTACAGAATTCAACAGGACTAATTTAATTAATGTACAACATTTAATTAACATTAAAATTAAAATTTATAATACATGAATCACACATTTTACTCCCAAAAGACGTGGGGAGTTTGTTGATATCGAAAGCAATTTTAAAAATCTATCATTTTATTTAACTGGTTTGCATTTAATACTCTTTAGGGGTATCAATATCTTTGCCACATACATATTTGAGAAAAAAATACTGTTATTTAAAGACACCTTTGTGAGAATTATTGTTAAAAGGTAAAAGGTTTCTCCATTTTTATTTATTTATTTATTTATTTATTTTGAGTGCCCATTCTCTTGAAAGGTGCCAGTAATTCCAGAGTTGACAGTAGTAAATCATTCAAGACATGTTTGGTGTCCAAGTTTTTTTTTTTTCGGGGAAATCAAAACGTCATTTCGTTCTTCTGATTGTATTGATTAAACGTATTAGGTATGATTTTAGTAGTGTGAACGCTCAACCATGTAAGTTGATGATCTCAAATCAGACTTATCTTTCTCTTTCGTAATAGGTTATGTAGAAAAGGTAGTCTGATTTGAGCAGCCTGCATGTTAGATGCCTTGTTCTTGCAACTCTAGTCAAATACTCAAGTTAAAGCTGGAGCCAAACATGTCTAAGGCAACATTTGAGGTACGTGGAAAATTTGTGTAAATTTGAGTTTCCTCCAAACCATTTCTCCAAATCCAAGCTCTTGGAAAGCCTGGGGTTTTGAACAGGCAACCAGTGAAAGATCTTAAACTGTTTTCTTTAAGAATACTGGCAATCGTGCATTAACAAGAATATAAAATTATGGAAACTGGATTGTGCTTCAGTGTCTCCTTAGTGGGCTGTAAATGAATGTATTTGTGAATTAAAGACTATTTCAGAAAAAAATGTTTTTGCTGTTAGGAGTGTTTCCTTTACTCAAGTAAAAAAAACACAAGTGAGAAATAACAGAAGCTGCTTTTTGCACAAAAAACAATACATTTATTCAAGTGTTCTCCAGCACAAGTACATAAGGAGCCTTTTTTCTTAGTTCTGGGCACAAAACAAGAGAGAGGGAGTAGAGGTGGAGAAGGACTGCTACATCTGCTGTATGAGCTGATCTCAAAATGAGAGAGGGCTTGAAAACAGTTATGACACAGAAGAGGTCACACTAATGAACAGTGTCACTGAGGAGAAATATACAGTGCTCTCCAGAATTATTGGCACTACTCATGAAAATGAGCAAACATTACTATATAAAAAGAATAATGCGCAATATTTTGAGCTTAAACATACAGACTTCAAAAAAATTTGAAGTAGTGCAATATTCTCCAAAATACCAGCTTGACAATTCAGCACCCTTATGATAATAATGAATATTTTGTGATGCCTGGCCTGGAGAGAATAACAGCACTGTCACTGTTTCTGTAATGTCTGACAAGGTCGGAGACACTTGTAGAGGGACCTGGGACAATCCTCCATGCAGAACATTTGAAGGGTTTTTGTAGGGTTCAGAGCCTGAGATGGTCAATGCAAAACTCGGATTTTGCAACGTTGTAGTTTGGCTCATCACCTCAGTGAAAGATCTATCTATGGACAAGTCTGAACCTTTTGGCAGAGGCAACCAGGATTTGGACTGAAATATCCTGACACATAGCAGAAATAATGATGTTGTCAATCTTTGTAAGCTCCCCACAACCATCATAAAACTGCCCTAAAGCATCAATGATGGTCCAAATCTTGGCAAATGTTCAATTGTTTCAGACATGTAAAACTTATTGTTTTGGCCCCAGCTGTGCTTCATGGTATTTTTTTAACTGCTTATGTAATTTAAATCCATACCTGATTTGTCTGGGTTAACAACCATCTGTCTCTTTTGTGTCTCCCAGAGAACCAAGACATGGTTAAAGGCAAAAACACAGTTCCTGGGGACTGAGAGCAAATGAAAAATAATATAGGTTTTTCAAGACTTTTTTCGCATTTATTAAAACATTCCTTGGGGCTGTCAATAATTGTGGCACATATTTTTTTATATGAAATACTATTATTTAAAAAATAGTTCCAATGAGATTAATTTTTGTTTGAACAAAGATAATCATATTGTTTAAGTGGAAAAATGGAACATTATTGTGTATAATGTTTATTTTCTCATTTTTGCTCATATTTATGGTGCCAATAACTCTGGAGGACACTGTGTTTGTGTGTGTATATATATATATATATATACACACACACACTCACCATCCACTTTAGTAGGAACAGCTGTACACCTGTTCATTTATGCAGTTATCTAATCAGCCAATCAAGTGGCAGCAGCATAAAATCCTGCAGCTACAGGTCACGAGATTTAGTTAATGTTTACATCAAAGATCAGAATGAAGAAAAAGTGGCATGGTTGTTCGTGCACCCAAACTGGACAGCTGAAAATGAGAAACAAATCCAGTCTTTTTCCAGTCTTCAACTGTCCAGGTTCGGTGAGCCTGTGCCCATAGTAGCCGCAGATTCTTGTTCTTGGCTGACTGCACTGGAACCTGATGTGGTCTTCTGCTGTTGTAGCTCATCCACCTCAAGGTTTGATGTGTTATGTGTTCTGAGATGCTTTTCTGCTCACCACAGTTGTAAAGAGTGCTTATTTGAGTTACTATAGTCTTCCTGTCAGCTCAAACTGTCTGGTTATTCTCCTCTGATCTCTCTGATCACCAAGGTGTTTCAGCCTGCAGACCCTCAGCTCATAGGACATTTTTGTTTTTCACACCATTCTGTGTAAACTCTAGAGACTGTTGTGTGTGAAAATCAGTCAGCCCATCTGGTACCAACAGTCATGCCACGGTTAAAGTCATAGAGATCACATTTTTTCCCCATTTTCATTTTTGATCTGAACATTAACTGAAGCTCTTGATCTGTATCTGCATGATTTTATGCACTGCGCTGCTGCCAAATGATTAAATGTTTGGATAACTGTATAAATAAGCAGGTACAGGTGTTCCTATTAAAGTGGACAGTGAGTGTATATATATATATATATATACACACACACACACAAACTGAGGATATACAGGAAATTGTTACAATAGCAAACAAATAGGCCACCAAAGCCAAAAATATATAAAATAAACACTGATCTTAATAATAATAATAATAAAAAAAAAGATGGAGGGCTGGATATATGCCACGGAATGTAGGACTTATAAAACAATGTTGCCTGGATAATAAGCAAGTACATGTTAACAGCAAGATCGATTGATTACAATTCTTTTCTTACTTCCCAATATGAGTACATGATTTTCCCACAGATAAGCACCAACTACAGCAAGATCTATTCTAAAACAATATAAGAATCTTTTCATCATTTTTTTTTTCAAGTACAAAGTTAAAATGCCTTTGTTAATATATTTATATGAGAGAGTAAAATAATAGTGCTTTTCCAATACTAAAAGAAACATAAAAACAGTCATTGTCTAGACAAGTTTGTCCAAATAATACATAATTTTCAATTTGATAAAATGTTTAGCACCTTAGGAAACACCTACAATCCCCCTTTTAGTATTTATAAAAGAATTAAATGCAAATTAAAGAGACTTGATTTGTATGTAGGGCTGTGCAGTAAAGACGGAAGTGTCCATCTACTGTTAAAATCATTCTTTTACTTTCCCTATGCAATGCATGACATACAAATATGTAATACCAAAAGTCCTCCCACCCCACTGCTCCATAGCTTATGTCAATTTTTAAGGTTGCAGTTATGTTAATTACCCCTCTCTTTGCAATGTGAGACTTTCGATTCCATGATATATATTAGCACAGAATTATATTTGTACATCTCATAGGTAATTTTAAAACGAACACAGCAACAAACATATTCTATGTACAAAATGTACAAAAAATATGGGCATCGATATCATTTTAGAACATACATAAGGAGTAACTAAGGAAAATGAAAAAAAAAAAAAAAAGATCAAGGTATGTATGCAGTATAATGCCTTAAATTTAAAAAAAAATCTAATTTGTTTCTGTAGTATGTCTTACGACAAGTGGCCAGTTTCCAAATCTGTACTAAGTAGAATAATTTAAATGCACACAGACGTTTTCTATAATTCTAAACAAATTCACAAACTCCCAAAACTTAATGATAATATAGAGCTATGATCATATAAATTCAGTACTGACTGACAGGTCAGTTAGATTTTACCCTTGCACACACAGTCTTGATTTTAACTGATATAAACTGGCCACCGCAGTGTTCCCGGGATAGGCTCCGGATTCACCGTAACCCTGACCAGGATCTAAAGCGGTGGACTAGAGGGAGAAACTAAACATCACTAATGACAACACGAGAGAAGCGTCAGTTAAGCGTTAGGAAAGAAATGACCTGACGGGATATCTAGAGAACATACGTACTGTACGGCTCATATACGCACTACACTGAGAGCAGACAGTAACTTTCCTAACGTGGATTATGACAAAATATCACTGTAGCAGATGAGGACGTGGGAAAGGGTGGCTTTTTTTTTTTCTTTTCATTTAGCCTATTCACCAGAGTGACAGGTGAATTTCCCCCTATCCTACTAACCCATTCTTTCACATCTATTGGCACAGCCCTACTGTACAGAAATAAAAAGAACTACCTCATATATATAATGCTAAGAGCATTTCACATCATAGAACATAACAATTTTTAAAAAAAAAAAAAAATGATTCACAAGAGTCAAGAAGAAATATTCAAAAAATATCAACGGAAATAAAAAGAAGTATACATATACAAAAGTGCTTGATATTGTTGGTAACACAGCACAAAACAATTAGCTATAAAAAGGTAGAAGAACATTGTGAAGCCGCACCATTTTTAAAAGTGTTGCACCTGACTGAGGATAGCCTGCGAGAGGCACTGTAGAGAGGGGTACAGCAGGCCAGGAGCAAACCCAACACCGCCCTCCCTGCGACCGCCACGCATGCTAAGAGTTGTACAGTAATGATTCCGGCCTGTGTGACGCTAGGAAAAAAAAAGGTAGCTCGACACAGCCTTCTATCTCAAGGTATAGAGGAGAAAAAAAACATCACGGCCCATGTGGCAGGCCAGCAGGTTTTGTGTGTGCACGGACGCAGGAAACTGACCTCAGTGACTGCAAGGCTGAGGTTTACATAGAGCACCAGTAAGGTATTGTAAAAAAAGGCTGTAAAAGATACAAAATGAGATGTGGCAGACCTGGCTTGACAAATCCTTGTTTAGAGTCACTTTCTGGTTTTTTTTTTTTTTTTAAAACCTGGCTAATGGTCTAAAGGTGACCACATCTAGTCTGAAGTAGTAGCACCACATGAGTTGCAATGTTTTTCACCACCTTGAAGCACCATATTGTCACCTATTACAGTAGTACCTTTTATTACCATTGTGTATAGAAACCGTAAACAAAGAGGTATTTGTGACGTGGTGTTTTGGATTGGTTAAGACAGAGCTCCCCTGACATGGAAGAGAAAGACACCATTTTTGTGTGGATTTTTTTTTTTTTTTTGCTCTCGCCAAAGGCTCAGTTGCTCAGAGGAAAGGAAAGGCGAGCGTTCAAGCAGCCCGTTTGACCTGTATCCCAACCTAGCCCGATTACTGAAGTCACTAACTCAGACTTTCCATAACTTACGATGGTGAAATGAACAATCTGCTGTTTTTTTTTTCATCATTTGCTCCCATGCTTTGTCTCTCAATGCCTTGGTAGGAGGCCCCATCTCAAGTATAGCTTGCACACATAAATCAATTCAAATTCTGGATAACACTGCTAAAAAGTAAAATGAATTAACAAAAAAAACAATTAAATAGAATAAAAAAAGAGTCAAATATTAAAACAAAACAAAAGAAATACCGTGAAATACCTACTTTGATGTTTATGTTGTAAATAATATACAAGGCTCTTGTTATTTCATACACCAGTTTGGGATTTTCGACTCCTCGCTGCACTGACTTTCACACGCAGGCGAAATACTCTTTGAGTGGTGCAAACAGGTGGCGGATGACCGGGACACTCCACGAGCGGCCTAGCAGCCTCTGCCTCGCCAACCGACTCATGTTGGACACATCTGTGTAGTGGACGGGAAAGCCAAATACCCTGAGGGACAAGAATTCAAAGAGAGTGAACGACTGGAATGAGGTTCTTCGTGTTAGACAGCAGTGCCATTGCCGTATCTAGCTGGAAGCGCCTATAGAAAGCCATGTTAAACTTTGCTGAGTGTTAATCTAACATGATTAAGCTAAAAGTAATTCAATCAGTGACAAATGAAAGTAATTAATTATAATGTTTGTACTGCATGTACAACAGATGATTTGTAGTTGTTCGTACTTGGAAAGTATCCAAAAACTCTCAGTAAATTAGGATTAGATGATGACAGGTTATTATCAATCAGTTGAATTCTCGAATCTGATTGGTCAGAAGGTGTGCCATATTTTATAGAACGGCTCGGACAGGAGTTTTAGCTGTAAAAAAAAGCAGTAGGTTTATATTAGTGTACTTGTTCTAATGTGATAGAAACAGGCTATAGAAACAGCTAATTCACAGGTACTTGCTTAGCATAATACTTGACTAATAATAAGGTTAAAAAATAAAGACTTATAATCATCGATGTTGTGAAGATTTTTTTGTTAGGAGACATTTATTTAACATTTATGGAGGGAGTCTTGAGTGTCAGTGCTTTGTAATGGTCATGGTGCTTTGCAAGTTTTCCAGAATGGAAAAGTCTTCAGGAAAGAGGAGTTTATGCCTCTTGGTAAAATGACAAGCTGCGTTTTGATCGAGAGAGAGAGAGAGAGAGAGAGAGAGAGAGAAGAGAGAGAGAAAAGGAAATGCTGCTGAGGGATGGCTATACTGTAAGTGATAACAGGAACTAACTTGTCTTGTAGTCAGGTACTAACTTGGAAATCATAGTCGTATAAACGTAATTAAACACTCCAGACCATGCAGTTATAGGAAAATAATCCCCTTCAGGGTGGTAATGTCACTCACCATGCAGCATCACATCACCCTGGCATGGATTTTTTCATATAACCGCAGTCTGTCATATTTGGACATATATGGACTGTCTGTTTATTTGGACTGTTAAATGTAACGTTATATTTGCTTGTACAGTAGACTGACTGGTTCATTCATTTTTCAGTAACTGTTTTACCATGGTCAGGTTTGCGGTGGAACTCTGGATGTGAGGTAGGAGTACACCCTGGAGGAGACACCAGTCCATCATAGGGCATCATGGACACACACACATTCACAAACTCATTCACAACTAGGGGCAATTCAAAGTAGCCAAACCACCTAAGCATGTTTTGGAAGATGGGAGGAAACCAGAGAACCCGGAAGGAAACGTGAAACTTCACACAGAAAGGCACCCGAGTTCAGTACTGAACCCTGGAGCTGTGAGGAGGCAGCACTACCCAATGCAGCTACAGCAGACTCACATCTAGGGGGACAGATTTATCCCACTGGCCACTAACTGAATCAGCCTGTTTTACAGTAATACCTTTCTGAAACATTTTGAAGCAAAATGCAAGATTTTGAAGTGAAGTGAAGTGAAGTGACTTGTGGCCAAGTGTGGTGACCCATACTCGGAATTTGTGCTCTGCATTTAACCC
>CM074954.1:15525290-15546158 GCA_037577455.1 Pangasius macronema | reverse complement strand
GTGTTGAGGATGCAGAAGATAGGGATAGGTGGAGAGTGATGATTCACTGTGGAGACCCCTGAAGGGAAAAGCCGAAGAAAGTAGATAGTACTTTTATCGTACATCGTTGTCATGCAATTTGGGAAATGTCAATAATGTACTTAGATCTGTACTTAGATCTGTATATATTTACCATATATACTTTGATTATGTATAACAGTGTCATTAAGATGCAGTCCTGTCAATAACACTTTAGTCATTACACAGCAATGTAAAGCCACTATAAGGAAAAGATATCTGTAATGTGATGAGCAGAACTTCCTGCTGAGAGCACAAAAACGAGAGGGTGTGGCTTCTCCTTTCACCTGTAGCGATTCCGTCAAAGAGTGATAAAACACGAATAGGCTTTCTCTTCTCTGCCAAAACAGGAGGGTAGAGCTTTGGAGGTTCCTGAGAGAGAAAGTATATGAGTGAAAGGGAACAGAGAGAGAGAGAGAGGGAGGGAGGGAGAGGAAAGGAGAGAGAAGGAGAGAGAGATTACTCAGTAAAATGTAATGGCACTTGTACAGAACCAGTTCCAGGATTTTTATTTTCGGGGGGTTGGGGGGTAAATAGGCAATGACAGGGTGGCATTGTTGAGGCATTGAAAGGTGATGAAGCTAAGGATGTAGATGTGTGGTGGGCTCATACAAATTTCAGATAAAGCAACAATATAAGTGACAGAAAATAAATATTAGCGGGCTCTCAAGTGGTGCAAAAAAAAAAGTGTTTGCCCTATTCCCAAGAGATCCCAAGTTTGAATCTTGACGATGCATCCATCCATGCAGCCATCCATGGCCAGAAGTACAAGAGAGTAAAACTGGCCAATCATGGGCATGTGTGAATGCAGAAGGGGACAGACAGTGGAGAGCTTTCCTCCAAGTGTGTTACGCCGCCCAAAATGAGCAGTGGTTCAAAAAGTTTAAACTGTATTTCACTTAGATTGATAATTAGATTTTGACTTTTCTGACTTCTCACCTGCATTGTCTCTCTGCTTACACCACATTGTCAGTGACTGCTGCAGATTTGCTAATGAAAGATGCATCTCGGACTGTACCATTCATTAAAAAAAAAATGTGTCTGTGTGTATGGCCAACACCTCTTTCATTCTGACTCCAAACATTTACTCATTTCCATTATTCTGTGTCTTGGCCTTCAGGGTGCTGTTTTAATTATTTGCACTCGGCAAGATCATATTAACTTTGACATCTTTCTGGTTTGTGTCTTTATCATATTACTGCGAAAAAGAAAGCTGTAGAGCACGGGTGTCAAACATACAGTTCATGGGCTGATAAAGGTTCTAATCTGGTCCAGCAAATTAATTCAGAAATTAAAATCCTCTTTCAATTGAGTTCAAAGATTTGTAAAAACAAAGACCCACTGTCTGTTATTCCAACATATGGAATATATTTCATAAGCAAGCTGAAAATATGACCCTGTAACTATGTTTCTTTCGCACCAGTGGGGGTGAATACATGCATTCACAACTTTTACGTTTTTTTATTTGTAAATAATTTTCCAAACTATATTTTTTCCCCAAACTTCAATATTATGGATTATTTTGTGTAGATTAATGACATACACTATATGGCCAAAAGTATGTGGATGCTTGCCCATGACCCCCATATGTAGGCCTTTTGCCACAAAACTGAAGGCACATGATTGTCTAGAAGATCTTTGTATGCTGTAGCATTACAATTTCCATTCAGTGGAACTAAGGGGCCCAAATATGCCTCCTGACAGTGCCCCTGTGCACAAAGCAAGGTCCATGAAGACATGGATTCCCAAAATTGGAGTAGAAGAACGAGTAACCTGAACAACCTGACCTCAACCCCACCGAACACCTTTGGGATTGAACTGGCACACCGACTGCGCCCCAGGCCTTCTTGCCCGACATCAGTGCCTGACCTCTTGTAGATGAATAAGCACAAATCCCCACAGCCATGCCCCAAAATCTAGTGGAAAGCTTTCCCAGAAGAGTGGAGGCTGTTATCCCAGCAAGGGGATGTGGGGCTCGGGGAGGCTCCATATTAATGGCATGCCTTTGAAATGGGATCTTCAACAAGCACATATGGGTGTCATGGTCAGGTGTCCACATACTTTGGCTATATAGTATATAATACCAAATCCAGTGCGGTGAATATTTGCGCATGTCGCTGTGTATAAATGGTAAAACCATGATTTGGAAAATTTTTTTGTTGCTTTTTTTGGGTAAAGAACTGCAGTCAGTTCATCTGATTTATAGGTATTTAAAATGTACCTTTCAGATAAATGCTGATAGATGAGCACATTAAAATGAGACATTGATGTGTTATCAGTCTTCTAAACTGATTTTTTTCAGTCCTGCCCACTTGACATTGGACTAAGTGTAATGTGGCCTGTTACCGCTGCTGTAGAGTCTTTGCTTCCTACTCTACTCATGTATAAATAATATGAGTATTTTAAAATGGGTTAATAAGAGAAAAATACAACTGTTCTCTTACTAAGAAACCGCTCAGTAAAGAGTCCTCTGGCCCTTCAGCCACCTCAAAGGGTGTCACATGGCTTTTCCAGCTTCTGATCTGCGTTACCTTAACCTATTCCCAACTGCAGTTAAAATGAAAGAACTGCCCCGCACCTGTACATACTTCCAGAAAGTAATAAAAAAAAAAACAGTTTTCACATTAAATCACTTCAGTAACTGGGGCCCATTATTTGGTAATGAAAACTGGTCAAAGTACATCCCTGACCATAAATTTGAGAAGATCTCAGAAGTCATTAAACTGTCTGCCCATACACCACTGCAGCACAGGTGGACCATGAAACGGTCCATAAAGAAATCTTCACTTAACCCCATCAATGGACCTCAAGCCTTCACATGCTAATCTTATCAGAAGAGGCTTTTCTGGCACTGATGTGGAGTTTATGTTTACTTGGTGTCTTAAACTGAAAGCTCTTCGGCTTTCTTTGGGCTCACTTCCTCTCTTCAATGACATTCATATTCATTTATCCAAATATGCAGAAAATACATGATGCAGTTCCCAGCAAACTCTTTTTACAAGAAAATGTACAAGATGCATCGATTTGTTTCAATTACATCATAACGCACTCATTACCAATTATGCCAAAACCTTTTTAATGAGAAAACTTGTGATTTAATTGGGTAACACTTACAAAGTCCTGGTCGTGGTTGTTGGCAAAGAAGTGTTGTAGGCGACTGGGCCAGTCAGCCCGGCGTTCCAGCAACCCGTACTGAGGCTTCTGACCACACATATAGCAATTCCAAGGGTCCTCCTTTATAGCAGCTTGTGCTGCACCTGGCCCAACTAGCAGATCCACACACTCTACACAGAAACACCTGCAAACAACACATTCTGGTAAGCTGATGAATTCTGACAGCGGTTTCTAGGCTACGCCATATTGCAGAATATATCCTCTGTCTATTACATCTGTAGTAGTAGTAGTAGTAAGTTGCAGTAGTGTTAATCATTATATCCAAGTTTATCCTTAACATTAAAATGATCTACTCTCTATGTTAGAATTAGGCTTCCTTTGTATTAAGCATGAGGACAGACATCCTGAACGCACAGAACAGTATCAGCAAGTGTGGTCATTAAAAAAATGAACACAAAATAAGTTGAATGATCTGCAGCTTGTTTCACGACCAAAGTGTAGATGCTGGCAATTGAGGGGGAAAGGAAGTGCAAGTCTCAGTGCTCAGTGCTCGCAGAGATGAAGTGCTGTCACATGTGACAGTTTCTCTGCATGTTCAGTTCACTGCTCCACATTTATGAATAAGAGAAAGACTCTTCGTGTAAAAAATTGTCCGATAGCATCTGATACTACCTGATGTGTGCATTGTCCCCTACAGTGTGTTGCCATGCTAATAACAGAAGACACAAAATGACCACGACCTGTAAGCATTTCAACAATATGTTGGAAAGCAAAGCAAAAGCAGACCCAAAAAAGGTACCACAGCATCTTCCTACAATACAACCAGTAAGATTAACCAAAACTGTTTACTTAATACCTTTAATAGAGAGCACAACGATGTCATACGTGAGCACACCAAGCAGCGTCAGCGTCAGTTTCATTTTTTTAATGACCACACTTGCTGATACTGTCCTGCGCGCTCAGGATGTCTGTCCTCAGGCTCTCTATTAAAGATACTGTTTTAAATCGCTAGCACATTAAATATAAAACTTAAATACAACTACTTCATTGCTAGCACACAGCAGCAACATGTAAAAACAGATGTAAATAAAATTACATGATGCCCCTGATGGCTTAATACTAAGTAGGTTAGTCATTTCAGTATCAGTATCGGAATCAGTAGTGACGAGCCTCAAAAATCATGTACTCATTCTTGGTCTGAAAAATTGGTTTCGATTCATCCCTGTATTCATTTAGTGAAGCGAAGTGACGTGTGCCCAAGTATGGTGGCCCATACTCGGAATTTGTGCTCTGCATTTAACCCATCCAAGTCCACACACACACACAGTAGTGAATGCACACCCAAAGCAGTGGGCAGCCATTTTTGCTGTGGGGAACAGTTGGGGGTTCTGTGCCTTGCTCAAGGCATACTTGGTATTGTCACCTCAGTCGTGGTATTGAGGGTGGAAGAACGTGCTGGTCATTCACTCCCCCCACCTACAATCCCTGCCGGACCTGAGACTCGAACCCACGACCTTCAGGTTCACCTTCGGGTTACAAGTCCGACTCTCAGACCATTAGGCCATTAAGATGGTGCATTAACATAATGTGTCTGTGGGAGTTGCACCTGCAGCAGTTATTGTTTCCACACATGAGCACCTCCCTCCCTCCACAGCAGATTGTGCAGTAAGACTGGTATCCGTCGTCGTCATACTGGTACGCACACTCCAAGAAGCAGTTCTGTAACACAACGGAAATTACACGCTAATGAAAACAAGCTTGTGTGCCAGTGAACAGTCTAGCTAATACACAAACATATAGCATACCGCTTATTTTATCACATGACTATAATAGCATTGTTAATGTAATTTACTCATATGTAATAGAGTCAAATCTACTTTTGTACAAATAATTTTGGAATAAGATCAGAATGATTCTAAATTCACAAAAATAATTTTAAAAAATGGTGCTGAACTGTATTATTCCTTGTCGTTGGGGTGTTACCCTTACAAGCGTACACCTTTTGTACTTTTAGTATGTATCTTTTACCTAGAAAGGTACATGAAGTCTACATTTCCAGCTGTAGTTTTTTTAAAGGTACACTATATCCACATTTATTTGCTTTTATTTGTTCCATTTGTATTTACTGAAACTATTGTCTGGTCACTTCTCTTAAAGAAGGCTTGCGAGCGAGTTTACAGAGCCTCTCAACAAGCGTAAAATGACTTTGATATTCTCAGGGGAAAGACACATATTAAAGATACAAAAGAAATGTACAAGAATTCCACCTCAGAGACAAGAAAAAGTCCAGTTTAGTTAAGGCTAGGCACCAGGCTGATAACAAAAGGCTAGCTTCTACCTTACAGCTTTGGCACATTCCTCCACTGAAGAGTGGGTGCTCAAGGGAAACATTTAGGGTTCCACAGGAGATGCAAATGTCTGTGAGAAAGGAAGGAGAAAGTAAGGCTCTGTGTGATTTCAGTGTCATAAGGCTGATTTATACTTCTGGTTAATGCGTATTTGTGTCACGATGCAGAGAGGGGGATCATGGGTAAACACGGCATGCAGCTCCTGCGAGCTAACTACGCGTTGTGCGTTTCTTCGGTGCTGTGCGTCGACTGAACGCCGATTGGGTGGTGGAGAGGCGTGTCGGCTACGTAAATGGAAACAGTGTAATTCAGATTAATATTGTTTAAATCAGAGGAATACTGTTCATCTGAAGTGTAAGCTATAAAATGCTAATCAATCAAATTTTCCCTGATCCAGAACTTTCCGCCTTCTACAGACGAAACTGCTTTCTGAAAGTGTGGTCCGTTAAAAACCTTAACACAGCACATGACAGAAATGCAGGCAAAATGCTCTGTAAAAATCGAAATTTAAACATATTCGCTGTTGAGTTTCTCAGACTCGTGTCTTTAATAAAAAACTTCTTCTCTTTGATTAGAAACTCTGAACAGTGAGTAGAAATGAACACGAGTGAGTTTTCCCCGTGTTTCATGTTTGCTTCACACGTGGTGATATGATCACATTACTGTATAATGGATTTGTTTACGGAATACTACAATCATGATATTATATTTAATATAAATATATTATAGCATTTGTAATGGCTGTAGTTCGTTATAATGTCCAGTTTAATCCTGCTGGATCACACACTTAACTTGCTCTTTCTCCTAACGGACTCCCAGTAAACACACAGTGTAGGTGATGTAAACCACAGCAAGTCAATACAAATAAAACCTGAAGCATCAGTCAATCAGTGCTTGACAGAACGGTGGACTGAAACACTAGTTAACTCGAAGTGCTTCAACACAAGAGCTGTTCAGACTGCTGAATACAGATGAGTTAAAACGCTTCACAACGCAATTTCAGTGAGAATTCACTTGGTTTATAATGAATCACGCATGGTTTATTTATTTTCCCCAGCATTTTTCAAAACAAAGTTATACCAATGCTACCTTCTATTTATTATTCCTACAATTCCTATTATCACACCTGCTTTGGCCTTTTGTCAACGTCAATTTTAGTGTGGTTCACGAAACAGCGCCTCCTAGAGGACATGCTCCTGCCATGTGCAAGTATGAATCCTTCACCCTGTGCCAGCGTCTGCGCAAAACATCCTGACGTGCATGCAGAAGTATAAATCAGCCCTTAGAGTTCACTGGAAACTCTTTACAAGCCAGCAGACACAATCGTAAATAAATACCTTCAATATTCCTGCACTTCTGCCGCACTTCGTACACAAGCCTCTCTGAAAAAAAGCAGAGAAGAACTGGTAATTAGGACTATCTGATTCCCTGTGGGATGTTTACAGCCTAATGTTTACCTTGGAGAGCTTAGCAGTTGAGGCTGATAATACTGATTAGGGGCGTGTGCTCATGTGAGAGGTTGTGTGTGTGTGTGTGTGTGTGTGTGTGTGTGTATGAACCCACTGAACTCCTTGGCCCTGTGTGACTCAGTGAGAGTGATGGCTTACCTCGGGTTCTCTCATCGACGATGTCTTTCACCTTGGGCTTCTCCGCGCCTGTGCTTTTACGAGGCCTTTTGGCAGGTGGGGGTGCATAGGCTGCGGCTTCAGGCTCCACCCACATTTCCGGGTACACTTCCTTATATGGGTTGCGCTCCTCTTTGAAAGGAAATTCAACAAGATCAGATCCATCAAAACAGACTGAAGAATCATATTCTGAACAACAGAAAGCCAGTATGTGAATTAGCCTGTCAGTGAGTAATGGTTTTAAACACAGAGCACTTAATTCCAGTAAAAAGAAAAAAAAACACTAGATCAGTTGGAAAAAGAAAAAAAAAACACTAGATCAGTTGTAAAGATCCCTTTGTGAGTTCACAAAAACCCAAAAAAACATTACACACATCAGGGATGAAGCACCACATCTTTCAGAGAAAATTGTTTGAAGTTGTTTTTATCAACAACATACATGTACAAGGCTGAGAAACAAATATACAACAAATTCCCAGCATTTGACTCCACTTCAGGCATGTGTCTTCACTTGTACAGGAATGCCTTTTAACCACATATTCCCCATAATCCCTTTCAAAAGAGCATGGCAGTAGCGTTTACCTTCTGGAGGCTCCAGGCCCTTGGGGCCAGTGGGCTGGAATCCTGTCATGGCCCATTCAATCATCTGCTTGTTCTGCATGTCCACTGACTTGCAGGTGTCAGTGTCGTCAGTCTCAGGACAGGTGAGGAACACTTTTCCTGCTCTACTGCTGGATACCTGAAAATATAATTTCAGCAGACAGGTGTGATGGGTGCATTTGTGCATAACACTAAACCCAGGTTCATTTACAATTCCACAGGTGAATGCACTCTTGTGAGTTTAAAGCCGTACCTGTAGCACCTCATAGATGGCTTTCTTGTACATTGGCTGTTTGTTGTAAGTTGGCTGGTGGAAAGCACTGCAGAAGGAACTCAACGGCAACAATTTCTCAACACAGACCTAAAAAAACAAGGAATATTTAAAACACAACTTCAACTACAGGCAGTGATGCACGACTCATTGGAATGTTTTTTTAATGTTTCAAATATTTTCCTATAAGATGTTTAGAAAAACATGCCCAGTGTTCCTGGGATAGGCTCGGGATCCTTACCAGGATAAAGTGGTTACTGAAGATGAATGAATGTAATTGATATGAGTTGAAGTACATACCACAGAGAATTTGCCATCACCAAACCACATGACCCATCTGGTTCCCTCGGCAGCTCGGCTTCGTCCGGTCATCCACCAGGAGACGATGCGTCCAGGCCACCAAGAGAAACCACGCAGTTTCCCCCACACCAGCTCGCCAATGCCAAAGCCTCTGCCATCCTGTACATGCCACACAGACCTCAACATCCAGTCCATAGGGAGTTCGGTATTAAACTGTGGCTTATCTGCTCTGTTCTAGTTACTAAGCCTTTCAACAGTAGCAAGCCGCTATTTTATACATATCATTCAATAGCAGCTCTCAGGAACAAATATGGCAGAAAGCCATATCTCAAGAGACTTAATCAATCAGAAGTGCTGGCAGGTTGTGATCAATAGAATATTAAATTCTGTTCCAAAATCAGATGCTTTAATCCACAATCATTTGTGATTATTTATCAATTACAATGACAGTGACAAGTGTACACTTGCTGAAGATGTGCCACTACCTCATATTCAGCCTCTGTGTCGGTGGACTTTGGTGAGGTCTTATCTCCGTCCCCTATAGGCACTGGCTCTGGCGTGGTGGCCACTGTAGGGGATGCTGGGTCTGTAGGCTGTTGCTGTTGCTGCTGGGCTGGAGGCTGTTGCTGTTGCTGGGGAGCAGGCTGTATTTGTGGTTGTGGTTGAGCTTTGGGAAGAGCCTGGGTTAGTTGGTGCTGTTGCTGTGTTGGTGGTGGTGGTGGTGCAGTGGTCAGTGGGCTGTTGATGTTGCCACAGGCCATCTGAGGCTTGGTCTCCACTTCTCCATGCTCCTCCATCGAGTTCATTATGGAAACCAGTTTGGCCTTCTTCTCTGCCTGCAGGACGTGGGACAGGAACAGAGAAGAGAGAGAGGTGAAACGCATTCAGCAGAGGACTCAAAGACTTGCTTTGACAGCCCCTCCTGAGAATGACGCGGCTCCATGACTATAATCACTAGGTCTGTTTACACTACAGTAATCCCAGATGCCGAAGCAAATATTTCCAGTCTTCTTGATTAAGAGTGAGCAACTCCCTTTTAAGACTGAAGAAGGTCAAAAAAAAAAAAAATATGGAAACAATCCCCCCTCCAATCCCCCAAACAGAAAGCCATTTGCGGCCCCTTTGAAGCCATGACGTTTCTGTTGTGGTTGAGGTGCACGGAAAACAGCATGGTGTAGAGTTCACCGAGTTTGTCGAACCGGACTCATTAGGTCAACAACAGAGGACGCGAGCCAAGCCGTGACTTAAGCTGCTCACAGAAAATCCCCAACAGCTGCGCACATTCTGCAACCTCTCTCTCTGTGTTTCTCTGTTTCTCGCTCTCTCTTTCCCTATTTTTTAGTCACTCACGTGAATCTTTTTTATAGCTGTATGCTTTTCTGCTGCCAGCAACCAACACCATCTCAGGTTTCAATCACCACAGATGTAAATTGGCCAAGGCAAGTTTGAAAGGAGGGAGAAAAAGGAAAAGAAACTCTTTTGTTTCTCTTCCTCTTTTTTTCACCCACTATATATAGTAAGCTCCAGAATTATTGGCACCCTTGGTAAAGATGGGTAAAATGTTATGTAACTGTTGTTTGGCTAATCAGTTCAGTGTCACACTGAAAATATATGAATACTAACCTTTAATTGAAATAAATTTATTTCAAGAAAATAAACCAACCCTTATCAAAAATATATTTTCCAACAAAACCAGAATCACTGGTATCTCTGTATTTAGTACTGTATGACCTGCCTTTGCCAAAATAACAGCACTGAGTCTTCTCCTATAAAGCTTGATGAGACTGGAGAATACAGAACAGGAAGCTGAGATCACTCCTCTCCAGACCCTATAGGGGTCAGAGGACTGGGATGGCCATGTACCAAACTTGATTCTATAATCATTTGGTGGATTTGAATGTATGTTTTTAATCATTGTCCTGCTGGAAGACCCAAACAAGACCCAGTTGTAGTTTCTTGGCAGAGGCAGCCAGATTTTCATTAAAAATCCTCCTGCTACTTCATGATGTCCCGTATCCTAAAAAGATTCCCAGATTCTTTGGAGGACAAACAGATAAACAGCCCCAAATTCATCACAAATCCTTCACCATACTTTATAAAGGAGATCATCGTTCATTTTTCGCCAAACCCACCTTGAGTATTTGTTGCCAAGATGCTCTATTTTTGTCTCTTCTGACCTCAGAACCCAGTTCCAGTAAAAGTTCCAGTAGTGTCTAGTAAACTCCAGGTGCTTACATTTGTGGTTAGAATGAAAAGGCTTTCTTCTGGCACGCCTTCCAAATTGTTTGTTAGCATGGAGGTGGTGCATAATTGTAGATTTGGAGACTTAGTGACCCCAAAATGCTTCTGTAAATCTCCAACTGTGATGCTTGGAGAAATTTTTGCTTCTCTAAATTCCTACTAATTGTGCATGGGGAAAAATACTCTTGCATCCTTTTCCAGGCAGGTTCATTACAGCTCCGGTTGTTTTAAACTTCTTAATTACTGCCCAACAGCGGATATGGGCTTTCTTAAGGCATGTAGCTACTGTATTTTTTAAAGCCATTGCCTGATATATGAAGGTTAACACACTTTTGTCTCATTTCATTTGTGAAATCTTCTCCATGTTGATGAATGATGTATTACATCATACTTACACCCCAGAGAAATAGGAAGTCACAGATGAACGCTCTTGAGTGTCTAGTCAAAACATTCAAGTGAACTTAAAAAAGTACAATATAAATAGATATTTTCCCTATAGGAGTTTCTAGACACTAATTGCTAAGGGTTTTTTTGGCGGGTTTTGGGGTTGACTGTACAATCACACAGATCCACAAGGGGGAGTGAATCCAGGAGCACTGAGTTTATACACTCCCAGTCAAATATTTGGACACAACTGAACCTGGATTTTCTTCATTTTTACTGTTTTAGAATAACAGTAACATTTGCAGCATTTAGCAGACATCCTTATCCAGAGTGACTTACAGTTATCTCATTTATACTATAGAGCAGTTTAGGGTTAAGGGCCTTGCTCAAGGGCCCAGCAGTGGCAGCATGGTGGGGCTGAGATTTGAGCTCATGACCTTCTGATCAGTAGTCCAATGCCTTAACCACTGAGCCAAGACAAACAAGAATAACACATGTGGAATAAACAGTGACCAAAAAATATGTTTAAAAAAATCAAACCTATTTTATATTTTAATCAGTTTTCCTGACGAAGCTTTGCACTCTTGGCATCTTCTTAACTGGCTTCATGCAGGAGCTTCACCAAGGGGGCTTTTTTAAAAGTTGGCAGGCCAAGCACTCGTTGGCTGCTTCTGGTAAATTCTACATAAAAACTACTTGTTTAGAAAGACAATTTAATTTTAACGTCAAAACTACTCCAAGGCCTTAACTTCACTATGTATGTGGGTGCCAGAGAGAGAGCGAGAGAGAGAGAGAGAGAGAGAGACGAAGAAGAAGAAGAAGAAGAAGAAGAAGAAGAAGAAGAAGAAGAAGAAGAGGGGGTGATGATGTGGAGTAGAAACATGTGGCCTCCACTTTAGTTTATAAATATCTGTATAGCTTCCCTGGCTGCTTCAAAGCATTTGGCCATATGCTCTAAAATGTTTGGCAGGCCCTCAACAGAGACTGTAGGTCTTTGTGAGTGGCTTTGTCTGTACGTGCACATGTATGTTGGTATTGTGTCCCTAAAAATTCCAGGTGATTCAAGTCAGGTAGACACATGTGTATGCATTAAAAAGAATCTGCAGTCTAAGCCTTTATCTAAGCCAAATATTTGCCAGGGCTCCCTGTACTGATTGAACCTCCTAGATTGTTCATTATTGTTCAGAATGTAGAGAATTTATATTTGATACAATAAACCACACCTATAAGGAGGAAATAACGCAGACTGGGTGAAGTTGCACTTGGCATAGAAAGTCTTACATTGGGAAAGCAACACCATTTCGTTGCCTACTGCCCTAAGAATAAAGGCATGGGGGAATTTCTGCAAAGTAGGGAGAAGAATCTTATCTTGCCCACTTTCTCCAGAGGGGGGAAAGGAAGGGGTTATTTATCTAGAAAATCAATTGAAAACTAACTCCCCCAACACCCCCTGCTCACAGCACTGGGAAGTAAAGAAGACTTGAGGTGGCTATAAGAAGTTGGGGTTTGTTTCTGGACGTTTTCCCAGTTGTAAATGCCCCCTTCTCAGGGGCCTCACTGCGGGAAGAGTCTGACTCTCTGAATCACATGAGAAGAGGAGGGGAGGCATTGAGGGTGGAGGGTTATGGAAGTACAGTACAGTGCAGTCTTTATCAGTCATACACACACACACACACACACACACACACTGACAGCTTTGGCAAGACCAAGGCATCTGTGCCACAGGTCGTGTGCGAGGCAGAAAGCAACCGAAGGAATCATCTGTATTGCTGGGTCAGCTAGTAAGCACTACTGACGACCTCACAAACGAAATAAACAAATGCAAAAAAAAATAAAAAAATCTAAGCACAAAAAAAGCACTGGTCAATCCAAATTTCATTTACAGCACAAATGAGTAACAGGACAAAGCACAGACAGGCTGTTGTCTGATGAAAAAGGGAAAGGCGAGACTTTTTTCCGTACTCCACTCAAACACATGGTGGAGACTTTTTCAAATCATAACACAGTGTCTTGTCTCTTTGTGCTCACGGGAAAACACCAGTGATTAAGGGCCCTAGAAGGCAACAGGGGCAATCAGTTCTGATAATGGAGCCCAGCCTGCTCTCTGGATGAAAAGAACATCCCCGAGGCAATACCACACACACACCCACATACGAACACACCCCCTGAATGAACGCTATCTCTATCATTTCATGGTGTGTCTCCAAAGTAATATGAGTGCAGTGTCGAATAGCTTTTAATAATGACAAATAGATTAAGGAAGGAAGCGAAGTGACCTACACTCTGAGGTTCTGCTCTGTTCAGGCACGAGGTCACAGTGGAGGCCACAATTGATTTCTACTATAGACAGTAGATAATCATATAACGTATAGCATGAGGTTACAGCAAATCATGGCGAATGGTTATTTATGGCTGATGTCTTAAATGGTTTTGGCAGTGACAAAACAAAACGAGCAAATATTTCTGCACCCAGTCAGCATCACTAAAATGAGATACGAGACACTCTTGATCACAAGTGCTCACTTTCACTTGTGATCTTTTCTAGAAAAACATCATATCTGGCTCTATTCTTGAATATCCAAGCACACAACCTAATTATCAATTACATACTACACATATTATGTTGCGATAGTTCAAGCACCCGATTTCTCTATAATCATGACTTAAAACAAGCCACACAAACAAAATTCAATAAATTCAACTGGCTCATTCTATTCGCAGTGATTTTCGTTTCTTTCTAGAAATAAGCGTTATCTCGTGTGTAAAAAAAAAAGTGAGTACAAATGTCTAGAAATCGGCTTAATAATCTTGCATTTGCTTTATTGCAATCTCAAAAGTAAGGAATAAAACATGATAAAACATGATGTGGGACGCTTTTATAGGATAATAATCAACGCCTGAGTGATGTGACGCAGCCCAACGCAAAGCAGAGTTCCTGTTCAGTTGGTTCTTTTTCTTTAGCAGAATGTCCCATAGTGTTTTATTTGTCTTATACTGCACCATATTGTCAACAATTTAAATTTATTACTGAACATGTTGTACCTTTAACCGTTTAGAGTTACACTTAATGCTGCTGCGCATCTGCAAAGCGAGTTACTTCTCGATATCTTTTACATTAACAGCAGCCATAAACAGTCCTTCCCTTACCAGCCTTGAGGTTAATACGCTGAAAAGAAACGCAGCTTGTCATGTTACTGAGAAACCAGAAAGCACAAAGTCCTCTATCTACTTTCCTCTGGCTGAAAACTTATGAACCACTACAAAGCACTGACACTGGCGATTCCTTATTTTTTTAAATAAATTTCTCCTTACAGGAAACGTCATCATATTAACGATTAGACATGTTTGTTAAACAAATACCTTAAATCAACTTAATCTGTTTATTATTAGCCTTAGATTATGTAGATCCAACCCCATACGAGCCCGAGTTGTTACTACAGAAATGATAACGTATTACAACGAGCACATTAATATAAACCTATGACTTGAATTCCAGCTGCCATTTTTGTTCATAGTGCATTTTCAAAATCACTAAATTAGTGAGTAAACATCAATGACTACACACACCAAACAGGTCATCTATGTAAAAGCTTAGTCCAATACAAAGAAGATGCCCTTGAGAGAACTGTTCAATGCTTCCTCAGGCAGCGTGAAATTGAAATGTGACATTCCTGTGGAGTATGAATTGCCATCATCATCGTCATGTGACAATCGCATTTATTTTGACGTGACCTCTGTGAGGGGCTGAACAATGCGCCCTCACTTCTTGGCCTCTGGAGAGCACAGGACAGAGGATGCATCTGGCCTCCATTGTGGAAAGTCCTTTAAAGAGCTCCAGCAATTAGGAGCCTTACAGAGGTCAACCATGCAAAAAGAAACCAAACCAAGCTCTTTCAAACACATGCTCTTATTTTCCTTTCTCACAGCACTGACAAATTTTTTTTCTTTTTTTTTGTCTTCAAATTCTGTTATTTCAGTAATAACTGTTTAATAATTGGCAAAATATTAGGCTTAAAAGAGCCAGGCAGGACTAAAAGCCTGGCCGTGTTTGTGCTGCTAGCCTTGACCCACAGCTCTGGCAGTGCGCATACGCCATGCAGGTTCACTGGGTTCGTTCTCGCCATTTGCATATTCTTAAAAAGACAGGCACCACATTTCCGTTTCAACACAAGCCAGGGTGAAGGATAATATTTACATGCTTATACCATTTCTTCCCGGAATTCAGAGCAAGAGATAAGCTTATCAGTGTTGCTTAAATCAACAACAACTGCACTAAAAGACATATTTTCCTCCAAAACTCTGACATTCAACAGAAAATATAGAGACACAGGAAAAAGACACAGGAAAAAGAATGCATAATCAACCAGCATGTAACATCTAAACTTCTGAGCAGTTTTATGCAAAATGGCAGCAGACACTTTGAAAGAAACTGCAGCAGAGACACTGAAACAGGAAATACTTTGAGCATGCGGCGATCCCCTGCGATTACATACAGTCAAACAAATCTACTTTTTTTTCCTGAGGACTCCAGCGAATGCCTGAGCTCCCTCCTCTCCGAACTGAAAGAGACGGGTTTCCTTTAAGCCACCAAGAGCAGATGGTCCATAACACGTCTCCTGGAAATACCTGAAGTCAGCATAATTCCTCCCCCAGCAAAGTCTACTCAAACCTGCACGCTGCCCCTCCACACACACGCACACACACACACACACACACACACGCACACACACGCACGCACACACACACACACACACACACACACACACACACACACAGGCACACATACACACACGCACCCGGCGCTATCAACAACAAACAACCCAGCCGACCTACCCATGCACGCCTGCGCTCAGCACTTTAAATCCAACGTGTGTCTCTCAGGCTTTTTTTTTCCCTTGCCCCCACTCTCGGGTTAGAGGAGACCACTCAAAAAAAAGAGCAAGGAAAAAAAATAGAAAGCATGAACATTTCTTTGTCTGGGAATTCAGGGTCAGGTGGTTGTCGACAGGAATTCTGGTTGGCTAGAAAGGACTTGCAAAGTGTTGGCAGGCAGCCAGGAGGCCGTCTTGCAAGGAGCTCTGGAAACTTGCTGCAAACCTCATCTTCACCCTTATATCCATAGCACTGAGTTCATTTCCATAGTAGAGAGGAGGGACGGTGAGAAGTGATGACGGAAAAGGGGTGGGAAGGAAGAATCAACTGTAAATTTGCACACGTATTTAAACAAAAACATGTATGACTTCACTCAAATTCTCTTCAAGGCACCACTTTTACACCATAACTACTACTCTAACAAAGCTCAACTCATTGCACTGGTAACTCTTAGCTTGGTAGAAGGAGCACCTCAACACTCCCAGTCAGTTGTGTTTCGAACTATTTTGAGCTGAGAGGTGCACAAAAGCATGACGACAGAGGATTTTGAACAATGTATTAAAATATGGGTTCTTCTACAAAATGCTTACCCAGAGAGAGAGGGAGAAAACATACCCTGACCTGACCCGACGGATAATTCCAAACATCCATGTGGGTGCCTGCTCCACTGGAATGTTACGATGATCAAGAGACAACTGCGTATCCTGCTAATTTGGCAATATTTTCAGCTGCCCTGACATTTTTATGGCTTCTCCTCGGTCCTGTTTGGACAAAGGGCAAAGGGGGTAGGGAAAAGGCTTTTTTTGGGGGGGGGGGTTAGTAGTCCAATAGTAGGCCCCATTTGGTTGCCATGGAGATAGAGAATTATGTAACACGGAGGCTCTCACTGTACCCTACATTACTAGAAGGAGAAATGTCTCTTGCCAGCAAAAGACTGGAAAGACATTGGAAAGATGCCCTACAAGTGACTGCCCACAGCTCAACGAGCACTACACACACCATGATCCTCTTAAAGGAGATATCCTCCCCGAAAGACTTGTTCATTAATATTTATAATTACGCAACAGTTAGTTACACTGATTCGATTGGTCGAGTGCCGTTCCAACAGCGTTGATATTTAGTATAACAGCACTAGGACACTTCACTGTTTGGATCACTCACTTGTCTGTGTTTGCAAATTCAATTTCTAACAATAGTTTGTTACATCAAAACCGTTACTACATTTACACTTATTTCCGTTGACAGAGCAATAATATGCAAAATATTTGACCATATAGTGTCTGAAATATCAGTTACTTGGTATTAATTTCTTATTAATAGAACTGATGTATGAAAGCAATATCACATACGCAACCATGCTGAATACTGGCTTGGTATTCATGATTACCTGGGGCCTCATGCCTACGGACCAATCACAGCCGCGCCGAAATTTCATCTAACAGCATGCTTGTGTGTCAGCAAGTGTGATATTGCTTAATTGATATGTGATATTCAGTGGTGTCCAATATTTATTTAATAATGAAACTATGAGTTAACTTATATGGTTTCCTCCATTACATACAATGCCATTCGACTACCCACTGACAATGGTGCCATATCCTTTGCTTCATTTCCACTTAAAGTAACCTGTGCAGCAGCGCTTTAGTCCTTTATTCTGTCCATCTCTCTGACTTCCTCATCTGTCCTCAAACAATGTTCTTGACATCTTGTAGATTACTAACTAGCCAAGCTAGCTGGCAACCATGCCCCCTTACTCAGGACAACTGCATCATATAACTGTGCTGCATTCTGAAACCTGGAGTCCAACTTTTGGCACCTCCACTATTACTTCATTGGATCTCTCATTATCCCTTGTGTTGTCTAAGGTTTAAAAATGACCCACCCACTATGTTTACCAGCCAAGAAAAAGAGCGGTGTCCACTGCCTAAATGCAGTCTTTCTGCACTGTGAAGAAGGAAAACCCAGATATTCACAAATTGTTTCTTCAAACAATTCACTTCAATGAAGCCTCTTTATTTTAAGGGGTTAGTGAAGGCGGGTCATTTTTAAACCTTAGATCAAAGGGAGTAGGCATAATGTTAGAGACCACACAAAGGTTAATATGCATGACTGTAAAATAGTGAATGACAAAATAAGCTCTTGCACTTTTGTCTTTAGGAGAAAACAGTGAAGCCTGTTATCACTTCTATCACTTATTTCTGAGATCATTGTAAATTCTTCTCCTATTAAATGTTACTCTAACTGCGCTAGCAATGCCACCCCCTCCTTGTGATGTCAGCATGACACACAACCACTAATTACTAACAGGAAAAACAAGAAATACAGCAACCGCTGACAAATTAGCACCAGAATCACCAATCACATCACAACTACACTATATGTCAAAAAAATCAATACATTTGTGGACGCCTGACTATCACACCGCTTGTCTTTGAACGTCCCATTCTAAAAGCATTTTAATGGGCATTCATATGGACTTCATCACCTTTTTGCTGCTATAATAACCTCTACTCTTTTGCAAAGGCTTTCCATAAGATTTTGTAGTGGCTATGGGGATATTTGTCCATTCAGCCACAAGAGCATTACTGAGGGAAGGCTCTGATATCTTAAGAGAAACCCTAGCATGCAGTCTGAGTTCCAGGTCATCCCAGTTGTGTTCAGGGCTCTGCGCAGGCTGCTCGCTTTTTTTTTAATGTACAGACCATGGCAAACCATGTCTTTATGGAGCTTGATTTGTGCACATGGGCATCATCATGCTGGAACAAAACTGGGCCTCACAGTTCCATTGAACACTTTTTTGTTTAGTTCCAGTGAAGGGAATTCGTAATGCTACAGCATACAAAGACGCTCTATTTAGACAATTGTTTGCTTTCAGCTTTGTGGCAACAGTTTGGGGAAGACCCGCATATGATGGTCAGATGTCCACATACTCTGTACATACAGTGTACTTCAATTTAGACATATTTAATGTAGCTGAGGTTTCCTGAATATTAGTATAAGTCAAGTCAATGGCAAATGCAGACACTACAGTCACTAAAACAGTAAGGAAAAATGACTAGAGCAACTTGAACCCAAGCTTATCAGGTCTCATAATCTTATCTCATAATGAAAGCTTAATTATGATTAAGTATCCATTCTTTCCTCTGTGTTATTCACTTATTGATTTCCAATTATTACTCTGTCGTCAGGGAGGAGAACAACTTAGTCCTACTCATGGACCACGCTGTTATACGAACACAACAGTGTGATGTGAAGCAGAGGGCCGTGACCACCTGAAGTGGATTATTTTCGTATAACGGCACGACACAAAGTCTGTTATTCCACTTATACCAGAGCGAATTGCTATCAATTACTATTGTTCATTTATTAATGAACAGCACATCTTTTTAACTGCTTCTAGTAGTATTTAATATTACAGAACATTCGAGAGACAAGTAAGTTCCTGTTATCACTTGCACTAGGTTACAGCAGTTATAAAAATCATTTGCTAACCAGCCTCTCCTGGATTCTATCTCATGACATTGATGACACACAAAAAAAAAAAAAAGCTCTGACAACTCATGCTCCTTTCATAAATGTTAAGTATAAATGTCTCCTAACAGAAAGCTTCGCCACATCAACAACTATACGTTTTTCTTCACTCATGAGTTTTTTTAATCTGTTTATTATTAGCCTTAGATTATGTGAAGCATCCCTCTATATGAGCTGTTACTACAGGAGCGATGTTGCACTGTTACAGAAAATTGATCAACACCTTTTGTTTTAAGAGTTCAAGAACAATCCCGAGTATGATTTACAGCAATTTGTATCGATCACTACACAAATCTAATATGCATTAAAGAAAAGGGAAGGTCTTTAGGTTTAGCATACATCCAGTAAAACTGCTCATGAAATAAATGGTACCTTCAGATGAGTCATCAAATACACTTGGCTTTTGTATGTTTTTTTCCTCACTCTCAAGCTCTTGGGTTCTATCAAACATGTCCGACTTTCAGTGCTGACCTAAGATCAGCTTTTACCTTTCCCAAATCCTAACCAACACGATTAAAGCAAATGTGATTGTGGAGCAGCACTCGGCGATGCATATGGGTCCTGCGTTTCTACCTCCCTATCTCTCCGGTACTCACCTCCATCTTCCACTTGGCCAGCAACTCCTCCCTGGTCCTCTTGCTAATGTAATAAGGGTCACCGGCCTGGAAGGTTACTCTGGGCATGGGTCTCTGGCGCAGACTGATTTCCCAGCCCACTCCCCCACGTAGCCTGCCTCGAGCTCCCTGTTTAAAGGGACAAATAAAAAAAAAAAAAGAAAAAAGGAAAAAAAAATAACCGCTTGTTTAATTCACTCACCTTATCTTTCTGTGCTATCGATAAAAAAAAAAGGGAAGGAAGCTGGTGTTTTTGTTTTCTGACAGTGATCTGATTGAATTTGCTTGCTGGAGGTTTGAGTGTGGGGAGGAAAAAGACCAGAGAGCTGGGCAGTAGATAGAGTGTGTGAGCACTCAGACAGGGAGCTACACCTGTTGGCCTGTCTTCCTCTATCCCCTCAGCCAGCCACCGTTGCGGAGGAACGGGACTTTCCATTCAACCGGAGGACCAAGTGTATTTGATATTTCAAATCTAGTAGCCATCAGGGTACCATTTCTTTCACAACTACCCCATATTAGGAAAATAGTTTTGTAACTGTTTTTGTAATCATGCAACTAGAAACCTCTTCACTGCAAACACCATACTGGGAAAAAAAAACAAAAAAATACAATGTAGTGGAACATATTGTATACATACACACATGTATACAATGTACATGTATACAATATACACACAGAGATAGAGGACAGATGGACCACACCATGAGAATTCCATACCTCATTCTTCGAAGAGTCCCCAAGCTCGTCCTCCCGGTGTTCAACATCTAGAGAGAAACACAACGGAAAAAATAATTATGGCAAAAGATCTTGATAGTCCATCCAGACGTTGTCAAACTGGAGATCGATATCTGTTAGGAAATGTAATGTCTCCCAGTAGTTCTTCTATACAAGGATATACAGTTGTGGCCAAA
>CM074954.1:15503536-15516736 GCA_037577455.1 Pangasius macronema | reverse complement strand
ATGGTCTTAAACTTTTGATCAGCTGATGACCAGCCTGTTTGAGTTTAAATGCAGTTTTCAATAAATTGCCAATCTCTATTTTTTTGTCTCTTGCTCCTTTTTCTTCTTTTGACATTTTGAAGAAGTTCTTACAACCTGGGTACGATCCACCAGTGCGAAGTGTGAATACTTGTAATATTTTACCTGGTCTTAAGATTTTGTTCAGGAGTGTATTACTGCTTTATCATCAACACGCAAGGCAATAAAGCAGCAGGTATAAATGACTTCTTACCAGGGTTGGAAAGTAATGAAACACATGTACACTCAGTACATTGTTCACTGTAATGGTCCATTTTGAGTGTAAATAAATAAACTTTGTTTCATTTATTTTTGATCACCATTACACAACTAAAAAGAAGCCTGTAAGCCAATTAAAAGACAGTAGGTGCAAATTTTAAATAATTCAATTTCGAGACCCTGTCAAAATAACGCAGTTTCCTGGTGAAAGGCTACACTTCATTCACCAGATGCTTATTCAACAGCAGCAATGTCTGAGACAGTGGAGACAGATGAGCATCCCTGGCCCAATTTATCAGGCATTTTCAGTTTCAGATGTTTCAGAGGAAACCGCAAGATAAAGATCTGCAAATTATGTGAGTCAAAACCTGTGAAGATAGTGGCCTTTCACAGCTCAACCTGCAGAAACATGTACAGATAAAACATCAACTAGCTGAGTGAGCTATACTAGCTAGCCAGATAGTTTTAATGTTTTACACTATGAAAGCTCTATTAAAATTAAGATCTTACTCTGATGTTTGGTAGCAACTGCCTGTTGAGTAAAATATATTTAAGTGCTGCTACAGACTATAGGTAATGCTCAGGATAGTGTGTAAGGGGCATCTTTGCTAGATAGCTAACTATACAGCTAGACATATGTTTGAAATAACCTGAGCTAGCTTGATAGCTAAAGAACCTAGCAAGCTATTGAAACCCCAACAGCATCTGGCTAAGTTAGCTAGCCAGCTAACGTCTTTCTTTATATACCATTGATCATCGAAGTGGTCTTCATTTCAGCATAGCTTACTTGGTTAATTATCATAATTGCTAAAAAAAAACTCCTCAGACATTGAACATTTTTAGATTAGTTGTGTCAATTGTAGACATATAAAAAGTACTTTGTAAAGTAATTACTCAAGTAGTTTTCAACTAGATTAACTCGGAATTTCCATGATCACTACTTCTACTTTCAAGGGAATTATTACTACAGTAGCAGCACTTCTACTCAAGTCAGTGTGTTTTGTACTCTTAACATCACTGCCTCGTACTTGCTAACATAGGAGGTACTTTATACCTATAGAATACATTTATTTTTTACATATGTCTGTGCTTAGTGCTGTCCTGTATTCAGTTGTTATATATATATATGATCCTGTGTGAAAAAGAGAAAAAGAAAAAAACATAACTTACACTATGGCCAAAAGTATGAGGACACCTGACCATGACACTCATGTGTGTTTGTTGAACATCCCATTCCAGATTTAGCCCCTTCCCTTTGCTGCTATAACAGTGTCCACTCTTCTGGAAAAGGCTTTCCACTAGATTGTGATTTGGATTGTGGCTTTGGGGATTTGTGCCCATTCAGCCACAAGATCATTAGTAATGACAGACCCTGATGTTAAGCAGTTAAGCAGTGACCTAATGTGCAGTCAGCGTTCCAGTTTATCCCAAAGGTGTTCGGTGGGGTTGAGGAAAGGGCTCTGTGCAGGCCACACAAGTTCTTCCACTCCAAGCTTGGCAAACCATGTCTTTATGGACCTCACATCGTGCACAGGGGCATTGTCATGCTGGAACAGGTTTGGGCCCTTTGGTTCCATTGAAGGGAACTCTTAACGCTACAGCATGCAAAGATATTCTAGACAAGAGTCTGCTTCCAATTTTGTGGCACCATCTTGGGGAAGGCCCACATATAGGTGTGATGGTCAGGTGTCCACAATAACCTGGTTGCATATGTGCACACCCTTTTATAATGGGACATATGACTGTGCTCTGAAGTCAGAAGAGTGGAATAAATTTGCCAAGTCAATATGTGCTAAGTGGATATATTCTTAACCAAAAAAAAAAACCTGAGTTGTATTACAACCAAAAGGAGCTTTAACAAACTATTAGTTAAAATGTGTGCACACTTACGCAACCAGGTTATTGTATTTTTTTCTCTTTTTTCAGAAATGTTTACATTTGTTTTTCACGTCATTTTGCTGGTATTTCACATTACACGTGGAAAAAGATCTGACATGATTTATCTCGGCTTAATTTTTCACCTCACAAATACATGCAATTCTAACAGTGTGTAGGCTTTTTATATCCACTGTATGTCATGTATTATTCTAGTTCAAGGGCATTCAACTAAAATTTGTAAAGATCCAAGTACATATGACGACAACAATTAATTTTTAATGCTTAACCGCTAACAATGTGCTTATTGCTATAAATAAAGCGATTCAGAGCGGTTATGTTTTTCGGTTTGGAGTGGTGCTTCACATTATGAGTTTTGACTTGTGCCATGGACTCATCTGTTTCGAATTTGACAAAGGGGGAATTAATACACATGCTACGTGTATTTGTCCACTAATCTTTAAACATTCTCTTTCCTCAACAATGTTTTCACACAAGCAATGTTGTCAGTTCATAAATCACCCCAGAGAGTATAAATAAAATTCTGATATTCTGTAAAAACTCTCCTGAGCCGATATCTCTAGCCCTGTATGTAGTTTCTGATCCGATGAGCTGCCTTCAGTTAAATAATTTGCATAAATGCATGGGATTGGATAAAGCTGCAACCGAGGACCTGCTATAGAAGCTGCACTTTTATAAACTAGAGTCACTGAACTGCCTTTTTTTTCTTATGTTGATCGGCCCCGGTTACAGTATTTCACATACAACCCAAATGTGTCTGTAATATATCTCTTTAAAAGTGTAAAAACATCACAAATAGTTTAAAACCATTCATTTTATGTCATATCACCATACTTGAGGATATGTGCTATCTATGATATACGATATACAGGACTGCTAAAAAAAACAGTGTTGCATTAAAGAAAAACTATGAAAAACTGTGTTTTATGATATTCTTATTTAATTTCTATTACATCGTGCTAAACTGTGCTGCAATTTATCACAATATTGATGTTATATCATCATGTTGCCCAGCTCTGTTATATAGCTTTATTGACGTTTTAGAAGAAAGTGTGATTTAATTTAATACATTTAAAAATGGTTTTTGCATGTGCTAAACGTTCTCAATAGCCATGGCAGAAGATCTACCCAGAAAAGCAAACCCACCTGACATAAACCACAGGCAGCTTAAGCTTGCTGAAAACTGAACTGTAGCTTTCAGATACTGCATTAATGCACCTCTGCTGTTGTTACCTTCTATCTTTAGCATGTCACAATCCTTCCTGTAGTTTCCTCTCTGTACATTCTTGGTACCTAGACATTACTTTCATCCTGTGGCTGTTTAACCATAAGAGGCACACTTGAGGGTTGACAAAAGGCAAACAATAGGCATTGATGTTGATGTACTATATAAATGTCTCCTTTAAAATCATGGTTTAAATAGACACAAATTTCAATTAAGGATTCAAGTACAATTAAGGAGACACGTGCTTAGTCTCTCAGGTTGCTGTTGATGGCGTGATGCAGCGTGAAATGTATCGGATGTGCCAGTTAATACTAGGAAGGCAATTCTGAAATGAGCCTAATGTGTGAAAATAACAAGTCACACGAATGTTTGCTTTTCCGTTCACCATTAACCGTTCTAAATCATGAAGGGGAAATGTCAGAAACGGTCCTGCCCTGCATGCAAGAGAAGAAGTACAGTATGAAAGAACCTGAGGGCGAAATGGGGGAGCATTTGCAGCTAGGCATAAACACTTTCAGCAGTGATCTTTTTTTTTTTTTCTTAAAAACCCCACCAGCCCAGATGCTTTGCGTTGGGGGAGGGTACAGAGTGGTGAGGGCTGAAGGCTAATACTGTGCTCAGTCGATCATATCGTCTTCATAAGAATCTTAAAAACCCACTGTAAATACCTACAACATTTACTCTGTTTTTTTTTTTTTTGCATAAATGCTTTCTTTACAATCGACACTGTCATTCGGAAACGCTTTCCTTTCAATACTTTTAAGTATTAGCCTTCGTTTGAGAGGCCACAGCATGAGAACCACATCATTCCATACAATGATGGCTCTTATTATGCATGTATCACTTACTGGACACGGTTCCCAGCATATGAAAACAATGTCAAGTCAAACAAGACGCCAGCACAAAGCCCCAATGCTTTATGACAACATATCCTGTATGGTGGCTTATTAATCTCCTCACACAGAGACATATCAGCCCACAGATCCAACCACCTGCTTTAGAAGCCCTCACGAGTAGTAAAAGATTGATATGAGAAACTGTTGAAATCAAGGAGGACAGATTTAGGGCCTCAGGAGAACGGCTCTGCCAGTCTGACAGCGGCGTTGCTCTTCATACTCGCAGCTGCTGCTTCGCCTCACTGGCTCTGAGTGTCAGAGCCGTTCTCGTGAAGAGGAAATCAAAGAAGGCAGACACAGAACACAGCCATTTTACGTGTCATGCTAAAGAACGTCTCGAGCCACTGCTAGACTGGTTGGTTCTCGCTGTTCTCTGGAGTAAAAGTTCTCAACTGTTCATCTGGGAAGATGAAGTGCTGATACAGAGGCGGCTTCTTTTTTCAAATATTATTTAATTTACTTTAAATGTCTTGGATTTATGTGGCAGTGAAAAACAGCAGGTTTTTTACTCAAACATCTGTATGTTTTTAAGGAAAGTAAGACATTAAGTAATAGACTACTTTTTTAGATAAGAATATCATCATGGCTAAAAAAATTTTTTAAAAAAACGAAACGGCACTTTTTACATGATAATTAGGAGAACGTACTAGCTAATTTCCTTACACAACTGCACATCAGTGTACTTACTAAAGCTCTATAGCAAATTTCCATCTTAACTTCTCAATTCATTAGTTTTAAAAGCATCTCATCTTCGCATTGCAGAATTTCTTTATACATGATAATACTTTTGTGCAGTATTTTGTTTATAATGTAAATAATCTTGTTCAATGAGGTGGATGTATTACATGTAAAACTTAGTAAAGCGGGGCGTTTCTGCTTCCACCACAGCTCAAACTGTATATGCTTTATGGTGCATTCTTTCCATTTGTTTCATTTTTTTCACTCAACGTTACAAAGAGGCGGAGGTATGAGAGGAATGTTGGCTGTTTGTCAGAAAGGAGCTAGTGGGCTCCGCGTGTTTTACTTTCCTCAACTCTCAGTCTCGGCCTCATAAAGCAGAAAAAAGGAACCATTACTCAGCTCTAACAAATAATAAAACAGCTGGCAAATTGCAACCAATAAACATGGCATTAAGTACACACAAATCAAATGCAGAGCCGCATGGGCAATGAACAGATGTTGACTGAAGCGAAAATATATGGCACACTTTATACAAAGCACCTTTCCTACACAAGCTACAAAAACTGCACATGTGTAGTCAGGCATTTTTCAAAAGAGGAAGGGGCAGGAAAGGGGCTGTCTTAACAGCCACTAGACTAAAGCGTAAAAATAGTGTTTGAAAAAAAAAATAATAATACACGCAGTGTGAGGAAACAATACCATTACTGGGTCAGGATGAAAAGTGGAGCACATCTTGTGAAAGGGAGGACACCTTTCTCATTACTTCCCTGAGGGACGTCTTCATATAGGGTTACATTTCATAGATATTTCATCGAGACAGTCAAAGGCAGCATGAAAATACGACAGTCGACCAATGTGTGAACTGAAATTTCCCTACTGTTGCCACAATTACCTGTTGAAGGGATGGCATATTGGGGGTAATAAAATCAGAAAGCCCAGGGGGAGGGAGGAGCGGATGTGAGGTGGCTGAGCGCCATGTGCTCTGACATGCCCTCTCCAGATTAATTATGCAACAGCTAGGATTATTTTCAAACACAGGAAAACGGGCTCCATGGCAGAGGATGTTTAGCAAGGGGGTGCATGTGAAAAACACGAGCTGACTTTCCCACTCGGTTCTCTATGGAGCAAATGACAGTCAAAAAGACCGACCCTGAGAAACAAAAGGGAATATGAGAAGAACTCAAGTGGATGTGCAAAGTGAAATGAGTCAAAAAAAAAAAAAAAAAGGCAAATAGAAATTGCGAGAGTGAAAAGAGAAGATAAATGAGTCAGCTCTCAGCCTGTGAGAAAGAATGAGAGTTATGCAACAACCTCGGTGACCCTTTGACCCAGACATGATCTCTTTTAGGGGTCAGAACTGAAGGCAGGCTAAACCCACATGAAGGGCAACATGAGCTGAGTCCCAGTTAGCCTTCAGCCTTGCAGGCCAATAAACAGTCAGGTAAACACATACACACACCGCCCGGATTAAATCCAATACCCCAATCAATGGGGATATTAATGAATTATGCAGCTGCAGCGAGAAAGAGCAACTACTGCTTTTCATACTTAATTATGTATGTCTTATTTATCTTCACTTGAAACAGTGTGTATATAAACATAAATAGTTACATATCTGAACACAAGCATGCATATACACTGCATATACACATATACATATACACTGGTCCGGGTGTGTGTTCACGGGTGTGTGTGTGTNAATGCAGAGCACAAATTCCGAGTATGGGTCACCACACTTGGCCACAAAGTCACTTCACTTCACTTCATATGAATATCTTAAAACCAACTTCAAATTTGTCTAACGTCAACGTGTTTGCTTTTCATTTCAGGAACCTTTTTTCATACTATCTGAGTCATCAACAAGTGTGAGACACCGTTGTAAAAAAAAAAAAAACAAAACATGTCTGTTATTGATTTGAGCTGCTATATTTTGTGTTCCAACAAACCTTCCTGCGTATCCTGTTTTACTGCTTTCTTCCTGAAAGTAAATCCTGCCATGAGACAGTAAATTGCGTGTCAGAGCTAAACTGTACACCGACTGCAGCATACTCACAAGGAGGTGTCTGCGTTTGCGGCTGGGCCGTCCGACTTTGCGGGCCGGAGTGCTGAACGCTGGCCTGTCCGCCACAGCCAGCTCCTTCTCCCGACTCACACTGTCAGTCTGCCCAAATGACAAAGAGCCTCCATGTCACAAATGCATCACACCACACCTCCGCTCCCCACTGTTTCCATCTGTTTCTGTCCTGTAATCTGCTTGTTTTCACACTGATTATGTGTTAATATGGAATAAAATGGCCCATTTAAAATTTCTGCTAAAGTGGAAGATGATACTAAAGATGATTTTTTCAAACATGACCATTTTCCCTTTGGCTCAATTTCTCTAGGAAACAGTAAAAATATTTTTTTCAACATTCACATTTATATTACAGAAATTATGTTCAGGACATTTTGACCTGAAAGTAATAAAATATATTAAAAGGGCTGATTGACTGATATGAAGCCCTACCATTTTTAGCTCTCTCACAACTAAGCACACACACCTGCTACCCAGAACATGTAAAGGGTTTTCAATACTTGAGATGACGATAAGACATATTCAAAAAAAAAAAGCTGTTTAGAAAAGTATCACACAGAGAATAAGTATTAATTATGTGAATACGTTGGAAATGTGATTGATATTAGGGGTGGGCGATAAGGCAAAAAATAATCATATCACATAAGGCAATGAGATAAGGCAAAAAAAAAATCATATTACTTAAAGAGATCCTCATGATACCCAAAATATATCACAATATACAATTTTACAATATGTAATTTTACAAAAATAGTTCGTAATGTCCAATCATCTTTTTTACAGTGAGTAACAAAGCAGTAATAAAAAAAAAGCACTGACACCTGATGATAAATTCAATAGTTAGTGTATCATGATCTTATTATATCACTATATCCATATCATATCATATCATATCATATCATATCATATCATAGCTCTAATGGATATAAATGTACAATAGTGCTCTAAGAGCATGCAGGCGGTTTAGCCAGTTTGCGTCCTCTAAAGGCATCTTGGGAAGACAGGACGGCGTAACATCATCATCTCCATCATATCCATTGCTATCTCTGACACACTTTCCATACAGTGTGCATGCCAGAGGTTGTCAAAGCCAGAGACACACCCCAACATGAACAAGGGTGAATGGGTTTCTCTTTACACTCTTCTTTTTGTCCAGACAAGGATACTTAGATAATGAGAAAAGCCGGCACTTGAGTGACACCTCCCTTTTAGGCACTATGAAGTGAGGATTCTATAGCCCCGGAGCTGACCTACCACTCTCGGCTCCCACTTGACACAGTTACAAAGACATTTGGCAGCTCTTTCTCTTCCCTCCTTCCCATTCCTCTTTGTCTGAAACAACTGTGTCCCCCCCGCCAACACCCAGTCTTCCTGCCAGCCAAGCACCCTAGGGTGTACAGGCAAGAAAAGACGATCTGAAGGTTGTCACGACACTAGATTTGACTGAATAGCAATGCCTAAATCATGTTAATTGGGATACCGAACCTGTCCACCATTACCAAAGGTCTGGAGTGGGCAATGACTGCCAATCCCTATTTATGCCTAATTTACTATCACTTATGTATATTTCAATATATGATATTATAATTCTGTCAAACATGTATATAAAGCAATAATGCCCAATGACAGTTACACAACAATACATTATTACTACACTATTACTACTAATGCTCGAGCGCTCACAAAAATTAGGTGATCTATCTGATTGTCTGCCACAACATCTCTATGCCAACAAATAATTTTAATTTTAAAAAAAATACAAAGTGAGGTTTTGGAAACTTGGCGTTGCCTGTGGTGAACTCACCAACAGCGTCTATAGCTTTGCTCTATTTCTGGCAAATGGCCAGTTATTTAAGGCGAGCCTTGTTGCCAGGCAACAGGGCTACAGTGAGCCTCGCGCGGCTCCGCGGGTGGAGAGGAAGAGAATGAATTCGTCTATAAATCAGCCATACGGCATCCTCCTATCCACAAGCCAACACCCACGTCACCAAACACTTGCATGACACAGCCACACAAATCTCCCGGGCCGAGGAGGATAACAATGCATGGGTGTTTAAATACGATACATCATAATACAAACAGCCCCTGTGGAAGTACACAATCATTATTTCAGCTCGCAGTTCAAAACGAAGGGAGTGTTGTTCATGTTAAAATATGATAAAAAGAGAATGATGTCAAGCCGCCTTGAAAACTACTGGCACAGAACATCTTGTGTTTGGTTCTGGAAACATCTGGACCAGGTGAGAATATGAAAAAGGTTGAAATGTAGTGGAGCAAATCACTCAGTCAAGCTCGCCCTAATTATATTTAATTGTACAGTAAATGCTCTTAACATCTGGCCATTTTCCATCAGTGATAATATCTCAGAATAGTGTGAGTGAGATTCTATGCACCGCTTGTCTCTCGTAGGCCTATGGTGTCTTTTGATTTTTTTTTTTTCCTCAGTATTAGAACCAATACCTGAGGTAGCATTTTATTCTTATATAAGAAGAGTGTATATTTACTAAATAGACCGCATATTTATTAAATCATACTCACTATTAATACTAAGTATAAAGGTCACACCCAGTATTAAATAGTAAGTATGAGTATTGCATTCAAGGCCAATATCAGTGGTGTGATGAAATGATTTGAAATTGCAGTGGTCGACTCTGTCTTATTCACATTTTCACCTCAAGTAGTCATTACAGACAGCATTTACACCGAGTTCCTGACTGCTACAAAGAGCACACACTCTTACCATGCGATTTCCCCCACTGTTGAAGTCAGAGCTTTTGAAAGCAGCGGTGGTGGTGACTGTGTTGGATGGCATCACCAAACGAATCACTTTCCAATACAGTACAAAAATGATAAAAAGGTCAAAACAAAAAAAAAAATGCAAAACAAAAAAAAAATGCTTCAGTGATCCTCCCTTGTTTGGTTTCCTGCAAAATAAAACAGCATATGTCACTTATTTCACACAGACACTTTATAAAACTCGTTCTTCGGATCACGCTCTAGCAGAAATACTTCGCGTATAAGACAACCGACTCAAACCAAATCCCACTGACTCCAGAATTCCTACAGTGTAAGCAGTCTTAGTTAAAATATACTGTAGTGTATCTGAACAGGTCCAAATATAGCATGTCCTACTGCCCTAATCTCATTTGCCCAATCTTATTCCGGTGTCCTTATCCAATCATAGAAATTTGTTTCGGTTACAACGCATGTGGTAAATACATCTAGACCACATCTTCCCATCTTCCTGACACAGTATAATGTCCAAAGGCTGACAAGGTACAATAAATCAAAGAGGCAACAAGTCATCCTGAAGTGCTCTTCCCACAACCTGTGTCTAGACATCCCGACCCTTATTTTCTCTATTCTGTCCAGAGGTAAGAAGGCAGATTCCCAGATTCCCAGAGATGTGCTAACAAGGTTATAAAATATTGATTCTCCACAGTGCATGCATACAGGTGATATGTGAAGCACAGCTCAGCACTACACAAAAGGCACATGTGTGTGCTGGATGGACTTTTCTCTGCCCAGCTCAGGGCTGAATATCATATACCCTCTCCAGGAAAGACGTGTGAATTGCATATAGGTTGTGGTACTGCCTACAACGCCATTTTACTCACAGAAGTTGTGGAGCTGTGTAAATGTTGTGCTCTGCTTTTGTTAAATGGGATTTTGTAGCCTAACACAATGACAGTGCACGACACAATTCATTTCAAGATACACAAGCATTAGGTTTTGAGGTCAATAAATCAGGTTTTAATTTCACCTGGAAATGATATCATATCCCTGAAACAATAATAACAGATCGGTTGGGGTTATTTGCTCTGTAACGGTTTGTCCAGGTCACAGCTCTGTGGAAATCAGTAGGCTCGGATCGATGAGTCGTGTTTCTGGCCGAGGCAGCGGAAGCGTGTGCGCGCGCGCGCCGGTCACCTGCCCTGGCCATAAGAGAAAGCACTGAAAGACACTTTTATCCAACAAGGAATTCGGATTTCGAACTGAAACTCAGTGTTTAAAAAAAAAAAAAAAAAAAAAGAAAGAAAGAAAAAAAAAGGCCCGACCCGTTTGTGCTCACATGTATCTGCCACCTAGAAAATCGGCTCAAGTTCAAGTGCATAAAGCGCAACGTCTGAATCTCACATCTGCAGAAGCAGAGGAGGAAAGCGCCTTGCCGTCTGTCTCCGACATCGCGCTCGCTTTACACGGCTACCACTTTCCTCCTGAATAGCGGACTGCACGAAGGCGGTTTTTGACGAAGGGGCAGGGTGTTATGAAAGCGGAGCACAACATTAATTACCCGTTTTTTTTGCCAAGTCCCAGGCCTGAGCCCTTTTTTCTGTTTTGTTGCCGCGGACTCCCGGATCCTCCTCGCGCTCCTCTCCCCGTCCTCCGCCTCCCCGGCCGGCCAGCACTTCTCCCGCGGCCTCGCGCGCACTGCAGAGGGCCGGCCTGCTTCGGGCGCGACGCGTGGTCCTATTGCGAGTCTACTTCTCCTTACTTCTGCCAGCACTGACATCTCATTTTTAACTCAGTCACTTCACTTGTCGTTTATATCTAATTTATTTAATGTCTGATAGAACTAGAATTTTCTTTTCTTTTTTTTTTTTTAACTATGTAGGTAGACTATTCACATGATAGTCCACTTATTTGTCATGTCTAAGCTATTCCAGTGGGATCAGTTTACAAAAAAACAAGGTGTGTCAAGGTCAGGACACACTACTCTACTTTTGATGCTAGTATAAGTCCTCTAAATTTCAGGAAGACACAGTAAATATTCTTCTCTAAAGACAACTGTATTGTCATGTCTTTTTTCATTAGCGTATTTTAACCAACATCACACCAAGTCACGATGCTGCAACGAAGGCCAGACCTTGCAGTAACACATCCATAGTCAGATGCCTTAATAAAAACGGCTGTGTTTACATGCACATCAATATTCCCATATTAATCAGAATTTGGCAATGTTCTAATTACTTTTGCGTCATGTGAACACCGCAACCCAATTGTCCGATTCAGATTAAGACAATATTCTGATTCCCCAAATTCTGATTCCCTCGGCTGGAATATGCCTGTTTAATCGGAACTCTGTTGCATGTAAACACCTTATTCAGAAAATCCACTGAAAGGAGAAATATGCACAGGCTCAGACCACAAGGAATTGTGGGTGTGAACAGATGCTTAGCTTAACAGATGCTTACCTGATTCTTTCCATGTCGAGGCACTGTTTTCGGGCATTTAGATGGAGAGAACTGTTAGACTCATAATTAAATTTGTGTGGAAAAAGTAGTAATAAAACTAATAACTGAGCATACTCTCTAACCAGTGGCAATACCTTGAATCTCCCGAGAAATAACAGCGGGAAAAGAAAAGCACGTGTGTAGATCGGCATAGTTACAATGACCAAGGGTGCAGGGGGTAGCATCGATGCCTCACATCTCCAGAGCCATCGTTTGATCCTGAGTTAGGGTTACTGTCTGTATGGTTTCTCCAGTTTCCTCCCACCTCCTAAACATACTGGTAGGTGGAATGGCTATGATAATTTGCCTAGGTCTAAATGTCTGTTCTTGGTTCCTTGTGATGGACAAGTGTTCCATCCAGGGCGTATTCATGCCTCACACCCAGTGTTGCTGGGATAGGCTCCAGATCCACTGAAAACCTGACCAGTATAAAGCAGTTACTGAAGAATATAAGGACAGCCAACATCAACATTTTAAGTTAAATTGTAATTAATTTCATTACTGAAATTTAAAGGCAAATCTTACATTGTGCTGCTCTTCATGGGACATCCCAATCATGATTTGTCCAAACATAAACAATGTGATCATAAGCTTGTTTCCTTTTACCTAAACAAAACCCAATGTGGTCTTAATTGTGCAAACCTGTGATCTAAATTCTGGGATTTTGCAGATATAACTGATATCAGCATATGACTCACATATGACAATAACAGGTCATATGTCACTGGTAACTGGTCGGGCTTTCAGGTAACTGGTAACATTGTCTCAATACTGAAATAAATAAATAAATAAATATAATATATGTATATGTATTCACACTTCGCACTGGTGGATCATAACAAGGTTGTAAGAACTTCTTCAAAATGCCAAAAGAAGAAACAAGAGCAAGAGACAAAAAATAGAGAGTAGGCAATTTAT
>CM074954.1:15488712-15503436 GCA_037577455.1 Pangasius macronema | reverse complement strand
CCTGGTTACAATCCACCAGTGCGAAGTGTGAATACTTGTAATATTTTCCCTGGTCTTAAGATTTTGATCAGGAGTGTGTGTATATATATATATATATATATATATATATATATATATATATATACTCAGATGCTGTTAAATAGTTTATTTAACTTGATTTAATTTTGTTCACTGTTGCCTTTAGCAATATGTTTGTGAGATCTCCTTATTTTCTTAATCTCTTGAGCCTTAAAGCTTTCAGCTTGCAAAGTAAAGGAATCTGTTTGTCCTAACCTTTGGCTGACTTTACAGTCTTTCATGCAAACCTGTTTTCTTTTCATGGGTAAATACCTATGCTAGCTAACTCACATACTGTATATTTCATGTGCTCAGTGTTGTCGGTGTAAACTGTTTCATTGCCTAGCAAAGCTAGGCACGCTACTACAGCAGGCAGAGAATCAGAGGGGGCTGACACAGCTAAAGTAGCCTTAAAATGGATAATTTCACTTTAAACCAGCAGCCAAAGTGTCATATTGCGCTGATATGAAGTGCATTGTAAACTAAATCTTTTTACACTGAAAACTGCCACTGCTACTAAGGGGGTAATTGCCAAAAGTCCAATGTTTTTTATTTTCATAGGCATAGACTATAGGAGATAAAGTCTTCTACTTTTACTTTTGGAATGTGAAGTCCACAACCACGGGACGTAAAAATCTGATGACATGGCAGGGTTGGGCTACTAGGAAAGTAATACAAAAATAATACTTTATCTCAGTACATTGTTAATGCAATCTATAGTTAATTTACACATATAGCTGAATCAACTAGGCAGCCTACGTCTTAATTAAATATGCTTTGTCATACTGACATTAGGTATGCTATAGCATTAGATATGAATGGCTTTAGCTAGCTACATGGCATAGATTACAAATATTTCCCGCATTCAAGTTAATGCTACCCCCACCAAAATGCTTACAGTGTTAAACATACAGATTGTGAAGCATTAACATTCCAGTAACAGACAGCCATAGTTTTCTAGCCATACTCTTTTGCAGCTTTATTGACAGATCTTCTAGAACAGCTTCAAACAAGAAGGGACATGTTTAAAATAATACATCCTAATCCCCCTTCACTATCACTCCATAACAGAACTTTCTGGAAGTTTGAGTTCAGATGTTTCCATGCATCATTGTGGCATATTCAAGAGAGGGAGCTTCTTTTGAATGTCTTACACACATCCACACTACACTGTCAGGGTGACTAATCCCACCACGAAACTCTGACATATTCCTTAAGGTAAGCAGAAGCCTGGTGCTCATGGTTTACATGGAGTAAAACACTGACTTATTGTTCAGTCAGGGTGAAAGAAGATGGTGGTGTGCAGGACTACAGTGGCCCAACTGATGGTTAGCTGGTGCAATTTCCACAGCTCAGTTGAGGCTTCAAGAGAGGGTTGGGTGTTTACCTGGGTAGATGCGGCGTGCAAAACGTGTCATCATGTTGTCGACACTGAAGTTTCACTCGGTACACCTCCACTATAGCTTTATGGGGGATCTCCAGTGTGAGTCCAACTTTGCTGAGCGGTCATTCTTATGATGTTGGTTATATACACCTACACCACCTTGCCTTTCTGCTACTCTTGCCCAGTATGGTGCTTGCCATATTTCCAACCTTTATAGGTGCCAGCCTTGTTGAGGTGGTCTGGATTTAGATTTAGGCTTTCAGAAATTCCTGTAGCTGGAGTTTGGTTATATTAACTACTAAGATCTTTTCAAGGGTCTGTCACACATAGTTAAGAGCAATGTCAAAATGTACTAGAATGTTGACCAAGTAGGCAATTAGTTCTTTGGACTGATGGTATTCCTAGTTTTTGACCTAGTGAGCCAATTGTAGTATGTATTTTTGATAGACTTCAAAGCACTGTTGTAAGTCGCTCTGGATAAGGGCGTCTGCCAAATGCCATAAATGTAAAGGTAAATGTTGTATGTTGCCCAGTCCAGTCTTCATTAGCCTTTCAGCAATGCTTTTTCAAGAATGCTATTAGATAAGCCAAAAAGCATGAACTCTGTAAGCCCATTCCACAGAGTAAAGTCTGTTTTAGGCCAGGTCTCCAGCTGCTTAGGGGCTGCCAGTAGCCTCAGTGGACAAATATATCAAATTATTTACAGTATTTTGTATTTTTTTATTTACTTTATTTACATTTTTTTTATTTGTATTTGTATACTCCCCAATTTGGTCATCTGCCACTTCCCACCCACCAGCCAGCTCTTCCCTGTCATACAACAGCTACCAACTGGGGAGGGTGAAAGCTAACATGCCTCCTCCGAAACACGTGAAGCCATACCCCTACTGCTCATGCTGCATCACAGGGCAGCGTAACACACTTGGAGGAAAGTGCTAACCGCCCTCTTCTGCATACACGAGCTTATAGATGCCCACTGTTGGCTTGTGTGACTGTGATTTAACAGGGAAGACAGAGAGTATGCCATCCCTCCCCCCTCAGAAACCATGGCCAATATAGCTCCCTTGGCTCCCAGCCACAAATGGCTGTGGTATCACTGGGATTTGAACTTGCGATCTCCTAATGATAAGGTGAATGCTTTTATGTGGCAACACACAGGAGCTTGTTTACAGCAGGCAGTTCAACTTATGACTCTTCATCATTAATGCTTCTTAGCATTGTGTGTGTGTGGGGGTTTTTTTTTCACATGGATGAGTCAAATGCAAAACTTCTTTTTATTAATTTTTTGCATTGTTCATTGTAGATACTGTAGGTGTAACAAACGTGTATAATTTCTCTTGAAAAAATATTACATTTTTTTCAATTCCTCAGTTTTAAGGTTTTCATTTGACTCACCCTTTTAATATACATGCTTCCAATATGTGTGTTTGGGGTAAAATAATGATCACCACCAAGAATATATACTTAATACATAAGGTAAGTGGCTTTGGGCTGAACTGTGGGCTACTGTATGATAGTTGCTTACTACTTCTTTCCCCTCCCCACACACCAATTTAACTATTGAAGAAATAACTTAATGTCTCTGGTTATCATGAAATGGTAACCTCTACATGATGTTGGATGGTATCAGTTTGAGCCACCTCTACGTCTGAGATTTTGTTGCATAAAAACACACACACACACACACACACACACACACACACACACACACACACACACACACACCTTCCACTGACATACTTGTGAAGGCAATTAATTAATTACATGCACCTAAATCTAACCCTAAGCTTAACCTCAGTAACCAAAATAACATTTTAGTTCTTTTAATTTTTCACCAAGATATAAAACATATTTCTCCCACACACAGGTTTACATATTTCACCTTTAATAATTTACAAAAAAAAGGACATATATCTGATAGACATAAATCATGGTTTTGAAAGTCAAACATTGCAATAAACAAGGAATACAGCGGCGAAGCCCTGGCTTTTCATAAACAAATCATATAATTACAACAGGATATTAAAAATTAAAGCAGTAGTTAATGTATTGGTATGCTCAGACAGTATGACACCATAGATCCACTTTTAGACTTTGTGGCATAGAGTACAGTGTTAATAAATATTGTATCCCAGGGTTAATTTTGCAAACTTTAATATGTATAGTGTTTAAGTTTACATGATTGCAAACCCTCTCATTTCAATAATTTCATAATCATAGGCTGTGATTAAACACAAACACACAGAACAAAGACATAAGGACACACTAAAGTTTGGCAAACAGTTTGGCACAAATTTAAAGGCAGAACAAGAAGTTTTCCAATGAGCACAGATAAATAATTGCATTCCTACAAAGTCACATACTAAAACTCCTATCTAAGCGTTGACTTGCACATGTGCAGAATACTTTTTTTTATTTTATTTATAGAGCACTTTATACAGTACATCTAGGCACACCTACATCATAAGATTGCATTCATATTTGTAGCAAATGATACAACATGATCATTCCTATCCACCTTTCAAAGCAAAAATCAGTTCAGTTTGTACTTTACATGGTACAGTAAGAATTACAAAGCAAATGAGTTATTGAGTTCTGATTTTGAAGCCCATACATTTGACATGAATGTTTCAAGACTGCTTTACCACTTTTATCGTCAGTGACAATGACGTCGAGTTTCCATCTGAAATGTCAGTATTATTTTCTGTAATTCGTACGTTAAGCGTTATTATCGACCGCCATCACGCGTCAGAAATAAATAAAGAACTTCTCGTGACATACACCTACTGTTACCAAAGAAACATCTGATTTCACACAGTGTTTAACAATAGTAAGAACTTATTCTTTATGAAAGGCATTCAATAGACGTAATGCAGAAGTATATGCTTTTTATGTAGAAATACGATATATATCAATATAAATGGATCATTGCCTATTGCCCATCTATTGTCTCCCACAAAGTGATCTCTTAAATAATATTCCTCAGTTTAAATAGACACTTCATCTTCAAAGAATTGATCTAATCATAACAGTCATTTTTTCTATCGTACTCAGAAAGGAATAGATTCAGAGTTTGTCTTTTTATGTAATAAACAATTAATTGCCATTCAAATTCCCCCAAACCAATATAATAAACGGAACACGCAGTTATATACATTATATTTTGATGACTGCAATTATTGAACCTGAATTCTTTTTAATTCAAGTACGGTATCATTTTCTTGCTCATAACTGTAAAGCTCTATACTGTGAAACTTTAAAATCTGAGAGATCAACAAAATATTTATGCACAGCCCCTAAGCCTAACCCCCTCACCCCCCTTCCTCAAATATTTCCTTCATCTCACCACTGTACATTCCATCTTCTCTCTACACAGTCCAGCAGGAACTTCCCGCAGCAGCTCTGTTGACTACCCTCGGCCAATCAGGCCAATCCATAAAGATTTTATGGTCTGTGCTAATCTTTGATCTGTAAACCTTATTGGGCTGAAGTCAGTCCCATGCATTTGTTCACAATCCTTTCCACTATCCCTCGTCCCTGAGCACCAGTTTCACTTATTTAGAGCATGACTATTGTATTGACTAAAAAGCTTTTGATGTGACTGTAACAGAAAGACATCTGCACGCCAACACAATGCACCCTAAACTGGTATACAGACACAACTACATCTTTCCCCTTAAACTCTTTTAAATGGACTGCATTTTAATGTACCAACATTTGGATCTATAAGACTGAGAAGCAACTGAAAGGCTTTAGAGGGATGGACAACATAAACATGGAATTAAAACACATATTGACATATAACAAATGGTTAAAAGTAGCATCTTCACAGAGATTCCCTGACAAACACCTGGCTTTATAAGACAGCTCTGACCTAGTGCTTTAACATGGGCTGAGTGGACTAGCAGCAGTTTTGATGAACATGATCAGAGTGGGTGAGAAGATGGACTCCCACACTTTAGTCAAAATAAACGCCACATGCAGGTCAAAGACAAGGGTCCCTCCATTATAAAGTTCATGCAAAACTCAAACAACACAAACAAAACATTATCACTAATTCTACAAAAGCTTTATCTGAGGAGGACACCTACAGGAAAGAGCTGCAGCTGAGATCAGGGAGTTGTTCCCAGTGTTAACACCGACTATGCACAGTGTGACCGTTTTTGAGACTGAAATCAATAAAGTTTTTTTTTTTGATGTGACAAAGCACAAACAAGCCATTCCTTTGCAGACATGAATGAAAATGTTACATAATTACAACAGGTTTATACAGATAGACATATAGCACTATATATATTTATATTCTCCTTAGTAGATACAGCTTGCTCTCTGCAAAATGTGATGAAGTGTTCATTTCACATAGTGAAACCTGGCTGGGAAGAGCATGCATTACTTTATGTGCTAATGCCAGGAAGGGTTTCGCTGTCGCTGGTTCTCGCCAGTCACATCCAGACATTTAGAATGAGGGGGTGGAGTGCCTGTTCCCATAATGCCTCTGTGCTGACACTGGACGAAACACAGACTAAGGTTAGGGATTGTGACCATTCTTCGCTAAAGGAACATTCCAGACACAGGCATTGCTGGGTTCGAACTTTTGTGATGTGCAGAGAATACAACTATTGAGTGTTTTTATTAGTTATACTCACATGTAAAATTCCATACTGTTTTACTCAGACTCAGCTAGAAAACAGACAGAAAGGAGAGCTAAAACACAGCTGAAGTGCTAACCCTTGTTTGGATTTGAATTACGTGGGCGCACAATTACGCGGAAGTTGAATTCCATCTTCTTGAAACATCTGCCATCAAATACTGGCAGTTATTATTACTGGCAATATTAGGGCTAAATGTGCCTTGGTGTTTCTTTATTCCACTTCCTACTTGTTTTTTTTTTGTACTAAAGTTGGTTTTATTACACCCCTCCTAACCATCAGGAGAGGTGAGAATCACCTATATATCGTCTTGTGTCGAGAAAGTCACATAGTAATGTATAATGGAGTATTTACAGAAATACCACTGTCATACTGACACTTGTCTCTTTCTACTTTGTACACATGTTGGAAAACATGTACACAATATGGAGCTTTTCACTTACCAGCATGTGACTACACACAAGAGCTATGGGTATCCAGTCCTCCAAAACTCTGCCTCTTCTCATCCACTTCTATTTCATACTACATAAAGTGGTTAGCCCAAGGAGCCTTGCTGCGCTTATGCAGATGGTATCTGAACCCCTAAGAAGATGAAGATGGACTGCTTCGACATTGACAATTATAAGGATGCGGTGTCTGACTTGGACATCCTCCACATTCACTGTGCAGCAGACATAGATAAGCTAGAATTGAAGATCCAACTGCCATGTTCAACTTCAGTATCAGCAGTATCTGAAGAAGGAACTAAGGATGGAACAAGCTCACTCCACCTTGCACGGAATCCTCTCAGTTGGGCCAATCCACACTTAGTGTCATTAAGAGCAAAGTATCTGTGAGTGCTGTACAATGGCGCAGTGGATACGATTTCGAGACCATGCGTACATCCAGGGGAGTGGTGTTTATACCAAGAAATGGTAAGCCAGATCTGGGAAAGGTTTGCCGAGGCACAGGTGCACCACTTCACCAAGGCGAGGCCAACACATTGCCAATTGTGGGTCTCCCTGAGAGAGTTAAACAGACCGCTTTTGCAAGATGTAGTTTCCATGACTGGATTCACCATCTATTATTTGCCTTTGCTTCTTTATTGCTCACTTTCAGCATTGCACAGAATTCCGCTACTAGGACACAGAGTCCTACTTGTGGCCCTGAAATGGCCAGCAAAACCTTGGCTTCCACTATTGCTTTCACTAGCAGGGGAACACCCCTGGCAGTGCCTGGTAGTCTGTCTGGTAGGACCTTGTACGCCTTTGAGTGGAGGCTATTCTGCAAATGTTTGAGCATCTCATCAGCATTTCCACAGATACTAACATTTCTACAAGGACCGTTAGACAGCAAGTCCCCATATACGATAAAGGTGTATGTGGCAGCCATCGCAGCACACCATAGCGCCATGGATGCCATCTCTCTGGAGGTTCATATGCTTATTATGGCCTTTCTGAAAGATGCAAGAAACTGGTTGCAAGATGTAAGTTCTCTAAGAGCCTGGTTTGGTTTGGACCAACTGTTTATCTGCCACAGAAAAAACACTGGTTGACAGAAATCTTCACCATGACCTACAAACAGGTCATGCCATCCCCTACTGTGACATGCCACTCTGCAAGGAACGTCTCCTCCTCATGGGCATTATAAGTCTGTTTGCTGCTACCTGGGCATCAATATGCATATCCTCCATAATCAACAAAGATAACATTGCCCGTCCCAGTGGTGTGAGATCCTTCTGATTAGTCCTGAGGGAAGTCTTGTTCCTCATGACATTGTTGGCGTTCGTGATTCTCACTGCCCCTGTCTGTTAGGAGGGGTGAAACAGAATGCTAGTTCCATATGTAACTGTGGATCTATGACTCAATGAAAAGGTTCTGGGGACAGATGCCTGTATGACAGTGATATTTACTGCAAGTTTTGCATTATACATCACTGACTTTGTTGGAAGTTCTTGCCATATGTCTGCAAATGCACCAGAAATTATCGAGGTAAATCTCACCGCCCCTTGGCAGTCACCTAGGGTTCTTAGAACCACAGTTAGATATGTAACTAGCAAGCCCTAAATTCATTCAGTGGGCAACGTAAAGGAATCACAAAGGAAGTTGGTGTTTGAAGACAAGGAAATATAAATGTGACAAAAGATAATGAAGAGGGTAACTCACCTTTTTCCCTTCCGTTCCTCATGTTCACCTCCTCGTCTTCCAGACCATCATCAACTGTAAAGTTGAGTATAGTTTATACATACAATATTATAATATAATAATATAATATCACAACAATACTGAGTCACAATACAGTGGATATAAAAAGTCTACACACAGCTGTTAAAATGGCACTTTTTGCGAAGTAAAAGAATGACACTAAGATCTTCAGTGTGAAATTACAAAGTATAAAAATAAAGTGGAAAACAATCAGAAACATTTTTAGGGAAAAATGAAAAACTTACAATAACCAGGCTGCATATGTTTGCACACCCCTAAACTAATACTTTGTTGAAGCACCTTTTAATTTTATTACACCACTCAGTCTTTTTGGGTAAGAATCTATCAGCGTGTCACATCTAATGTTTGGAAATTGTTTTATACCCCTCTCCTGATCAATACCTTTCAACAAGTGAGATAACATGCATGCTTTGTAAGCTCTTTGAAGAAGAGATGAAACCAAGAAGATGAAGAAAATCCTACAGAGACAGCTGATTTTTATTTAGGGTTAATCAAAAATAATTTCACTGATGACAGCTGTATGATAATTACTTTTGGACATGAGAATGAATGTGATTGGTTCATTCGGAACATCGCCACATCCGCTACTATAAAAGGGTGCGCATACTTATGCAACCAGTTTATCGTAACTTTTTTATTTTTCCTATTTTCCCCTAAAATGTTACTGTTTTCCCCTTAATTTTTGTACGTTGCAATTTCACATTGAGGGAATAAAAAATTCTGACATGATTTATCTTTGTTTCATTTTTTTTTACATCAAAAAAAAAAAAAAAAAAAACCCTGCCATTATTAAGAAATATTAAGATGGATTCCACTTAAAGCCTATAGTTTAACCCGGTTAAATTCCCAGAACTTGTCACTGGGTCCAGTTGTTTTCAGTCATTCTTCATTATCGTAACTATGTACCTAACACTACATTAACACACTACACACTAACTAAGGAATTCATAGTAGTTACTGAATAATATGGTTTAACATTGTTAAGTGAATAATAAGCCAAGAGGTTAAAGGGTTACAGTATCACAGAACTGTCTCTTAGAACTGGACCAAAATTCTTTCAAGGTCTTTTATAATGTAATATAATCAATACATCACAAACAGTGCAATACCTGAGTGGAGCTCTTTAACCAAAGATGACATGGTATTTGTGATTGAGTCCGCAGCTACCAAAAGATCATTACGGAGATTTCTAGGTACACCTGAAACAGACAAGTGGTGACATTTTTGTTTTAATATACTTTTTTTTTTAAAATAGTTTTTTTTTCCCATAACAGTGGTTTTCAAGGCCCTTGCATTAGCAATTTGTTTGTTGCATGTATCAGGGATGTCTCACCCTGAGAGAAGGCATCCAGTACATCATCACTGACACCGGCCAGGCAGTCCTGTGGTGTGTGAGTAGGTGTGGAGCCGGCGGAGGTGGAGCGGATGGGCATGGGCATGGTGCAACTGGCACTGTGGCTGGGTGAGGAGTGGGGTGAGCCCCCTGTCTGAGCCTGTAGCAGAGAAACTGGGTTAAGCTGCCAACAAGGGAACAGGAAGCAGATCTCACTCTGGATGAGTAGCAACCTGACTCCTCATAGACACACACCAGTCCTTTCAAAACGCTAGCCAACACACAGACGATATTATCAGTGCTAGCGCACCTACAGACATATGATCTACATTAAACCTCAAGCGTGCTCTGGTGGTATATGTTCTCAGCACACCTTATTTGGCCTCACGCTCACAGAGAACCATGTGTGTGCCATTAGAAGAGCAGGCAAATGGAGAGGTAGATGAAGAAAAGGGGCACTGTGTCCCATGGACTGGTGCAGGGCCCAGAGGCCGTGGCACACAGCCAGGCAGCAGATGGCCAGCCAGACTGCAGTCACATTAGAAGCGAGGTGGTTAGCTCACATGAAAGGCAAGCACGTCTCTGATATTTGGCAGGGATATGCATGGGTCAGCCTGCCCTCTGCCAAGCAAGGGAAAAAAGCTAAGGGACCTAGCTTAAACTTCATATTGTCTTATAGCTAAAAGGACACCTGCAGAAATGCTCTACTTTACTTATGATAGACTTGATAAGCCTCCTTGAGCATTAGAGGGTATTAGGATTACTTCAGTTGTGTGAAATGAACTTGTTTCGATTAGGACATGCAGGACTGGTATATATGAACTACTAAGAGATGCCTGACTTTGTGTAATCACAGAAAAGAAACTAAATCTAAGGGGCTTGATTACATAGCCTGAGTTATTCTTCTTTATGACCTATTACATGCTGATTCTGTAAAACGCCAGTTTACGCTTTACACCTGTTAATGTACAATGCTGAGGCAGTCCCACAATCTCTTTGAATTAACACTCATGTAAGAGACTGAAGTCAAGAACACTTACGCCCTTCTGCTCTTCATCCTGTCAGCCAGCAGAAAAAAGGAGCAGTGAGAGAATACCGATTCATGAATGAAAGAGAGAGAGAGAGAGAGAAAAGAGAGAGGGACGCAGAATGAAAGAACATCCAGCAGACCATGGTGTAAGCTAATAAAGACATATTTACACAAGGTGAAAAAGAGCAGCACTACTAAAACAAGTTATACCTTTAGTAGTCTCATGAGACCTTCCAACTGGACCATCAGCTCTCGCCTACTCTCCTGAAGAGCGGACATGCGCTTTTCAAGTTCGTCTTTTCTGTGCCTGACCAGAAATACACACAATGCATGAAATGCATGACTGGCCCTAAATGGATAAAAATTGTTATTATTAGTATATGAGTAATCTCTTCCCTTTTTACTGGGTCACACACTAATTATTTCCTAAAGATGGAAATAATCCTAAAGAATGGCTTCCCAAGACTGTAGACACTGTATAAGCCAGCAACATGACTGAAGAACCACTCTTTTGACTCTTAGCCACCCTCTGGTGTCTATAAGTGGTACTTTATTTAAAATGTCGCCATGGTTTTAAAGCACATTCTGTCTCAGCAAACATCTGCAGTGAGGATCTGGGATATCACAATTTCCAGTGTTTCCAGTTACCTTATTGCAGATTACTGTTTTCAGCTAAGTATAAATGCTTTCATTGAATGTACACATTTGGATATATCTAGATAGGAATATGTGCGAATGTGTGTGTGTGTGTGTGTGTGTATGTGTGTGTGTGTGTGTGTGTGTGTGTGTGTGTGTGTGTGTGTGTGCGTGTGTACCGGAGCAGTCGTAATTCTGCAAGGAGAGTGGGGTTCTGTTGAGCTTTCTCAGGTGTGGGCTGAGAGGCTTGCTCATGTTCCAGACGTAGCCGCTGGATTTCCTGAAGAATCTCCCTATTTCCCCATCACACCACAATATAGAACATATTATTAATAATATAGAACTGCCATAAAATCAAATGCAAATGACGGGTTGTCCGAAAAGTCAGGAATTAATGGGAATATGCTGAGCAAAATCCAAAAAATAAAAATGATACAGTGGCTGAGAAAATGTGTAGAGTGTAAGGGTGAACATGTAGAGCACATGTTGTAAATAATAAACACAAAATTAGGTGTATGTAGGTTTATTCTCATTGGTTCCTGATTTTTTTTGGACCCGCTGTAAATGAAAATTCATCTTAATATTGCAGTCTAATGATTCTACATATTTTACCCAGACATAATACCTTAATCAGTATTCATTTTTCCCTGGAGCCCCACTACATATCGAGTAATGTGCTAAATAACCTTAGGTCACAGCATTCAGTAAAGCTTATTCATGATAGTATTACAAACCAATATAACCAGAAAGTCACCTGTTTTTGTTCTCTAGCTCAGCAATGAGTTGCCTCTGTTGCTTGTTGGCATCGAAGTTGAAGCTCAGGTCGGTGGGAGGGCATTGCTGTGAAACAATGATTAAGAGTAAACACTAGGGACACACAAAACCAAGCCATTAAATCAACACACTGCTAGAGAGGTAATGATATGATATGGGGGAAAAATGGCAGAGCGGGCACATGAGTTCAAATATTAGGGGAATAAATGTGTCCAATGTGTTATTTATTCTCAATTTCTGCAGTTTTTCGGTGTGTGTGTGTAGTACTAATGCATACTCACTGTAGAATTGCTGGCTTCAGCTGCCAGACGGGCAGCATAGCGAGCAATAAGACGGTGCTCCTCATCCAGCCTGCTGGGACTCTCCAGAGTGGTGCTGTCCAGAGAGAGAGAGAGAGAGAGAGAGAGAGAGAGAGAGAGCAAGAGAGAGATGCCAAGTATGCACTTAGTGAACTACAGCTTATCAATGAACTCTCAGAAAGAAAAAAAAGAGTACTAAACTGTATCCATTCTTGGCTTTGGGGTGGTACACTTATCTTTTGTACCTTTAATATGTATCTTTATCCTGGAAATATCAATATGATGTACATTTAAAAAAGATTTAAGGTACACAACTGGATTATAACTCTCTTTTAAAGTGAAGTAAAGTAAATGGTGAGTTACATGCACATTTCAGGGTAAACGATACATACTAAATGTGCAGAAGGTGTACGCTTGAGGACACCACTGCTGCCGAAACCAGGAATGGTACAGTTCAATCTCATTTGAGTGTAGCAACATTACAGTACAGAAAAAAACACACATACGAAAAAGCTCAGCATGGACAATCACACACATAGAAACACTCATGACCATCTCACATTGCGCCTGTTTCATCTTTTTGGAAAAAGTTTAAAGGTTGCTTGTAGAACCTTAAAATCAGTCCAAGTAAAACCCTTTAAGAAACTAAGAGCCCTTAACTATCAAAAGAACATTTGAGAAACCTTCGTGCGGCTTCGCTAAGTCATAAACTCACACACACAAGATGGAGGATTGTGTTTTTTTCCCCTTTCTTTCACTCTAAACTCCTTCATTAAGACTGAGATCTTTTCCAGAGGGTCCTGATCCACAGCCTGAGTCACACCGCTCACTACAGAGGTATTCCACAGATTTCTAGGAGTGATTACATCATTCTACATTTACATATTCTATATTATTATATTGTTCATAATACGTTTTTTTTTCTCTGTGCAGATCATGTCAGACTGTGTTGCATCATTACAATAAGGCACATTATGGTGTATGTCTCATGCTATAAGATTTGGCATATGATATGAGCAGATGATGGAGCATATGTTCCCCTTCTCAATAAATGATCTCCAGTGAGTCAGCAGTGAGTGTGTATGTGTATGTGTACATGAATGTTACAGGCCAGGAACCTTTGTACATAATTGGCCTCATAAAGACCATAAACATAAACAAGCTATTCCTTCTGTAAGCACGTGAAGATCGTTATACAACGCTGAGCCACTGTGTCAGTCAGCATGATCCTGTCAGTGTGATGTGTGTGATCTTTCTACTTTCACATACTTCACGAGTGGTTCATTAAAAATGCCCCCGTGTGCCAAGAGCCTATCAGAGACACATGGCATTTATGGATTCCTCCTCCAAGTGCCAGCTGGAGGAAGATGTGCTGGAATTCTGCTAATGCTACAGAGCTACATTGCAAGAATAAAGACACATCCTGCAAAGACTAATCTTCCATCTATTAAAGTACAATTACAGATTTGTGACCCCTAACATTTGCCTCTCTTCACCCAACTACAGAATTAATTAAATCATATTTTCAACAAGGCTCCAACTGATAAATCATATCTGCAAGTAATGACCCAATATTTCAGGGACGCACATGCTGCAGTACCAAAACAGTGTGGTCTATAATTTCATATCCAGCAGCTGGTCAATACTCACTTAACACTGAATTAAAAACTCATCTGGTACAAAGGAATACGGTTATTTACTCACTGACAGCATCGCTAGGCACGACCCAGCTGACAATAAATTACAGGCAGCGTCATTTGCCCTTGAGAGCCTTCTGAGTGTTTAGGGAGGATGCAAGAGGGTGAGCATGCAGCGTCAGCACAAAGGCTCACGCTCCCGTCCATGCGTCTGGCTTTGACACCTCCTGCACAAGGCCAAACTATTACACGCGTTATTACAGACATGGACACAGAGAGAGAGATGCATTCCTTTCGCCAGCAGGGAACTTTTTCTGAACACTATGGACTTTGCCAGAAGTGGGGTTTTTTTATGACAGTGATATTCAGTGCTGTGAAGGATATTGGTTTATGGTGTTTAAATCCATAAAAGACAAGGAACAAGCTATTACTATTACTGAAAGACAGTGCAATTGCATCCATAACACTGCAAGGGGTTGCTGTAACTACTACCCTAGAGGTTGGACCGTGGCACGGATGTCAACCAGCAAAGTATTTTATTGGACCGAACTGAAAAAATATACTATAGCAAAGCCAATAAACGTATGAAAGAACTGGCCATTGCTCAGTCACCCCAGTCTTCTAAACATGAACCAGAGTGGTTTCTGTAGCAGATCCTCTGCTGTGGCTTAGCCAATCACATGCAATTCAATCAGAAAGGGAAGAATTTTCACAGACTTCT
>CM074954.1:15475777-15488558 GCA_037577455.1 Pangasius macronema | reverse complement strand
CTGCCGGACCCGAGACTCGAACCCACCACCTTCAGGTTCACCTTCGGGTTACAAGTCCAACTCTCAGACCATTAGGCTACGACTGCCCCATTTTTATTTTTTTATTTTTTATTTATTTATTTATTTATTTTTTTTGTTCTTGTTTTTCTTAGTGAAGTGAAAAAAAGAAGCGAAGTGAAAAGTAAAGAAGCTTGGACAGTATACGTTCATTCTCTCTTCTTCGAAACGGATATATCTCATCTGTTGAGAGTCTGTGAAGTGCTAGTAAGAAACAAAACACTTTAAATCAATGAGTCTTAACTACAGGAGTTAACTAATTAACTAATGATTAAGCATTAAACAGTAACTGTTGTCATCATTCGGTCATGTTAGTTGCCTATCCTGACCTTTGTGAGCAAAGAATTTTATGAAACTAGACCTTCACAATTTTTTAGTTCAATACCCCTCGTCTACTTTTAAGTTACCTACATCGTAGCCAGACATCATTAACCATAGCAGGTCTTTCCCAAACACAATCATATCCGAGTATCGAAAAGCTGTCATAACGTCCCTGCAACCTTCAGTCAGGCTGAAAGGGAGCATTATATTTCTGGCAGGCTCCACTGAGCAACAGCACAAGCATAATTTGGTGGAAAAGAATTGTACATTCCTCTACCACTTGCCCTCTGTCCCAAACTGCTGCCAGCAGCTGACCTCACACTTACCCAAACAAAGCGTGACTCAGAAGGCTGCAGTGTCGAGTCTAAGGGCATCAGAGTGGCAGACTGGAGTCCCAAGCCGAGCTGACAGTGCACTATGGGACATGGGTAACAACCCATACACGCTAACTCACTCATCAAAATGCACAGTGTTTCTTATTGCCTGGGGTTTTCAAGTCGTTCCAGCTCTTCCTAACCAGACTCTAACCTTCGCAGTGAAGATCTCATGCCGGATGAAGTGTTTACCCGTGCCACCCCTCCTCCAAACCCTCTCCCACTGCCTCAGTCCATGCCAAGCTATTTATAGCACTGCATATGAGCAGCTTCTTCCTTCTTGAGGCGCTGTGCATCACATCTGGTCCATTCAGGGTTTTTTTTTTTGCAGTCATGACACTTCAAATTCATGAAGGCAGTGAGGAAAATTGCACTACAGCCCACCTATAATACTAGTACTAACTATATATAAATACATGACTTGCTGCTTTTTGTGTCCTTCATCAAATGTAAAATAGAGGAAGCCGTGCTGGGGTGTGCAGTCATAGATAAGAAGGGGATAATCCTTAAATTCAGTGACGGAGGTTTCTGAATTATGCCCTGGAAAATGTCTGTAATGCAATACAATATCATCCAAATCCACCTTATAGATATCAGTTACTAAAATCATGCTATTTCATCTCATATTCACATTTATGCCGGTGATATCCAGTCAACGTTGAGAGTGTGTGCCGTGGGACGAGGGACAGGAAAGCGCTGAATCACACAACTCGACTAACCCTATTTGTGAGATAAGGTTCTCATCCTGAGTGCTTTTATCTCCCGTATCACCTGGAGAGATCCCAGGCTTCATAATGCACTGAGATTTAGAAAGGTGAGTCAATTTCTCCCTTCAATGCTTCAGCTTATCTGCCTTATAGGTAGGCAAGCATGTAGCTTAGCGGCAAATCAGACTGAGAGAATCCAAGACATTTATCACTCACTTGCTCTACAGACTTCAAAGCAAGCTGCTTTTAATAACAGACTTACAACAGAGTGGCTTAAACACAACGGCATGCAGATGTAAACCTGTGTCAAGTGCTTACCTTGTGGTGGGCGTGGGGGCCCCAGACGACACAAGAACTGTATCGTTCATGTTGTTGGACACTGGCTTCAGCTGACTGCAAAATTATAAAGTTCAAGTCAAGCATGGCCACAGAGCTGGGGCTGCCAACCTGTCTCCTATCAGCAGCCTACCTGGCTGTGTGCATGTCTGTGTGTGTATGTGTGTGTGTGTGTGTGTGTGTGTGTGTGGGGCGCACAAGCAGAAAACACCAGCAGTGAGCTTTCAGAGGATGAGCCATCAAAGTGCTCTATACTATGCTGGAACAAGCCACATGTAAAAGCATCCTCACTGTAATTGCCTTCAAGACAGTGACATTTTAATTTAATGCTATTTGCCCAAAACTAATTAACAGTTAACAAAGAGAGAACGAGGTCTGTAGGAATTCTAATTAGAGCTGGAGTTTGAGAAAATGGAGAGAAGAGAAGAGAGGAGAGAGGCAGAGGTGACATTGCAGAAAGCAGGGATAAACTGTATTATGGACTGGACCCAAATGCTTGTCAGACCTCTCTCTCACACACACACACATGAGCAAGCAGCTAAGCCCTTCCAAACACACTCTCTACACTGCTCCCTCTCTCGCTGTGTCTTCTCTTCTCTTCTCTTTACAGGTGAGGTCTACAGGCACCAGATTTCCTGCATATTATACTAAGTGAAAAGAAAAAAAAACAACAGAGAAGGGAAGAAAACCTTTATTGTCACACACAGTAAAATTCTTTCCTTTTCATATTCCAGCTTGTCAGAAATTTGGGGTCAGAGCGCAGGGCCAGCCACGATACAACACCTCTGGAACAGATGCGGTTGCTGAACGGCCCAACAGTGGCAGCTTGGCAGTGCTGGGGCATAAACTCATGACCTTCTGAACGGTGGGCCAGAGCCTTAACCACTGAGACACCACTGCCCCAGAGGCATCAGAGCCCTGAGCCATCACTGCCACTAATGTCACCAATGTCACCTTGAATAAATAAATCTGAACTTCTCTCTGACACTTTTCTCAGCTCAAGCTGTGCTTTTGCTTCAGGCTTGCTTCCTCTCATATTTGCTTCTTTTCTCTCTCTCTGTCTCTCACCAACCCACATGTGTGTTCACTCGGTTTTCACATAGCAGTATAAAGGGAGAACCAAAATCTCAAAACAATTACCCCTGCCTTAAAGTGTCTTATAATGTGATTATTATGCTGCTGTTTTCCGAGACATAACTAAACCTTAGACAAAACAAGCACTTTCTCTTTTTGTAATGGTCGCTAAACTCTTGTTTGATCATATCGATTTCAGTTTGGTTTTCTCGAGAGGACACAATGCATTAGGCAAACAGCTAAATAAATGCACGCATGGTTCAAAGACTAAAAAGAAAGAGAGGGCTCCATGTGCCATGACTTGATTTAAGTGGCTGGCGCTGTCTTGGTAGCGTAAATTAGAATACAACACAATGTAGGGACCTTCAGGAACAATCTCAGCTCACGTACGTTTACTGTTAGTACAGCTGTACATCACTGTTCGAGACCGCACTCATTCACCAAGAACAAAATGATAGCGTTCGTATGGAATAACTCACCTCGCGTAGCGTACGGAGCACCTGTTTGTTCAGCTCTGAAACACATCCAGAGGCCAGCTGCCTCTTCTGTCCTGCCCTCCGCTCAACTGAACTAGCATCTGAATGCACAACATTGCTGCTGTCTCCAAGGAAACCCGGCAGTCACATGACCCGGTGACGATCCAGATGCGTGCTTTCTCTCTTACTTTCTCTCTCTCTCTCTCTCTTTCAACCTCACTCTCTACGCATCTAACTGTCTTTCCCATTTTCTCTGCTTGATTCATGGATTATGAATACAAATGCACATGCACACACGGTGTGTGTGTGTGTGTGTGTGTGAAGTCAGTTAGTACACGGTCGTCGTGACGTATTTTAGTACGTCTATGTCTAGTTGAGCTTCAGTTAATTTTCACATCAAACATCAGAATGGGGAAAAAAGTGATCTCCGAGCCTTTGACCGTGGCATGGTTGTTGTTTGAGTATCTCAGAAACTGTTTATCTCCTGAGATTTTCACAACCATCTCTAGAGTTTACACAGAACGGTGCAAAAAGCATCCAGTGAGCAGCAGATCTGCAGACGGAAAGCCCTGTTGATGAGGTCAGTCAGAGAAGAATTGTCAGACTGGTTCGAGCTGACAGGAAGCATACTCAGATACCCACTCTTTACTACTGCGGTGAGCAAAAAAGCATCTCGGAATGCACAAGACGTGACCGATGCGCTACAACAGCAAAAGACCACATCGGATTCCATTCCTACAGTGGGCAGAGGCTCACCCAAACTGGACAGCTGTAGATTGGAAAAAGACCAGGTGACATTTTCTCAACAAGTTAGGAACATTCTTTATTGGATATTTACCCCATTTTCTCCCAATTTGCACATTTACCAATTCCCACTCACTAGCTAGATTTCCCCTATCCCAAGACAGCAGGGTTGGTGAATGCTAGCACATTCTTCTTCTGAGGCATGTGAAGCCAGCTACTGCACTCCACAGGACAGGGATTCAAACCTGCAAACTCCTGATGATATGGTGAACGCTTTTCTATCGCAAACATTCGACTAAGATTTATAACGGCATCCCGTCTACAATGTAATGTCTTTCCCCCAATGTTTAGTGACTATGGTACGACATACTTCTGCGAGGGTGTCACGGAGTAATTTCAATTACAAAAGTGACAGGTTGTGCCGGTACACTTGGAGTGATGTGATCAATGACACTGCTTCACAGAGCAAAAAGGCCACTGTGCACAATGACATGCAGTTGCTACGGTCTCCATAGATGGATGATTAGCTATCGAGCCATGTCTGATTTGTTATATTCTTATTTCAAACGGTCCACGTATTCCACGCAGGTCCGACTAACCCGAGTCACTCATATGTATATCTTGCACATCCTTCAAGATGTCTGCCCTTAGTAGAGGGCAAGCCAAAATGATTCTCACATTTCTTTATGAGGTCACATCCACAATATCAAATGGTGTTTCTATTCGTTCGTGGATAATTATCGTGAAATGAGTGCTGCCTGATAGAGCAGGGGAAATATGGTGCGGAAACATCCTCATCAAAATAAAGATCAATGAGCATTGTGTACAGCATTTCACCTCTGAGCAAACTGGAGCACAGTGCATGGGCTCACATTAGTGCGTGTGGTATGTAACTCAGCACCATCACTTGCTGCAGCACTTCAGCTGGACTACCCATAACTGCAGGAAACACTGAAATCGTACAAAAAATATGCAAATGATCACTGCGCACAAATTTTAGTGCATTATTTTAAAGTTGATAGTGTTTTCAACATTTTCTGGGCCAGGAAGAGTCCTTAAATACTATAAAATTACAACAATTTATTTACAAGAAACGATCTACTATATGTAGTAGAAGCTGTGTGTTGCTATTCGTAGACGTACATTCGTCTTCAGTAACCTCTTTATCCTGGACAGAGTCGTGATGCTAGACCTCGGATAGGGTCCTTATTACTCGTACTCCGTCCTTATATGTGCCCTACCCCACTGTCAGGGAGCGTCCTGACCATGAGCACACATATTCATAGCTTGGGGCAGTGTAGACTAGCCAACTGACCTATTGCCATGTTTTTTTTGTTTTTTGTTTTGGAAGCACGAGAAACCGGAGAACAGTGGAAACCCACACAGAGAGCAGCCTGGGCGGAGGATTGAACCGGGACCCTGGAGCTGTGAGAACGCTACCCACTGCTCCACCATGCCACAATTTCACAGACATATTATAGTTAATGTTTTGCTAGGGTGGATGTAATATCCAATGCCATTTAAAAAAAATCCAGTAATAATATCACAGAAAAAAACTGTGTATGTACTATTAAACAGTATTAATATGTCATTTCAATTTGTAAACAGATGTAGTAAGGCTGTCCTGAGAAAATCTGAAGGAAAAATTGCTACAATCACAAATCTGCTGTCCATAACTCACTTATGCCACTCCAAATTATAAGTCCCAACATTACTCGGTTAAGACATGCGCTGTGCCCACACCCTTTTTTGGATGAGATTTGCTGGCCGGATCCTGCCGGATGGCTGAGTCAGAAGGCACTCATGACAGTGCGATTATGAAGATTATGTTGTCCTGAGGTCAATGGCAACACTGTGTGAAGCCGCAACAGGAAGTGAGACATGTTTACACTGACGTAGCCGTTCCCCAAGGAGCTACAGATGGTCATTATGGCATGAGCAAGGGCAGAATTAACATCATCTCATCAACTCAACTTCTTCTTCTGCCTTAGGTATATGATTACAGAGTCTGAGATTTGAGTTAAAGCAATGGCTAGAGAGGAGAATTTCTTGTTCACTGAAGGAATAAAAATCGAGGGTGAAAGCTCATAAATGGCAAAATAAAATAAAAAAAAAAACCCTGAATATACAACCCATCAAGCACATCTTAAGCTATAAGGTGGCACTTATAAGGATGTGGTAAATAAAATATATATTTTAGGATCAGATAACGTTTACATCACTTACAGGAGGCTTCCTAGGCATGTGTGGGCTCATTGCACCAAGACACTGTATGTCTTTTATTGGGGTCTGTGTTTCACTTAGCTTGACATCACACCTTAAATGTGATTTTAAGAGCAATCCTGAAAGGAAAAAGACGCTTCATTTTTCTTCACTTGCTGTTCACTTACTTACAAGACGAGCTCTGTGGCAAAAAAAAAAAACAAAAAAGCAAAAACTTTATGTCCTACACTTGACTGAACTGATGTGATGTGAGCTTGGCAAATTCCCAATGAAATATTCAACCGTAAGCTTCAATCTAATCAGAAATTAGATAAAAGAACTGCACACACATATTAATTCACTCCAGTTTAGTCTGCTGCTCAATGTCATAATGTGTTACGTCAGTCTTTTTCTACTGACAGTAGGTATGCAAAAATATTGTGTTTGAAGCATCACGACTTTATACAGTACACTGTACAGAATAATATAATGATGTCAATTAGAAAAATGGTCTAAAACTTTAAACATGGTTTGTTCCTTGCTGTAGAACATACTGCATGTGATAGGGATATGCACAGGGCTTCACAGGGAGCCAATATTCCAGTACTGAAATGGTATTTGTTATGCCCTATGATGACATGAAGTCAGTGAGAAAAGCCACATCTGGCAATATTTTGATGCAGAGAGCAGCAGTATTGTGGTATGAGGTGTGCGTGGGGACTAAGCGTCTAGGGAGCATGCGATTTTCCCTTTCACGCAGGTGAGAAGAGGCGGTCAGATTACGTGCAGGGCAAAAGAGAGATCATGGGCTGATACTACTAATAACGTCAAGTACAGCTCCATTAAAAGCCTTACATTTAACATCAGAGATGACACTGCACACATGGCACGACTCTACCATTCCTCACATTCATTTCACACATTCATTGGACAGAGCATTCATTGTGGTTTTTGTTCACCAATTTAGTAAATATAACACGGAAATATCTTTAGTGACCATAAGATTATTGTAAACATACACTGCCACTGTAATCATATAAAGTCGCAATTAGGGGACACCTAAAAGTTTGTTTACTTTACTTTACTTTACTTTACTTTCACCAAAACCGAAAAATTTGAGACTGGCCGTTTAACTGACGCCAGAGCTTCTGCTGTGCATTTTATACTTACATACATACAACTGCAGTGGAAAATGATACTTTCTTACACCACAGTAAATACCCCTCTTCCCCGAATATCTGTTAATTAACTCTGACGGATATCCAAAACATTAAATTAGGCAGAAACCACATCTGTAATATCCAATATGCTGTTTTATAGTCACAATAAATCCCTGAGTTTGTGTGTCAGTGACTCAAACTAGAGGCACGAGCAGCAGTGCCTTTAATAATTCCCTTTAATAAATTATCCAGCAGTAAATATATTTATTTTATGCACACTACTTTTCCTCCCGGCCTTTTCCTAAATGACATTTTTTTCCCCATGACAGATTTGCTGTTCAGCAGTCGCTGTCAATTTCAGAAATTAAAAGAAGGGAAATAACCCAGAAAGAAGCAGAAATTAATGTAACTAGTCTGTGTAAACAAAGGTCAATAAATATTTGATTTTAGCATTGTGTTCCTTCACTACTCTGCAAGTCTAAAATTTCTGTCACAGAGCATATCTAGAGATTTTGGGATGCACAAGATTCGATAAATTCAAATACTGAGATTCTAATATATACGAACGTCCTGATATATGACGTGCTGAATGTAATTTTCATCTCTGCTCAAGCTGTAAAAAGTTACACCTACGCACAAATCCGTTGATATTACAATGTGTTCATGACTATTTATGGGGTTATTTATGATCATTTGCAAATAAAGCCTGGAAAAAAATGTTTTTGCTGTGCAGTTTCTTCAAAAGTCTCACATCTGCCAGCTTGTTTAATGACAGCTCTAAAACAGAACACCTGCTGTTTACACATTAAACCACAAAATTAATGTCTTTTATTATTTTATAGATTGAATTATTTTTTTGAGGTTTTTCTTGACATTTCACAAATGACTAATATTGACACGTTTTAGTTCTGTTTAAGCAATGGAATTGGTTTCCATTGTAATAGGCAAATAATGAAATATGACCCTTGCCAACAGAAGAACACCTTCTTGTAAAAAAAATAATAAAATAAAATAAAATAAAACTAAAACATCCAGCACGGGATGGATCTTACTTTTTTTTTTTTTTTTACATCTGCAGCAAACTGAGCAGCAAACTCACTGCAAGCTTTCAAGAGCAAAATATTTCCATTTAATAAGTTTTAAACACAATATTTTGTAGCTGTTGTTTGTGACAAAATTATACATGTAACATTTCATTGAAAATCGTATATATAGTTAATGTGTGTGTCTAGCTTTGACTTGTTTTGATGCTGGTTGAAGTTCATTGTGTAGTATTTCATAAGGACACATGAGTGGTGTAGCATGTAGCCATGATAAATATTCTGATGCTCCATGCATTATTTCTAAAATACTACTAGAAGCAGCTATCAGAATTATGAGGGTTGAAATTTTAATAATGTTGTTTGTAGTGCATTGAAATAAGTCAGTGGTTTCAAGCTGACCTGCGTCTTTGCTTCAGCTCTGCAGGTAAAGTGAGTTGAGACGCCCTCTAGTGGACAGAGAGGACCATTGCGTCAACCCACCAACAGACAGGCCACACTCAGTACAAATGATGGAATGAGATGTGCTTGAGATTTGTATGCATTATCTTCTGACAACTGCAAAGTCTGCAGAGTTTTAAAATGTTCCCTACTAGCCCTCCATAAGTTGGATCAAGCAAGATGGGAGAAGGGAAAAACTGAGAAAAGGCAGAGCAGTGGGCTTCTAGGACTGAAATTTCACGAAAAAAAACCCCAAAACATTACTTTTAACCATTTTTAACCATACTTACATATGTATAGAAATCAAGTAATAGATACCTTTATACCTTTATGACTTGGATACGCACATGACCAGTATGCAGATGTCTGTACTACTCAGCAGAAAACATCTGGACATAATTTTAATACAACATTAACAGTGCTTGTACACGATGTTAAAATTTCAATATGACATAGGGAAAAATTATACCATGACCTACTGAAATATGGTGGTTAGAGACCATGAGGAACGTGAAGGCTAATAACTATTCTTCATTTACTTCACACTGTGTCTACCATCCTGGGTTAATATTTAAGCACTACTATTTACTTATATTCATTGCACATACATTTGTGATATACTGCATAGTTGCCACAGCAACCAAAGCCCCTGGAGATCCAAAACCCATGAGCGCTGGACCCATTAGTGTGACACGTTTTAAATGGTTTTGTTTTTTCCTTGTTTTTAATCTTCAGCTGTATTTGTGAAAACCTATTAAATGAAACCCCTATATGATGGTGAGATTGGTTTCATCGGGGTACAGTATACTGCGCTTCCATAAAGACCGTAACAGTCTAGTACTTACGTAGGGTGTACCAGGTCCTGTGGTCTCTCGGATGCCTCGGGGTACACAGGGTGTGGGGGTTCTCCTATTGGCACACAACCCAGAGACTTACTGATGGCGTGGCTCAGCTTCTTGGCTGGGGATTTCTGTGAAAGGCACAGACACAAAGACAAAGCTAGACACAGTGATGCTGTCGGAATACCAATTGCACCCCTTGACCCAGTAATGAAAAGCTGCAGAGAAAGGAGGAAATGAAGGACGACCTTTCCTTAGTTCCCTTCAAACCCTTCAATTCATAAAACAGTCTTCTTTAGACAAGATCAGAACCTGTCGGGTTCATTTGTCTGACAAAGCAGCCCATATTCAATGTCAGGTAAATATTAGATTAGATTCAATTCAACTTTATTGTCATTGTGCAGAGTACAAACACAGAGCCAGTGAAATGCATATTAATTGCATATTACCTGAAATGCATATTACTAATATTACTTGTAAATTCTACTTTGTAACTTGTAAGTCAAGCACGTTTATGAAAAGTATTGTTTGATTCAGTAGGACCCTGGACTGACCCGATCTTGAAAATAATCCTCATTATGGTGGCAGCTAAATTTGGATTTAGGAAGCACTTTGAATTTTTTCCTGTGCTTCAATTTTCAGAATAGCGATTAAGCTTCAGGACAATAGAAGAGATTTAAAATCTTAATCAAACCTTGCTTAAGTACACAAAAATCTTTTATCAGAGGAGAATGACATTCTCGAGGAAGCTTGACTGGATTCAATTCTCACTCTGTGCCAGACATGCAACCTATGACTTCATAAAAATATCGAATAAAATGATCGCTATACAAATTTGTCGTCGACAAAAAAACAAACCCATATCTTCGCTTACACTTATAGGCAGCCTCGGGGGTGGGGGGGCTCTGCATACCCACGAGGAGTGCTCCTTCATCTGGTGCTGGTTGCTATGGGGACCGTTGGCATGGCCGCGCCAGAAGCAGTTCTGGCAAAGCTGGTAGCCGTGGCACTGCTGACATCTGTAGCGAAAACCCATCATGCTCTCGCTCCGGCAGTAGGAGCATTCAACTGGATGGAAGACTGGAGCAGAATGGAGAGAGAGAGAGAGAGAGAGAGAGAGAGAGAGAGAGAGAGAGAGAGTCCATTTATGAATCAGATCACACAGCATTAGCACTCACATCTTATCACTGATAAGAGCAATACTGTGTGGTGTATTTATGTGTGTAGCATCAAAAAGCAGCAGGAAGCTGAAAACAACTCAGTCTTTTTCACAAGATGGACTAGGGCAGTAACCCAATGCCACTATCTGAATCTGTATCAGAAGTGGGCATGGCCCAGTTTTTTTTTCATTCACAAAATATAACAACAAATTGTAATTTGCAGAACTTTAATCAACTCCTTAACTTCTACAATTCTACAAAACTGGGCCACAATACTGCTGCTGTGGTCCTTTCTTACCGTAAAGTTACGGACATGCTAAAGACATTCTAAAGTTATTTGTATGATCAATCGTAAATTGTTTAATTAATTACGTATTTTAGTCAAATATATATACATGCCCATTTGGATAGAAGGATGGTTTAGGTCAGGGTACTGAACCAAACCAGTGAAAACACACCAAAATCTGTATTTGTATCTGTTTAAAAACACATTATCTCTTCATTCCAAATAATGTATTTGTATCCCGTTACATCCCTAAGATCTAGCACATACCATTCTCTACATTGGCCAGTCGGTGCATGAGAGGTAGCCAGACGAGGCACTGCGGGGGAGGATCGGCCATCATAATGTCCAGGAAGGTGTTCAACAATATCTTCTTCTGGCAAAACAAAGGTAAGACACTCAAAGCCAGGTGTGATGTGCAGCATCAGTGTAGAAGCTTGATCGATTAGAAGACATTAAAGGTGCTGTGCAAGAGAGACCCTCACCTGCTGAGGGAAACATGTTCTCACTGAGTGCTCTGTGTAACCGAATGAAGGACCCTCGAACACAGCCGTAGGCAGCTTCAGGACCTCCCGGAGAAATTGGTCAAACTTAGCAAACACCATCGTCCCACTGGAGTCCGATATCTGAGAAAAAATATCTGAGAAGAGACAGCAGAGGAATCTGCCACTGTGTATAACAGGAATACGGTTGATGATTGGTATTGTATCCAACACAGTTTGATCATACATAAAAGAAAACAGCACCACAAGGTGTTCAGTTAGCGTAACTACATGGAGTACTACTCTAAATGCCAGGATAATAAATTTGACTGATTTATGTTTATAGTCATGGTTAGAGTATGAAAGCATATTAATGTATATTTTACATTTCTAATAATAAATCATTTTAGAAAAATACACAAGAGGGCAGCAAACTTTCAGTAGTGTGCTGCTAACGATGGAATAAATAATGATGGGAATATAAAATGATGCATTTCATGCACAATACTAAACAATTCCAGTTCCACAAAGAACATTAAGTGATGCTAGACAGAATGTGGAAATTACATTATGCTTATAAATACACAATACTGGACATCTAACCTGATCATGATGCGGCAAGTCGACTTTACAAAAAAAAGGAAATGTTAGCGTACAGTACTTACAACGTAATTTATCGACAATTTTCCCTCCACACATGGTTGCCAGCATTGACTTCATAGCAAAAACTGTGAGCTTTCCGTGGCCTTCACTGCAACACAAACACACGCGAACACACTCTTGACACTCTGAACCATTATAAATCTAGTCTAGGGCTAGAGTTTAATCTGTTATGATAGTTTGTCTTGTGAAAATAAGCGACCAAAGATTTCCTGACACTGAATGTACTCCATTAAACAAGTGTCCTTAATACACAGACATTGTAGGATGACGTGAGCCACGTGCAATGATGCCCCTTAAGACCAGGACGAGTAAAAAGAACTTAAATATTATGTACCAAAACTCTCATAAGACTTTGTGAACTTAATGTGAAACATGGCTTACCCTAAAATATCATATTATATATATATATATATATATATATA
>CM074954.1:15455128-15475677 GCA_037577455.1 Pangasius macronema | reverse complement strand
GTACTACTCTAAATGCCAGGATAATAAATTTGACTGATTTATGTTTATAGTCATGGTTAGAGTATGAAAGCATATTAGTGTATATTTTACATTTCTAATAATAAATCATTTTAGAAAAATACACAAGAGGGCAGCAAACTTTCACTAGTGTGCTGCTAACTATGGAAGAAATAATGATGGGAATATAAAATGATGGATTTCATGCAAAATACTAAACAATTCCAGTTCCACAAAAAACATTAAGTGATGCCAGACAGAATGTGGAAATTACATTATTCTTATAAATACACAATACTGGACATATAACCTGATCATGATGGAGTAACTCGACTTTACAAAAAAAAAGGAAATGTTAGCGTACAGTACTTACAACGTAATTTATCGACAATTTTCCCTCCACACATGGTAGCCAGCATTGACTTCATAGCAAAAACTGTGAGCTTTCCGTGGCCTTCACTGCAACACAAACACACGAGAACACACTCTTGACACTCTGAACCATTATAAATCTAGTCTAGAGGTAGAGTTTAATCTGTTATGATAGTTTGTCTTGTGAAAGTAAGCGACCAAAGATTCCCTGACACTGAATGTACTCCATTAAACAAGTGTCCTTAATACACAGACATTGTAGGATGGCGTGAGCCACGTGCAATGATGCCCCTTAAGACCAGGACGAGTAAAAAGAACTGAAATATTATGTACCAAAACTCTCATAAGAGTTTGTGAACCTAATGTGAAACATGACTTACCCTAAAATATCATTATATACACACACACACACACACACATTAATTTTTTTTACTTCCTGCATTTTCACAGGGCCCTAAACAAATATATAATCTGAATAGCTAGAAAGAAACATGCATAGAAACATAATAATTAAATCAAATAAACCAACAAATTACTAGTGTTACTAGTCTGCACTATACGATCAATTATAACTACGAACCATTAGTTTAGAGAACAATTTTAAACAACAGTCGCTCCAAAGTTTCGCCAACAACAGTAGTGTCAGTAGTATAGACATTAGGTTGCATCTTCGCTCTCAGAAATAGCGGTACCAAAACATACTTTTCCTTGTTGCTAAGATCATACCATCAAGGGTATATCTGTTCTACCTTTGGTATGCATTATTCTTTTATCTGGGAAGGCGATAAAGCTTTAAAGGTACACTAATGGTCTTTCATGTCCAATTATGTGACTAGAATTATGTTTAAGATATAGTATATTCACATTTCCAGGTGCCCCAGGTGTTTCCAGGTGCTTTTGTACTAAAGATGGTACCACCCCAGTAATAAGGAAAAGTGCAGTTTGCTACATTATATATATATACAGTATATATATAGCTACATTTGATAAAGAATATGTATCAAATTCTCATTGCTTTGTAGCCGAGGTGAAACTGCCTCAATATAACTGATGGTGCACCACATGGCCTTGGAACCGAGTTACCACATGCCATCTCGCACCTGTCGTAGGTGGCCACCATGAAGTTGAGCAGCAGGCCAATGGACTGCTCCACACTGATCTGGTGGGTGGTAGGCAGGCGCTTGTTCAGCTGGTAGAAGATGGAGGAGAGGATGGTCTCCAACCGCGACACGTTGATTTCAGCATTGTGGTCCAGGGTACTGAGCCCGTTGTCGCGAAACGCCTCGATCATATTCCACACATCCACCAGGTGAACTGTAAGAGCAGAAGGTGAAGAAGAAATCCGAGGAATGTGAAAACGTGTCTGCGACAGTCAACGGGAAGGTTTGTTGTGACTGATGTGATCAGACTTTTGTTTTAGCGCACGTAGCCAGGACATGATTACATCAGCGTTTTAGTGTCAGAGGAACAAACAAGAAATAAAGGTATACAGCTAAGAGTAATGAAAGTACGACTTACGATTGCATCTTTTCTGAACAAATCGTAGCTTGCACGCCGTCCTATATGTTGACAGACGGATAACATCGAAGTTCTGGGCTCCTGGTAACAGCAAAGGGAATCAGGTTAATTGATTAATTATGTATCAGTCTGTTAAATCGGTCTTCACTGATTTTAAATAGGTTTACTGACATTTATCAAATTTAAAAGGCTAGCACTGCACTTCATTCATTCATTCACTTTTATCTGGATTAATCACAGTTACTATTCCTGGCACAGTTACTCTCTGGCCACTTTAATAGGTACATGTGTGCATTCATGTAATTATCCAGTCAGCCAATCATGTGGCAGCAGTACAGTGCATAAATATTGTTTAACTGCAGGTCAAGAGATTGAGTAAATGTGCATTCTGAGATGCATTTCAGCTCACAACGGTTGTAAAGAGTTGTTATTTGAGTTTCAGTAGTGTTCCTGTCAGCTTGAACCAGTCTGGCCATCCTCTTCTTACCTTTCTCATCATCAAGGCATTTTGGCCTACAGAAGGAGGTTTTTTTTTTCCCTGCACCATTCTGTATAAATTCTAGTTGACTGTTGTGCAATCAAACAGTTTCTGAAATACTCAAACCAGTCTGTCTGTCTGAAATCAACATCCACGTGACTGTCAAAGTCACTGAGATCACATTTTGGACCCGTTCTGATGTTTAACGTGAACATTAACTGAAGCTCCCTGTATCTGCATGATTTTATGCATTGTGCTGCTATCACATGATTGGCTGATTGGATAACTGGTGATAATTGGTATGGCTGTTGTTTTTAAAGTAGCCAGTGAGTGTATATTTGACATATTCCTAATTTACAAAGTCAATTCCCCTGTTATACAACAGAGAGAAGATTAGCCTGTGTCTGTGTACGTCTGTGTGTGTGTATATGTGTCTACATGTGTGGCGAAGGATTGTATAACGAGCGTTAACTTACTCATTTCCATGAAGAGCTGTCTCTTCTCCACTGTGACCTTGCCACTCTTGCTGGCCTCCTCAATCATTCTAAACAGCACAAACACACAATGCTTCTTAACATCTTCTTTTGTCTGGTCATAGGCTAATGTCAAGTCATGATTCTCGAAAACAAATTGCATAGAAACACTCCATTTTGTTGCGTATTGAAACATTTGTTTTTTTTTTCTCAAGTAAATTCATTTTTAGCATAAAATCAGTGTCAACAGTGGCATACAAATGTTTCGAAATACTTTTGTAGTGATTACTAAACTTTTGTTGCTGTGGTGAAATAGTTCTGTTTCTAATTACAGACTAATTACAGACAAACTAAAGCTGTCATACAGCATGTTGTGCAGAGTAAAGCGTAAATAAATATGTGGAGTAAATAATTCTCTGATCACCTGTCGGTTGGGCTGAATCTCAGCTAAAAGGAAGCAAAATTGGAAGTTCCTGTAAAATAAAAACAACAACAAACATTTAGACCATTAGCTGAAAAGAAATTATACAAAGGCTATACACATGCTTGTTTCATCTCAGAAAGAAATGCAGTGACAGTAAGGCTTTCGTTAAAATCAGTTATGCTGTTTTTTTTTTAGTTTGACAAAAGAGCACTTTAACTCCCATAATAATGAGCAAATAATGATTCTGTGTGTAACCTCTGTCTGCACAGGCAGCATCATTTGGTATAATAATACAAAGGCTGCCAAAATGACTGTTTAGCGATAGGCAGGAAACCTGGTGCGGAGACTTGGGTCAGTGTAAAAGACTGAAGTTATGGATTGCTGTGGGAAAAAGCTTTTTTGAGGCCTCACAGCATGTTTGGCCTGTGTGAGATTTAGTTTTCAATGCGTTTGTAATAGCCTTTTGTTGCTAAGACTCCAAGCTCTGGAATTCAAAAAGCCAAGCGCTTTGGCACGTTTTACAAGAATTTTAAAAGGCATTTATTTGTTTAAGCAGGATCAGTTAGCAGGTCCAGACTTACATTACTCACTCTCGTGACGACATACACTTCCCATCAGTTTCTCTGTAGTTACTGAATAATTCTTAGTGGTCGCTAAATAATGTGTTGAAATGATCTGTTTACTTTGCTAAATAAACTCTTACACTGAATAAATACATTGTTATTATTCATTCATTCATTCGTTCCTTTTCAGTAACCACTGAATCTAATCCTGCTCAGGGTCGTGGTGGGGCCGGACCCTATCCTCGAACCCTGGCCAGGAGCACACCCAGAATGAGAAGCCAGTCTATCACAGGGCACCATGCACACACACACACACACACACACACACACACACACACATTCACACCTAGGGAGCCAATTCATCTATTGGCATGTTCTTGGAAGGTCGGAGGAAACCAGAGAATCCTGAGGAGACGGACAAGGACATGGAGTATTATTATTATTATTAATATTAATTATTATTAATTCATCTTCAGTATACACTTTATGGTGGTCAGGGTCATGGTGGATCTGGAGCCTATCCTGGAAAAACTGGGTGTGAGGTGGGAATACAGTGTCGATGGGATGCCAGCAAGTCCAGCACACACACACAAACACACACACACACACACACTCATTCACAGACATTAGGACAATTTAGTGTAGCCAGTTTTTAGGAACTGGGAGGAAACCAGAGAACCCTGAGCAGGACACAGGGCATTATGATGATGATGATGATGATGATGATGATGATTGATGTTAAGACTTGCATTTCGGTTTAAGAGAGCAGTGTAGTGGTGGTGTTCATTGAGCCACTCCACTCTCAGGCACAGCGAATAGGAGCTCTGCTTCCCAGCATTATGTCATACGCATCGTTTGCTGAGTGTGAATTACACACTGAGATCATCACCGCATAACGACTTGTGCATGATAATAATTCACTGCGCCCTCATAACATAACGCCAGATTTTTTTTTTTTTTTGGGCTGGGGCTTGTAACTGAAACGCTGTTACAAGCCGCACGACGAAAAATGTAAATAATAATAACAATAAAAACACTACACACACACACACACACACACACACACATATTAATATATTTAATAATAAATATATATATATATAAAGAGGCGCGAATGAGCCAGCCGCACTCGGTCCGCGGCAGGGCAATGACAGCGCGCTTTGCCGGCAGCCAGCGCGAGCCGCGGAAACTGTGGTGGCTGAGGAGAGCCTCCATCCACACACACGCCATCCAAACCGCTCTGACTGTGAGCCATGACAGCGACAAAACACACACAATTCTCCACGGTTCCGACGCGACGAGGCGAATAGACGCGTCAGTTTGCGGCTGTGTCCCAAATTCAGCTCTCTTTCAGCTTATTTACTCAAAACAACACACAGCGAGCTCAGGAGGCTACAGCGTTGGTAAATTATACTGCGGGAGCCAACGGGTGTCATCATATAGCACTGTATAGCATTACATAGCATTCTATAGCATACTATAGCATCCTATAGCATTACATAGCGTTATATAGCTTTCTATAGCATTATATGGCATTGCATAGCACTATACAGCGTTATATAGCATTATGTAGCATTGTATAGCGTTATATAGCTTTCTGTAGCATTCTACAGCATTAGAGCCTCGGCCTCTCGATACAGCCGTTTGCAAATCATCTTACCAGCAGGAAATCACGCAGGTTGCGCTACCATCATCAGCATCTGAGCAGACGGATGAACGCTCTCGGCTTCAGGAGATGAAAATGCGCCCCTGACATGTCACAAGCTCGTGTCCGCTTTTTTAATACCGCTTCATCATAATCCAGCGTCTGCTCGGCATTTCACTGCCGTGCTGCTCCCCGTCATTACGCGCGCGCGTGTGTATGTGTCGTGCTTAGCGCTCCGTTTGATTCAGCGTTAACGAGCTGCAGTAGTGAGAAGTCGCCCACTGTGTGAGAGCAGCTCCGCGCTTCAGCAGCACCGCTGAGGGCCGACCAGCAGGGGGCAGCAGAGCGACACACACCCACTGACACCCCGAGCAAGACTTCTAGTTTTGGTTCTTTAAAAAAAACGATAGTTTTTTTATATACATATTTTAAACATTAATATATTTGAATAGGGATTATTTTCATTTCTACCACACAGAAAGTGCTGATTAACAGATCTGACAGTAGTTCCGGCTTCAAGGCAAATCACTGGTTTATATTAATACATTATACCACAGCGCGGTTGAATGCTCGAATCTGATTGGTCAGAAGGTGTGCATTATTTTAGTATGACAGCACAAGTAGCTGCAGCTGTATCATGAACGTTAATATTAATGCTCTTGTTCTAATATATTATTGTTTCTATAGTAACAGCTTATACACAGGCACCTGTACAGCAGACCCTCTAAATAATCTAAGACTAATAATAATAATAATAATAATAATAATAATAATAAAAGATTTCAGATGTGTTGTTTAACATAGTAATACTTATCATTGGTGATGTGGTGACTTTTTTTTTGTTAGGAGATGTCTCAGTTTTCTCAGTTTTCTCTGTAAAATGACAAGCTGTGAGTGTGTGTGTGTGTGTGTGAGAGAGAGAGAGAGAGAGAGAGAGAGAGGCTTGTGAGGCTTTTTATCACTGCTGTAACGTAGGTGATAACAGGAACTAACTTGTCTCTCGGACATTCCACAACATTAAATCTAACTATAAACCATTAAAATGTGCAACGCTTCGTTCATTAATAAATTAAACATTGTAATAGTTAGCAAATTTCTGTGGTATAAGCTGACTAACACACTCCAGACCATGCTGTTACACTGGAATAATGCACTTTGGCGCAGCAGGGTTGTGGCACTGGGCTTGTGCTGAGATATTTTCGTATAACAGCACGGTCTGTTGTGTGTTATCCTTCACTTAGCTCCAAATATGCTATAATTTCTATAGTAACAATTGACATAGTAATCATTGGCAGGGATTTGTATGGTGGATGATATGCATAAGCTAAGTCTAAAAACGGATTTATAAAAGTGTTGGCACATAACTACCGATACGGTCAAGCTTTAACTTAGATGGAGTCTATTTAACGTTTATGAAAGGTGTCGGCAGTTTGTTATGGTCAGTAAGTTTCCCACCACGTAAGAGTCTTTCGGACAGACTTTGGACTTTAGGACTTTGCATTTTCTGGTTTCTTGTTCTGCATTTTTTGTCTTATTTTTTTTGTTCAAGAGTGAGGCTGGTGAGGGAACGACCAGTTACAGCTGTTATAACAAGTGATATCAGGAACTTGTCTCATAGCCATTCCACAACTATAAATGGTTAAAAAGCATGACGTGCTGTTTGTTAATATCATTAAAATCGCTGTGGTATAACAGGTATAAAACACTGTGGGACGTGTTGCTATAGGAAATAATCCACTTTGGGCTGTAACAATCCCCAACTTCACATCAGGTTGCATGAAGTCATGAAGTATTCTCCTATAACAGCATGTCCTCTTGCATTTCATTCCATACGAACTCCATCTGTGCCCGTCTTTAATAGTCATCATAATTCTACATAGCTGCGAACATATGAATATGGTCAAGTCCTCACTGTGTGGTGACAGAAATAAAAACAGACACTAATTTTACTCACTTGATGCATTTTATTGTTATTATTAAGATAAAACACACTTTTACTTACAAGTGATGATTACAGTCATGTATATTACATTCACCTTTATTTTACATAGAACTGTAGAATCTTTAAAAAAAAAAACACACACACACACACACATTAAAAGGAGGCACACTCCATTGGGTTTTGTGATTGCCACTATTATGAGAAAAGATTGCATTTGACATCACAGATTGCGTGAAGAATATGTCCCTAAGAAGAAGATGTCAATTTATGTCTAATATGTCATTTTATGGCCATTATTGACATTTTTAAAGTTGATGTACAGATGAAGAGGTGTGTCTAAAACAGATACGGAGAGATGCTTCGTTTTGGCTAAAGTAGACATAATAAATTTCATTAGTACTGAAAAAAAGAAATCCATATTGTTCACCAAAGTATCACAATCTACCAATATAGGCATCTAAACTTTACCTTAGATAAAATTGTGTTAAATTAAAATAACCATTTCCCAACACCAAAAAAAAACAAAGGAAGAGAAGAGAATTAGCACAGTTATTTTATGTCTCTATTTTGTGTGTTTGTGTGCGTGTGTGTGTAAATACACACACTGTATATCATACTGCATATATCAGTACAACCAGATCATGTACAATTACCAACTCGCACAACAACAACAACCATCAAAGTCACCTGAAACAGACCTTCACACCCAAAGACACTCCATACAACTAGTTCTACGCATACACCACAAGCAAACACGACACAGTGGAGCTCACACGTATATGTAAATATAGGAAGAATAAAAGAGGGGAAACACCCTCAGTTATGATTGTGACTTCTACGGTAAAATTGTACTGATGCCAGCTAATGCCACTCAAAGTTATATTTTATTCAGAGAAAAACTCGCTTGAGTAGTACATAAGTGTATTCCAGGTAAGACTAATCACATAAAAAAGATTCATGGGAATTCTGGTACAAACAAAATGTATATAAAGTGTTATGTACACCCTGGATAGAGGCATTATAAAACGGGACAGCAAATATAAAGAAGACCTAGTAAATACCCTGTTTATTTAAATGTTATCTAAAATTGATTGTAAATAACCTTTTTATATTAAAATATATTAATTAAAATATATTACTTTTCAAAACTACACAGACATCACAAACAAAATTTGCGTAGTATCTGATTATCTCATTCCCACAAATTGACTTTGGTATATCACCAACAAAAATCTTTTAAAAACGTCATGACGTACGAGGCAGAAAGTTCACAAACGTGACTGATAACCAGGTGGGTAACATGCACAACTTTATGGACATGTTAAGTATATCATTTACTACAAACCTATCAGAAGATACCTGTTTATCTGAATAGGGACAGTCCAGTATTATACACCGCAAAAAAAAAAAAAATGACAACTAAAAATATTCTGAATATAGTCAAATTTATCTAGTATTTCTTATTATAAGCAATATAACGTGAAATAGACTTGCTGTTTTGGCAGATAAGCATTTATTTCTAGAAAGAAGCAAAATTATCTGCCAATAGAACAAATTCAAAGCTTGAAATTAGTAAAAAAAAAAAGGCTTGAAATAGGTTTAATAATCTTATATTTGGTTGACTGTGATCTTATAATAGGACACGCTAGATAAATTTGACCATATTGGAAACATTGTCACTTGGTAAGACATCATTTTTTGCTGTGTAGTGTGATTTGTGTCATAGTTAAAAGGTCATAAAAAGTGGAAAATAATTCCAGAAAAGCATATATTTACATAATAAACATAATTCATTTCTCACACATTGGCTTATATTAATCAATATTAAGTTTTGTTTAAAAAAAAAAAAAAATCAGCTAATGATTTTGAAAGTTTTAAAGAATATCTACAGTCTTGGAACTTCATTGTCAGTTCACACTCCTCACTGGTAAACAACATGCAAGTGTTTAGACAAATAGTGAAATGACAAAGACCTGGGTTTGCTCCTGAGAGGGAACATTAGATTATTTCATTAAGAAGTGCTTTAACTCCCATAACCAACTTACTCACAACATACGACACAGCGAGCAGTCTATTCAAGTTACCTTTTTTTTTTTTAATACAAAAGTGCAACCCTAAAAAAGAAGAAAGATATAAGGGATTTTGATTCTCTCTTAAATTTAGATGATTTAGACGATTCTTTTAATAAATATAACAAATGTACAAATTATTGCCACTTTCAGTTACCAAAATAATCCAGTCCTTATATTCCATGATATACCAAAAAAGTGATTGAAGATTAGTGCTAGCCTGTGGTATTTAGTCCCTTCTGCTCCATAAATAACTTCATGTTTATATCTACCGCTGATGCTACTCACATCTAGGAGTACCACGTTTAGCCTAGACGTAAGGCAAGTCATTAAAATAATCTTTTTTTTTTTCTTTTTTTCTTTTCACAGTCATTCTCAAAAGTAATTGGTATTTTAGCTGTCTGGATCTTTGCTTGAGTTACTAAGGCTTAAACTATTCAACAAAAATTGCTTTGCTGAATAAGTACATATTATTATTATTGTTAGTGATCCAACAAGCTGCACAGTATTAAAAAAATAACTGATTTAAAAGGAAGCAAGGAAAAGAAAGGGATGGTCATGATATTCAGCTCTACAAAAATAGTATTATACCGTGACTTTCACTTCTAAAATTACACATATATATATATATATATATATATATATATATATATATATATATATATATATATATATATATATAAAATTACAGAACATGACCAGTTTATATATTGCCACTCTTCGAGAAGTCTTGCATCTAGTACAAGGTGCTCAGTTTTCAGTAAATGAACTGAGAGGAAGTTTTACTAACATTGCACAAATTATGTACATGTACATACTAAATGTCTGGAAAGCCAGAGATCAACAGCATAAAAGCCAAACTCCTATGGCCACATCAACACAGTGAGAAGTTCACCATTCACTTGAACATGTTCACACCTACTTGATAGTTTAACTTTCACCTTTGGTCCTCATCGCCATTATCGTACCACCAAGCAGGAGACACACAGTTTGGAGGGTCCAATGCAGTCATCATGACAGAAGGCCCCGCATCCCTTGCACATGATCATGGCCTTTAGCCGACAGTAGCATTTCGACTGGACTTCCTCCATTCCAGAAGCTTCTATGAAGGCCTGCTCAGGTGAGGGCTCACCCTTACCCTGATCGAGAAGGTGACCAGCAGGTATGGCAGTGACAGTCACAGAAAATGACATCATCCCCTCGCTGGTGTTCTCATTACTGCATGTAACCGTAGGAGAGGCACCAGAGTCAGTGGTGCTATGATTTATTGAGTGAGGCATGGACATGCTGATAGTGCCACCATAGAAAGTACCCGTCATAGTTTCTTGTCCATCCTGTGACCTCTGTGACTGGAAGGAGGTTACCTGTGGCTTACAGTCACCCGAATGATGCGGCCCTGAGATACCCTGTTTACTGGTGTCAAGGTGCAATCTTGAAGATATATCTTTGGTTCTTGTAGAAGTGCCACCTTCTTCTTTATTGGATGAGCAACTCAGTGACTGAAACTCTAACTTTATTTGAGGACACTGCTGGTATCCTGGTGCATCATCTGGTCTTGTAATGTGAAATCCTTGCTGTTCAACTTTAACCCCAGAAGGGTTAGAATGCCCTTTTATAGAAGCATGGCGGCCCTCTTTAAGTTCTGCCCCTTCTTTCTCTTCTCCTTCCACATTTTCTCTCTTTAGGTTGGCCAGATGAGGCCGTTTTCTGCTATCAGACCCTCTGCCATACGTGGAGATATTTAGGAGATAGTGTCCTGTCATGGCAGGTTTGGACACCCTCTTTCGTCCAATGAGGCCTAGTTGGAACCTTGGTTGGTCATTAGAGCTCTCTGGATATCCGAGCAGACAGGGGTCAAATTGGGACGGCTGAGAGATTTGGTTCTGCTGACTTCTGTGCCTTAGAACATGGAGAATCTGCTCCTGGGTGTTCTTGTCCACACTGGTCCCAGGTCTGCCAGAATAATGCAGCAGTCTAGATCTGCTAATGTCCTCTGCATCTACAGGTTTCTCCTTCCCTATCCCTGATGTCCTAACAGCCAGGTTCCCTTTATCTTGTGCTACAACAGTCGGAGGCTGCACATTTATCTTGGAAGGCGGTTTTGGAAGAATCTTCTCCAGGGGAACTTCTTTACCTTGAAGGAGCTGAGCGACCAGTGGATTATTGGCAGGAATTGAGCTGGATTTGATCACTGAGGTCCCTGGCAAAGGTGCCTCTTGTGCTTTCTGGTTGTATGCCAGCGTATTTGAAGGTGATGTATGCATTTCACCAACAGAGAGGAGAACACAGTGCTCCTTCAAATGAGCATCTGATGCATGCTGAGTGACCTGGGAACCCAGAAAGGACTTGTTTTCTTTTGGAAAAAAAAGGTTTGTGCTAGAGCTTTGAACAAAACTAGGGTCCATCTGCCCAGCAGCACCTGAGGAAGGAGATGTTTGTGAGAGAACTCCTGGGCTCTCAGGGACAGGAGACACGGCACTAATCTTTACCGGAGATGCAGATTGGCTTCTACTGCTTGCTGGTGAAAACTCTTCTGACAAGGACTGGACTGGGGAGGGTGTGGAGGTACATCCAGATGAGCTAGGCCCTGAAGTGGATCCTCTACGTGTTGCGCCTGCTGCTGCAGCCGCCGCAGCACGCTGTTCCCGAGCTAGTTTGGCTTTAGCTTTGATGTCAGCTAAAGTGCGTGCACCGGTGCATCCTGGGCGGATACTGGGTGGTGTCAAAGGATGAGGAGTCCTTGGAGACACTTGGCCTGGAGCTCCAGGAGCAGACAGTATTCGTGACACAGGGATCTAGAAACATTTAGAAATGTTTACATTTACAAATGCAACAAAACAGAAACGTGAATAAGAAGTAAAAGCAAAGCCTACTTTAAGAGGTGGCACTCTCTGTTGTGAAGTTACTGAAGTTGCTGTTCGGGGTGACCCTTCTGTTAGGGGTGGGGGTGACCCTTCTGCAACCCGAGGTTTCTTCTCTGCTACTTCCTGTTCAGTGGAGAGTTTCCGCTTCAGTGACTCGGTGGTAACTTCAGACGCTTGTGACCCAAGCCCCTCAACTGTTATAGACTCACTCTCTATGGTATCCTTTCCTTTAGAATTAGGTTCTTGAGGAGATGTTGGGCTATTAGTCTTGCTCTCTTGCACCTTTTCATCCATGCTTGATGTTAATGGTTCCACCACTTTCTCTGCAGTAGGTGTAGATTCCTCCTGTGTCACAGATGCAGTCTTTGTGTTTGCATTTGAAGATGCCTCATCAGAAGCTGAATGACTTTCTGTGACTGGGTCAGCATGGAAGGACTCTGGTTCAGGATGGCTTATAGACACTGATGTCTTCACCTCTCTGGATCTCAGCTCCTTGTGAGTGACCTCAACAGTGTGGTTTGGCTTCTGTGCTTCTGTGCTAGACACTGTTTTTCCAGGCTGGGGTGAGTCTTTAGCTGGCGTAGAAGTGTTTTCAGTCTCTGTCAGCTCTCTGGATTCCTCAAGGCTTAATCCAGACCTGGAATAAAAATGGGCTTGATATAAATTTTGCATTCCTCTCACTCCAACATACCATTTGATCTGCTTTTACAAACATACACTTAGTAAAACAGACACACTTACTGCTCGCCATAGAAATTTTCAAAGAAGTGCTCTTTCCAATGCTCCACTTTCTTCTCTTTCTCAATCTCTTGCCGCATCCTTAGTCTTAACTCTGGGGTGAATTCACCTGCAGGAAACACCACATAACATATTACACTATGCATAGTATTAAGGTCATATTTTAAAAAAGGTCTTTATAACGTATAAATCTTAGGAAAGGAACATACCTTCGGCTAGCCTCTCCTTCCAAGACTGTGCTGCAGATGTGAAAAACTCGTTGTTCAAAGCTGAACTAGTTACTCTCAGGAGTCCATCCATGCATGACTAGAATACAGGATGATACTAAACTGTCATTGCAATAAGTGTAATACTCCGTTACTCTGTTTTCTGAAATCTAATGACCATTTATCATCCTTTATTTCCACCATGACCCACAGCAATGGTGTAATACTCCTCTCTGTTCACATACCTGCTGGTCAGTCTCTGGCAGTAGCTTCAGAAGTTTCTGTTGACAATCTGGGGGCAACATGGAGAATGTGTGTTTGTTGATTAAGGCCCGTAGATTAGTGTTGACCAGGATGGAATCAGGCGTCTCCACATCAATCTCACACTTGGTTCGTCTCAGCTGGCCTAAGAAGGATGAGAAATGTCAGTTTAGACAATTGCAGATAATTAAATGGACAAAACCGTTGGTTAAAAAAAAAAAAAAAAGTGTAAAAACACATACGGGCGTTGAGCCGACTGGAACGTTGAGACATCTTCCTGGAACCGACGGTGTGGCACAAGTCTGCTTTGACAGAGGAGGAGGAGCTAGAGGTGGAGTTCTGGGGACTGGCAGGGCAGCGTTCTGACTGTTTTAGTTCCCAGCCTACAGCAGGCAGAAGCACAGATTTACTAGACAATTTAGCTGAATATTAAATTAAAATAAATTGTTATTATTAGTAATGATACAATAAACCTGACTAACACATCATAATATGAAAGTGATGAATGAATATGGATTTGAAAATATATACTTGCAAATGTAATCTTCTAAGCTGATTATATTTCATTAAAAAAAATGACAATGGATTAGAGAGCATACCAGTTTTGGAGGATGCTGAATCACTCATATTTTTAACAGTTTTAAGTAGAAGTCGTGGGCTAGAGGCTGTGGGGATCCCACACTGACGCCGCTGATTCCTCTGCTGCTGCTGTTTCAGAGCCTGAAAATGCAGGAGGCAGTGCTTTTTAATCAACAATGTTGTTATGTTGCTAGACATATCTCTTCCAATGATTCAAGGGTAAGAAATTACATAGTTTACATCAACAACATTTTTGTATTACTTCATTCTTAAATTGCTAATGTTGCCTTATCAAATTTGAATTTATGTTTGCGTAATGAACATACATATCTACACATATACATTTTAATTCTTAAATGCATTTGATATGCATAGTAATACAACAGATCCTGCATACACATATATAACAACGAAACAAATTTGTGTACAGAAAGATAGAAGGAGTTGTAATATATGCACCTGTTTAAGTGCTTTTTTGCTGTGTTTCTGTGATGAAGAGATGAGCTTGCTGCTGGAGACTGAAGGAGAAGAGCAGCGAGACTGTGGGGAAGAGGGCTGAGACTGCAGATTCGCTGGCCCTAAGAAATAACAAGAACACTGCTTTTAACTTCTGCAAGTCGGCAGACGTACACACAAACATACTCATACTTACTTCTCTCTCTCTCTCTCTCTCTTTCTCTCTCTCTCTCTCTCTCAGAGTTAATTAAGGTCACTTCCACTCAAATGTACAATATCGAATTTGTAACAGATAATTATCTTTTAAAAGTGCTGAGCTATAATTTGAATTATTCACGATGTGCATTGTGCTCTTATCGGTATTTTGCACCCTTCTAGGGGAGAAAAAGCTAATGTACAATTCATTTGAACATCTGCCCGGGGGTTTTGAAAAGGCAGCAGAAAATATAGTGCTGATTAAGAAGCAGTAAGTACATTTTTTCCCCCTAAAACTCTAAAACTATTTGTACATTATCCATTTATTCACTCTTAAAATGCAGTGATACAAAGATGAAGTCAGATGTTAAAAATATGGCATAGGAAAAGTGAAGGGCAATATTGAGAGGATTCAGGAAAAAAAAAACTTTCAAAGATTATCTGGCCGAAAAATACGAATGCTATACTTCTGTTCCGATGATTATTTCCTGTTCTTTGCACTACTTGCATTCTCAAAAGTTTCCAACCATACGCTAAAAAGCACACACACACACACACACACAGATATTCCACTTACTGTATTTTGTGCAGTTGTCTCCAACTTTGATAGAATGCATTGTTCAGTAATATTTCTAAACTTTTTCAGGATATACTGAGCTAAATGCTGTCAGTGCATTTAGTCTCTCTATAGTGCTCAAGTATACGTAGATGAGGAAGTGGTCTCTTTTTGCAGAATAAAAACATTTCCTGTTTAAAGGCTGAGTTGATCTATGTGACTAATGGGAACATAAAGGAAAAAAAAACTCAGCTTAAGTATCTCGTAAATACACCGCAAACGGCAAAGAACTAATCACAAAAAAATTAAAGATTAAGCAGTTGCAGTGTGGTAACAACTCCAACATAAATGCTGTTTCACACGGCAAAACAGTTTGAGTACATATTGTCAGAATGTGCCCAATTGACAGACTTATACACTATATAAACTCGGTGCAAAAAGCAATTTGGTCCATTGCATCAGAATCAGAAGCTGCACCTGAGAAGTGCATGTCAGCTCTAAACACACAGTAATTATGGAGGAGATTCAGTACCAGACAGACAATCACACCAGGAAAAATGTGAAATGCAATACACAGATGGTACTAGGAAAGCAAAACCTTTGTTGCATTGCTCTTACATCACTTAATCTCTTCAGTGAAAAGCAATCAGCAGGGGATTACATTTTTAAGAATTGAATGCTGACTTTGCAACAGAAGTGAATATAATTCCCTGTTGCACTGCTTTTCATTTGCATATACATATACATTTACATTTATGGCATTTAGCCGATGCCCTTATCCAGAGTGACTTACAGAAGTGCTACTCTGAGATTAGTAAAAATAATGTATGAATACATTCCCCTGCAGGGAAAGTTAGTACATTACGAAAAAAAAAAAAAAAAAGACAAGGTGGGGTTTTTTTTAATAATAGATAAACAATGTGCTAATTCAAGTGTTGTAGTGAAGAGGTAGGTGGAGGTAGGGGAAGTTCATGCCACCACCTGGGTGTCACAACAGAGTCATGATACATGTCTTCCTTGTACCCTGAGAGACGGTGGATCCAGTTAAGCGTAGTGCAGAGCGGGGTACGTTAAGCGCTTTAAGGTAGGTGGGCACTGGACGTTTTAGACTTTGTAGGCCAAAAGTGTTTCAATCAGATGCGAGCAGCTACAGGAAGCCAGTGGAGCAAGCATAGCAATGGGATGGTGTGGGAGACATCAGTCCATTGCACTAGTGTCACAATGAAATGCAATCACAGTCCAATTGCAATCTTAAACTGTACTCAAGGGTGTGGCTGTAATCAGAGAGGGAGAGAAGAGCCTGAACTTTTCTAGCATTTTCCAACCATATAAAAGAACCCTTTATAGCTATACAGATATACAGATATAAAGAATCCTATATATGTATACAGTCCTCTATACGGTATTGGAATGGCAAGGCCAACTCTTTTGTTTTTGTTATACGCTGCATAAACAATGATCAGAGCCATTTAACAAGCACTGGGCATAGCCAATACAACAGTTTGGAATGTGGAAAAAGAATTGGAGAACAAAAGGATCTTCTCATGATCCAAAACATATGAGCTCATCGGTCAAGCACGGTGGAGGTAGTGTCATGGCTTGGGCTTGGGCTTGTGCTTGGGCTTGCATGGCTGCTCCTGGAACGGGCTCACTCACTAATCTTTAGCGATTGATGATGTAACTCATGATGGTAGCAGCAGAATGAATTCAGACGTTTATAGAAACATTCTGTCTGCCATTTTACAGAATAACGCACCCAATCTAATTGGAAGAACATAATGCAGCAAGGCAATGACCCAAAAAGCACTTTCAACACAATAAAAGACTTCATCAGGGGGGAAAAGTGGAAGGATTTAGACTGGTCAAGTCAGTCATCAGACCTTAACAAAACTGAGCATGTATTTCACCTCCTGAAGAGGAGACTTCAGGCAGAAACCCCCCAAAACTAACAACAACCGAGAGTAGTTGTGGTACAAGCCTTGAAAAGCATCACAAAAGAATCCAACAGTTTGGTGATGTCAGTGGTTTGCTGGCTTGATGCAGTTACTGCAAGCAAGGAATATGCAACCAAATATTAAGTGTTATTTACTTTAATTTATTTTAAGACCATCTTTTCCTACACTTTTGCTCACCTACAAATTGGGTGGTCTGACACCAAAGGTGCCATGTTTTAAGTTGTTGAACACATTTAGATGTAAATATCAGGAGATGAAAGCTTAAATTCTGATCTATTGTCTCATGTTTGTGTTTTGATGTCTTCAGCGTATAGAAAATTTTTTTTTTAAAAATTGGCCTTGCCACTCCACTACTTCCAGCGGGGACTCTATATTGGTTTCTTCTATTGCTTTTCTATCTTCTCCAAAACTAATACCCATATATTATCCTTGGTGTTGAATTAGGCCTGTTCTTCTGCCCGAGCAACATGACCATGTCTAGCATTTGTACTAATTTGCATGAATTGTAATTTGCATGATCATGACTGAGGACACAATAATTAGGAATCATTAGTAAGTTAAGACAGTGATGTACCTCTTCTCTTCCACCTTCCTCTACTGCTCTCTTTGCTGCTGCCACTGGTGTTGTTTTCTGTGTTCCGTGTATCAGAAAAGTTATCACTGCTGTCTTCAGAAGCCTCCTCTGATAGCTCTTTCACCACATCCGCAATGTCCTTCTGCTCAAACAGTGTGTACAGGCATAAAAAATGCACAGGCGTCAGAGTCTGGTTTATCTTAATGAGTCACTATGCTTCTCTTTAGATTAATCACAATTACAGAGTGTGTGCGCTATGCATAAACACTCATTACTGATGCTCATCCACAGCAAACATAATCAAGACAACAATAGCTGTTTTCAGTCTGAGTCATGCTTTGTCACTAGCTAATTGATTTGGTGGTGCGATGGCACAGTCACACGTACAACGAGTGATGAACATTGCACCAGTGGTTATGAAAGATCTGGTTAGGCACGTTATGTTGTAACACATCTTCCTGTTTAGAACCTTTGTCATAGTGAAGGACGTTGCATTTTCTTCTTAAAGCTGCCCTTAGGTTTTGGTTTCAGTATTATGCACAGTCACCTTCAGTGTATAGACTCCCATTCGACCAGGGACTTTGTAGAAAATCCCCTCCTCTCCCCGGGAGTTTGTGTGGAGCATGGCGTTGAGGCAGGCAAGCGGGGAGGTCCCACTGCATACAGTTACAATAAGATAGTATAGTATAGCACAGTGTAACACAGTGTATGTGTACTACAGAATTTTTCGACAGATTACAGCTTTGGTTTAAGTACACACAAACAGCAAAAAAAAAAGTAAGCATTATTTTAAGAACTAACATGCAAATAATAATTTGCCTATAACAGTACCATTGTCTTCTTAGACATGTACAGCTTAATATTAAAATATTCTTATTCACACAAAGGTATTGAATAAAAAAATTCACTACACAAAAGCCATAGATGAGGTTCTAGTAATCTATCAACAGTTAATCTATTAATCATGACTTTTGTACCATAATGGCAACTGTGAAGGTTATAAAACTCTCTTCAAACCATATTGATTTGCTGAGAAGTCTTGGCACAAAAGCTCATGGTCGAGAGGTACAGACTGGGATTGAAGGACAGGCGTGAAAAACCAAAAAGCATAACACAAGAGCAGAATAATCGTGACTCTGCCTCTAGTCACTGTCATGAAAAAGCACTAGAGCTACAGCCAGTGAGTCTGCCTTTAGTGGGTCTTTAACGCCCTTGCATGCTGTGTCAATTAGGGAACGTTAATAGCATGCAAACGCCTGCTATATGGAAATTAGTGTAAGAAAAAAGGGGGATAAACTCTCATATATTCTTACCTTCTGGAAGAGAAAAGGATCATTGCAACAAAAAAGAAATGTATTAATTAGAAGTGGGCGTGTGTGTTTGTGTGTGTGTGCGCGCACTAAATGTATCTGGCCTACACAAAATGTGAATGAAATGAAATGAATATGAGAATAGAAGATGACAATCTCACCTTATCTCCTTGAGTCGCTCTCGCTGAATCACCTGCAGGATCTCTTTATGACTCATTGGTGTGTTTGGGTACTTCTCAAGCACCTGGGAAAAAGGGGAATGGGGTGGATCAAAACGATGCGAATATCAGAGATATCAGCAAAGGTGGACAAATCACTAACCCTAGTATCTGGAACAAGCAGATTACGTATCCAGGCTTACAGTTTTTCATTTGCAGTTGCACAGCGGACTATCAGTTCCAGCAGACTGTTAATATAACTGATACATCTATCAGAGAGTTCTCCACCACGCCACCAGAGGGCACCCTCCTCCGAATTTTAAACACTTCCTCGTTGCTCATGCTCATTTCCTGCCTACACCATTATATAAAGTACACAAACTTTACACTAACTGCGAAGTCTTGCCATTTGCTTGTCACGTAGTAAATTCTGGTTTTCTTTGCATCAACTCTTGTGTTCATTAACTATGACTGAATTTGCCTTTTTGACTGTGTATTGCAGCACTTATGTTGTGTATGACCCCGAACTGCCCAGTGTTTCTGTTTGTTTTTTGTTTTTTTTTGGATTGTGTACATTGTTTTCATTAAACCTCTCGCACATGGATCCTCACCACCCTCTTGAGTCCTCCTCTTTGTTACAACAGTCAGCAGCATTTTTTTTTTTTTTACTTCACTCATCCGACAACCAGAGAAAGAAAAACCTCTACTCCCTATTGACTTTTGCAAATGAAAACTTTTTATTTGATAGGTCTTGCTGGCACAGAGCAACTCAGGACCATGGACATATTAATTAGCTTGAGCGGATGCCAGACAACACTTCCAGAGTAAAGGATGTGGAAAGAGTGAGAAAACCGAGCAGTACAGCACAACACAGAAACTGTTATATAACAACAGGCAGTCACCTCACTTTTAAACACCTCATTGAGTGAAAATGATAATGCGTACTATACTCAAGTAATGTTTTTACATAGGAGGAGAGAATGTGATGAGAGATTTTGGCTTGTTACGATAGAATGATTGAATTGTACACGATATCCACTGAGGTTTACGCTGACTATACTGTATTAACAGACCCGCAAACCTTTATGCATTAATGATAACTAGCATGATATCGGCAAGTATCAAGGGGAAGGTGTATGAGACAGTGGTGAGACCGACCATGCTGTATGGTTTAGAGACAGTGGCACTGAGGAAGAGACAGGAGTCAGAGCTAGAG
>CM074954.1:15406186-15455028 GCA_037577455.1 Pangasius macronema | reverse complement strand
GATAGGGATAGGTGGAGAGTGATGATTCGCTGTGGCCACCCCTGAAGGGAAAAGCCAAAAGAAGAAGAAGAAGATAACTAGCATGAGTTATCAGTCAGAAATACACCAAAAGAGTTTTTTCTCCTCAATACAACAGGAGGTGAGCTAATCAGGAATGATCTGCACAGGTGTAAAAAAAAAATTGACCGTGACGGACGTTCGGGGCGGGGAAGGGGCAGGAAGAGTGTACAAGAACTCTGAGTGACCTAAGCCTCACTTGCTGTCATGGTAAACAGAATATTTTCTGTTCATTAATAAGAAATAAAATCTAACAATATGTTTACAGCTTAAGTAATATTAGACAAGTCTATATTTAACATCAGTTATGCCCTCCCATACTTTCTTTAAACCTGAAATGGTTCTCATTTTCCTCTCTTTTTTAGGTCATCAGTTCTGAGTGATTAAACTGTTTATCGTTATTTTTTTAGTGGTAAATTGCAAGCAGGGAAAAAATTGCAGAAGCTTAATATGGCTAAATAAAGACGTCCCCTCCTAGAGACTCAAGTACTTGCTTATTTCCCACAGTCTGTATGAATGCACATAACTAGATTGTTGTACTTTTGAGTTAAAAAAAAAAAAAGTGACTTGCTGCCTTTTAGCCTAGGTAAGTGGGCCAACAGGCAAGCACAACATGGGACTGGGCAAGCACATCTGAGCTCTAACTTGCCTTGTGGGCTAGCTAATGAATTTATGAGTCATCCACCCCTGGTTCAACAATACATTCACGGATATATTGAAAGTTCTTGTCCTTCATTTTATTTTTCTTTAAGCTACTAAACAGATCCTTACTCCTAAAGTATCATACGAGTGTTCCAAGCTGTTTTACAATTGCTGCTGTGAGAACATACGACGACTAGGATATAGGATTACGGAGTGTTTCTATGAAAATGCTAACTCAAACATATCGCTTTCTCCGCTGTGTACAATGTACGATCAATGTCTGTGAGTGTACGATCAATGCCTGTGCTTTGCTGTGGTTTGATTAATGCAAGCATCTCTGAACTGCAGCTTTGCTTTCATTATGAGGTCAGGCAGTGGAGCGGTGCCGGTGTTTTTCTCGCCAGCTGTAACAGTGGGGCTGTGAGATTAGTAATACCATGACTTCAGCCAAGCATGATTCATTTCCTTTGTCTTAGACAAGGTGAAAGGAGACTGTCTTCTGAAAATACAATAGGCTGAAGCTTAATCTATCACTGCTTAGTTTCAAGTTCTACACAGAATGGTGAAGAATACTGGTGTACACTCTTAAAAAATAAAAGGAAAGGTTCTTTAGAGCAAAGGCATAGAAGAACCTTTCATTATATGTTTTTTTTGCTAAAAATGTTTACAAGGCTCTTTGTGGAGAGATCTAATTAATCAAGTCATCTCAGCACCAACAAAATGGTTGAAAAATCATCCACTTAAAGGTGGACTTTCTTTAGCAATGAGGATGTCAAAAGTAAAACTTCTTTTGCACTCATACACAATTTATGACACCTTTAATTTAAAAGCAGGCTTTCTTTTTATTTCACACTCACATAGACAATTAAAAAAAAAAAGCTAAATAACTTGCACATTAATCTTTATAATTAACATGCGATCTTCAAATGGCTCTATGATTTATTTTGTATTGAAATTCTGAGTCAAGTTTTTGACACGTTGATCTATTTTTTTTTTTTTTTTACTTTGGTTAATGTTTTTCTACTTTGCCCACAATGCCCTTTGACTACCCGCTGACCGGCACCAGTGGGGATTACCCGTCACTTCATCTCTACCTAAAGAGGCCAATGCAGCAGTGTTTAGTCCTTTAGCGTGTCTAGCTCTCTGACCTACATTACTGCCACATTTAACTAGAGGTCATAACTCGTGATTCCTCACCTCCGACCAGGAAAAAAAAACAAAGAAAACTTGTAATTCCTACTCCAATGGAATGGAGCTCAGCAGGTGAGGTCATATCAACAAAGCTGCCCACAGCATCAGCAGTATACAGAGTGGCACTTCTTACCTGTAGATGAGTTATACTTTATATACAAGTATTTGCTTTAGATCAATCAATATGCAGACATATTACCTTTGCACTGTCACACTATAGGACTGATTATACAGTGCACTGTTTTGAGAAGAAACAAAAATTACGAGTTTTAACAAATGCATATGCCTGTGACTGCTTTGCCTCTGTTCCCAATGAGCCATCACTGATCGCCATTGTTTCCCAACAACCAATCACTGATCGCCATTGTTTCCCAACAACCAATCACTGATCGCCATTGTTTCTCAACAACCAATCACTGATCGCCATTGTTTCTCAACAACCAATCACTGATCGCCATTGCTTCCCAACAACCAATCACTGATCGCCATTGTTTCCCAACAACCAATCACTGATCGCCATTGTTTCTCAACAACCAATCACTGATCGCCATTGTTTCCCAACAACCAATCACTGATCGCCATTGTTTCTCAACAACTAATCACTGATCGCCATTGTTTCTCAACAACCAATCACTGATCGCCATTGTTTCTCAACGGCCAATCGCTGATCACCATTATTTGTCCCACCCACACACTTTTTTGTTGTTCTTAAACTCTAGGGTTATTTCCAAGTAATAAAAGTGAGTTATTCCACCCATAGCTGTTTCTTTCATGTCTATTTCCCTAAATACTTACTTCCACTGCTTCTCTTTGTCTGAAATTGTGATAGAAATAATACTATTTTTGTCCCCAGAAAATCTACCTTCTTTATGCAACACGTTTCGATATGCAAATTAGTTCGTGACGATTCCACAAATATGCAAATTAGTTCGACCGCTTAAGATTTCTGAAAAATTTGAATGTAATCGATGAAAGGGGACTTTACTCAACCACTACGACAAGATGTCCCCAGGTGCCCTTACAGGATCAGTGAAAGGAAATTTGTAACTCTTTTTTTTTCAGTTAAATAAATTAAATAGTCAGTTTTTGGTCCATTTGAGATAAAAATGACAGAAACTGAGTTTGCCACCTGGTTCACTCTGGACAACTTTCACTAATGCTTTTAAAACAAATTGTCCACTAGGTTAATTTTCCTAAACAACAAAAAGCATTAGGTTTAATTTAAAAACGAATTCTCATTTCACAGCTGCATGAAAATCCACTTGTAAATCGCCTTCGCTTCCACTTACAACTACAGCATGACATGTTGCTGGTTAGCTGGCTAACCGTGTACAGGCTAACGCAAAATAAGCCATTAAAATGCGTCCTAATGATTCAGGCCATTATATTTGCGAGTGACTTTTACTTTTGTAATGTTTTTGGCTACAACAAATAAAAAGTTTCACAGTTAATTTATGCCATATTTTAACTAGCAAGTCGAATTGGCAATATAAGGTGTCTGCTTCTGACTAGCTTAGCCTAGCATAGCTAGCTGGAGACACAAACGTCATGCGCGTTGCTGCGTCTCCGGTGGTGACATGAAAACAATCCCTGTTTATAAAAGTTTATGAACTGAAGTCATTTGCAAACTGAAGGAACGAATCCATGTGAATAACTGGTGTACAACGCTATTTATAATACAGGACAAATACAAAAATAGGTGTCAGTCCGGGAATGAGCCCGTGAGTTGTGAGGCGGACGTTGTGCAGGTCATGAACTCATAAACACAGTTGTACCAGGTATTACTTTCCCCACACGTATTCTGACAAATCCTGCCTTCTCGACTAGGATTGACTACTCGTTGTGTCCGGCGAATACCAGTGGGCGAACTGCCGTACCGTGTGAACTGCTAGCCAATCCCAACGCAAGACTCGGAATACAGTTACCCAATCATCGCACAGGAGGCGGGATTTGTGGGAAAACGGGTGGGAAAGAACAGCGCTTATGGAAGTGTGAGCGCAGAGCGAAAACAAGCAAAAACAAACGCCCAATATGATATAGATTTACCGTTTTTGCCGCCTCTGCCCATGTCCTCCCCTTTTTCTTCTTTTGTCTTTCTCTCATGTCTGCGGTCGGTTCCCGGAAATCGACCTAATGTGTGAGTCTGCTCCTGTTCAGATGGAAATGTTGCTTCAGTTATGGTGCGAGTCCTACCATTTCTGCCATATTGGGTCCTTACTGTAAGTAGCAGGTCATGTGACCCTGGGCGTGACGTCACTTTACTGTACAATGCATGTCCAGGGAAGCTGCTTAAGCACAATACACTAGGTTTTGACAGTTAAAATCTTTTTTTTCCATGTAGGTTAATGCGATTTACTTCTTTTCTACATTGTTCTAGATTTGATAGCTGTATCACTTAAATCTTATGAATGAATTTTTATTTTTAAAACCTAAAGATGGTGTGAATGCTTTTTCTATGCCCTGAGGTTCTCCTAGGATGATCTAATTTCCTTTGGTATTTTAGATCAAGTTTCATTTCAGAGCATGAGCCTTAATACAATATGGTGTATACTTTTATCACCTTCATAACTGAGCGCTTCATCTGAAATATGACTACAGAAAGGAGTCGTGGAGTTGGAGCAGGAAGGATGGATTTGACTTGACATGTGCCATATGTGATAAATAAAAGGGTATTGTATCCTTGTGTCCTCTAGAGGTCGGTAATGTTTTGACTGAATAAATATTTCATCATGACTCTTACTGATCAGTAACAGCAGAAAATCCTCATCACTGGTTAGATTATTATATGCTATTTAACTACACATCATGGGATTGCAAGTCATTTTTGTTTATCATGCAGCATAACCATTTACTGTTGCCACTGTTTGTATTCAAGTATCACGTTACAGGACTATACACATGTAATACACATGTAGACAAACAAGAGGAAACTGTGCTTAATTTGTTGATTCAAAGCTCTGATACAAAATTATTGTGCAACAAGAAAAGGCAGCATGATCTCGCAACAAAGCAGTTAAAAAAAAAAAAGCCGGACGGATCTTGTGGAGCTTTTCCTGCATGTATGCCATGGCAAAAGTGCCATATTTAAAACACTTCATGGCTGAAGCACACTGGCACATGCTCCCATGGCAGAAGGTGGGACCTGAGACCCGGAGGCCACTGAGCTGGTTGATGAAGAAGTGGGCAGACTTGGTCCTTGATACCTTGGGAGAGAAATATGACAACAGCAGTTAAATTATATAAGTAAGTAAGTAAGTAGAAGTCATTCACGAAATAGGAAAAGTCCCGGTACCACCTATACTTCACTATGCGACCACTGGGGTCAAGGCAGGAATACACCATGGATGGGACACCAGTCCATCGTAGAGCACTATACACACACACACACCTTCACATACTCATTCACACCTAGCAGCGCATAGCCAATCCACCTTCTGGCATGTTTTTTTGGAGATGGGAGGAAACACAGACAAGAGAACATGCATAGACAGTAACCAGAGCGCAGGATTGAACTAGGTGCCCTGAAGCTGCAGGGTGGCAAAATTACCAGTTGCACTACCATGCCTCCTCAACTCAGCATAAATCTTTTTTTTTTTTAACTTAATGCAAGAGGTACTGTGTTTCTTCATTGTCAGAAAACTTTTCTCATCTGAGGCACTCACCACGATCTGGCCCGCATGACGCGTGATGCTGTTGTCGTTCTCCTGTGCTGAGCAAAGTCACGGAGCAGATTTCTTGTCCTCGTCTCTGCTCCTTCTAGGTCCAGTGGGACCATAGTTGGTGATGTCATATCTAGCTCCAGAAGCATGACATTTTCTGCCTGTGTAATGCAAACAAATGCATCAAATACATGACTGGAGAATTATTCACAATGATAATAAATAATCCTTGTAAATAACCCATTTGTTAGAAGCCTAAAAAAACAGAATGGCCTCTGTGTACCAACCCTGTATCTGGAAGGAGATCCTGTTGCCACAGCAACTTGTGCATATTGGCTGATTGGCCTCTTGTATCCGACTGCAGACGTTGGCCTTTGTCTGATGCGAGGAGAATTGCTGGAGGATAAGTTCCCATTGAAACGTTCATTTACTCATCAATCAGTAATTAATTATTTAAGGGAATAATGTAAAATACAGCGAATACACTAACTTTTCAGAGGGGAGAAGGGGTAGAACTTTCCACTGGTCTTCCTCACTGTCAAAGTGAAGGCGATTTATGATCTTGTTTTTCTCCTCGGGAGGAATAAAATTGTCAATGATGAGATTCCTGCTTTTACCTAATGTATGTTTGTCACTCCGACTTTATCAAAAATTGAAACCTAATCTTGCAGATACATGATAGTATACTGTATGTCTTGGTGAGGTGTGTTCTTTTGTGATGGGAACAGTGGAGAAAGTACTTGAATTTCATCTCTCTTGTCAGCTCATTTAGTGTCTGCTCCAGCTCCTGTCTCGTAGTGACATGTTCATCGATGATGTCACTGATCTCAGCTCGTACTAACTGCAGTTTACTGTACAGCTGTGTAAAGACAAGACACAGAGTTATTAAAATGTTTCTCACATAGTTTCTCTTAACTCAGATTATAAAATATTAAATTCAGCTTATCAAAATAATGGTTGATCAATCAAAATCTAGGGTGAGTATTGATATGGTGATAAGTTAATAAAACAAAATGGTTGTCCCTGATATAATATTACCTAGCTTCGTTAGCTTCCATGGAAACCTTTCTTTAATGGAAAGACTCTTTTGTTGGGTTCTACAAAATGTTCCCCCGGAGGGCCAAGCCAAAGAACTTTCAAGAGTTCTACACTTACCCTTGTCCAATTGTGTATAAGAACTATATACTATAATGTAAAACATGTTTTAAAAAATATGATCTTATGAGAATGAGACAGAAGTAGTTTAATTTAGTTTGGTTTCATACAAAGCAATAAGAAAAGGTATGAATGCTAACCCCACCCCATACCTATTCTTAGCTTTTTCATCTTTTCATATAAGTTGTGTGGCTTGTTATGAATTGTGTCCATGTTGGAATGGATATTTCTCCTCATCCCTGCTAAAAAATATCACTTTAGCTATGTAGAATGATGACCTAGTTGAAAGCAAGTTTCACCTTCTTAAGCTTTTTTGTTTTGAGCTCCACCTCCTGCTGTAGAGTTGAGTAGGTCTCTTTCAGTTCCACTGTCTCCTCATCCTGCTCAAACATCAGCTGCTGCATCTCCCTCTCTTGTCTCTCCTATGAGAGATCACACAAACACACATACTCATCCACACACTTTGAATTAGCAGCCTACCATGAACTATCATTAGACACTGAATTAGAAGACTACAATGGTTAGTGTATATTTGCAGGTGTTACCTGCTCTGCAATCTCCTGTCTATTTATCTCTAGCAGTTTCTGCTGCTCATTGGTGTGGTCAATGATGTTCTTGCCTCCAGTCAGAAGCTTGCTTTCCAAGGCCTAAAGGCAATGAACAGCAAACAGGATACAATTTATTCTGTAATTAATTGCTTTAAAAGAACACTGTGGTTAAAAGAGCCTAAATATGCACAAGCTCTAACCTTGTATTTTTCTATCATCATTTCCATAATCTGCTGTTCCTTCAGTAAATCCTCCACAGTCTGTGATTTCTCATCCAAGATGCCTAATTTCCTCCTAAACTCTGGGCTGTCATTGGCAGAGCTCTTGGCCATCTGCTGCTTCCACCAGTATTCCTCTGCTCTCTCCTCTTTCACCATCTCCACAATGTCCACCTCACAGTTTCTAGGTGTCTCCACCTCCCCACTGCTCATGCTTCTCTTCATCTTTACACTGTTCCTCCGTCTCCTCCTTTCTTTCGCCAGCATTCCTCGTTCCTCTAGCTGCGCCTTCAGACGGGCTATTTCTTCTTGGAACTCGCGGAGCAAAGCGTCTTTGGGATCTTCATTGATCTTTGGCCTGTTTTTGATATTCTTCGCTCTGTTTGCAAACCTCAGGGTGGCGAGAGTTTCTTCATAGTGACATGCCGTGGGTCCTATCGTAGCCACTATGACAGTTTTAGAGTTTCCTCCTAAAGAGTCCTGCAACAGGCGTGTGAGTTTGGAATCCCTGTACGGGATGTGAGAATTCTTCCCATCCACCAGTGCTGAGATAACATTTCCAAGAGCACTGAGAGACAAGTTTATTTTGGCAGCCTCTTTGAATCTTTGACCCTGGGCACCTGTCTTGCTTTGACGTTCACTGCCGGCCAGGTCTACCATGTTCAACTTCCCAACCCGAATATGCTCCTCGCCATCGATGCCCATCTCACTGCATTCGATGGTTATAACAAAAATGGCGTGCGAACGTGAGCTGCGCTCGTTCATTTTTGTAAATCCAACAGACCTGGACTGATTTCCCAAATTCATCACATGTTCAATTTCTTTGATGTTTTTAGTCACAACAGATGACAGGCCTTTGACATAAACGCCCGACTCTGGGCTCTCCTTAAGCTCCATTTTTTTATTATTGTCCTTGCAAAGGAGGTCCCTTATCTCATCTTGATATATCTCCAGATATGACACTCTCACCAAGTACTGCTGGTTCTGGGATCTGGATATATGGGTGAAGATATGGTGAAAGGAATTTGGTATGACCCCGCGTTTTTCTGGGTCCATGGGCAGACCTTGCATGGTGTATGTCTTCCCGGTGCCAGTTTGACCAAAAGCAAATACAGTTCCGTTAAACCCGAGTAACACGGAGTCAATGAGAGGTTTGCACGAGTAGTCGTACAGGTCGTTTTGTTTTGAAAACATATCATAGACAGCGTCAAAAGTGAACGTCTTGTTCAGGGTTCCAGCCGCTTTCGGGTTCCGGACGCTTACCTGGCCCAGTTTCACATCCACTTCAACAATCCTCTCATGACTCATCGCCTCCTCTTTCTTGTTTACAGGGCGGCACCGAACCACCACCTTCACCGTCTCCGCTTTCTTCCCCAGCGACATGGACCGCGGCCGCAGCATCACCACGCTGTTTCTCTTAGACATCCTGCGATTCTAGACGCTGTCGCTACATGCGAAAGCCCCTTCTAATTAAACCGTGTCTTGGAAAGGCTAAGAATGATCGGGAATGATGGTCCACGAGAAAAACGCCCAACTTCCCACGTAGTCCAGAAAGCATTTTTTTTTCCCACGAGGAAAGCTTGATCCATAAACACCACGGCACTCGGCTGAAAAAGATTTAGTTAACAAACTGATTGTGTCTAAAAGAAGAGCGTTAAGGCTCTAGTAATGACATTCGTTACAGAGCGAGCAGTATCCAGCTTCCCACCTCCATCCTCCATCCACCACACCCTGCAGAGCTGCAGCACACACACACACACACACACACACACACACACACACACACACACACACACACAATAGAGCGCCGAGACTCACACTGATAGGTAGAGCATCCCTCCCACCACCAGGATATAAAAGCTTCTTATAGTAATTATAATAATAGTTATGATTAGTCAAACAAATCCGGCTAATAATAATAATAATAATAATAATAATAATAATAATCGCAATTATTATTATTATTGTTATTATTATTATTATTATTATTATTAGCCTATTGTTATTGCTGTTGTCATCATCATCAAGGTCAGCATCATAATATTGAATCAGAGCTGCTCAGCACACTGGCAGTGATTTCTGATTTTGGCAGTGATTCTTTTTTTTTTTTTTTTTTTTTTTAAATCAGGCTGCCAAAAATGTTGAGGTCTTGGGGTTCTTCCAAATGAGCTACTTCCTTATGTGAAGCAGTGTGGTCCTGCCATCTTTAATCTGTGAATTAATTTAGACTTTTATGAATAGGCTATTTAATCAAGACTAGGTCTTGTGTGTTAATCTGACATAATTACAAAGTCATGAGGCAGTGGACTGGAGCCCAGTGTCCCCAGCACAGGCTCCAGATCCACAGTGATCCTGATCAGGATACAGAGGTTCAGGCTCAGCGCTCAGTGCTCACTTATTCTCTGCAAGGGAGTTTATAAGCAAATATTATATAGCCTACACAGAAAATACGGCAATACCTTTAAAATGTGCCTGTTTGGGGGAAAAAGCATGTTAAAAATTTTAAAAAATACAACAAACTATATATTTAGGATCAAAACATGATTCATTGCATTTGTCATTTTTGTTTTTTTCTAAAACATGGAAATAATTGGTTGTAGTGAATAAGAATATTGAGCATTGTTTACATTATTATTATTATTATTATTATTATTATTATTATTATTATTATTCCATGCAGCGCTTATGTTTTCCTCTTCGATGATCAGCTGAATTCCAAATACCTGCTTGTTAGACATATAATGCACTATATGGAGTGTAAAAGCCATTATTTTGTACCCTAGGTAGTGCATTTAGATGGGGAATAGGTGATGATTTGGGATTCAGGCACTAGTTGTGGACGTCCCATCATATTCCCCCAATAAGAAAAGACGAAGGCGTGTTTCTGCCGCGGGTCCGTGTGGAGAAAGTAAACCGAACTGGGTATAATGGGGTATTATAAGTGGAATTTAACGCCAACTGGTGGATTAGGTCTGATCATATTTCCGTTGTGTTGTGGAAAGCATGGGTAACTTTTCTCTTGGAGCGTGTGTAAAGCTTTGTTTGCAGCCGCTTCGTTGCCAGTGGTGACAGCGCACGGTGACAGTGCAGTACAGCAGTGTGTGGTGCGCAAAGCGAGGATGGGTGAAGTGTTGTTCATAAAGCTTACACAGCTAGGATGTGATCCAGTGTTGGTCTGAAGCCTTGATCCGCAGCAGAAAGATGGCTTTGGAAGCGAAGCAAGCGAGGCTGCTGTGCATGCTGTGTCTAACTTTCGGCTTCTTCGTGGTGGAGGTGGTGGTGAGTCGAGTGACCGGCTCTCTGGCGATGCTGTCCGATTCCTTCCACATGCTGTCGGATGTGCTCGCGCTGCTCGTGGCGCTGCTCGCGGTGAGACTCGCGGATCAGACAGCGGCCACGAGCCTCAACACATTCGGCTGGATCCGCGCAGAGGTCATGGGCGCGCTGGTCAATGCCGTGTTTCTCACTGCGCTCTCTTTCACCATCTTACTGGAGGCAGTGGAGCGCTACACGGAGCCGCATGAGATTGAGAACCCGCGGGTTGTGGTGTGGGTCGGAGTGGCCGGGCTCGCTATCAATGTGCTGGGGCTTCTGATGTTTCATGGGTACGCTGGACACGGACACGGACACGGACACGGCCACTCTCACAGCAACAGGAGGTGTGAGAAATCACAGGCATCATCAGGGGAGGCTTACGATCTGCTGCTGAAGAGCCAGTGTCCTGGCCGAGGTGACCGTGCTGTTCAGGTTGAAGCAGGTATTTACTCTCTAATGATTCATTTATAAAGCATAATTGTGCTCTTTTTTACCAAATGTATGACTCATTTATATGGGAATAACAGTAAGTAATACAATAAATTTGCTATTTTGATTTTTATTTGTATAATAAACGTACACACACTTTGAATTAGCAGCGTTTTATGATAAACGCTCTTTATTCTTATTCTTCTGATGAACACACTACTCTTCTGATAAACACTCTTTATCCTTCTGATAAACACTCTTTACTCTCCTGATAAACACTCTTTACTCTTAAAATAAACACTCTCTACTCTTCTGATAAGCACTCTTTATTCTCCTGATAAACACTCTTTATTCTCCTGATAAACACTCTTTATTCTCCTGATAAACACTCTTTATTCTCCTGATAAACACGCTTTACTCTTCTAATAAACACTCTTTACTCTTAAAATAAACACTCTTTACTCTTCTGATAAACACTCTTTATTCTCCTGATAAACACGCTTTACTCTTCTGATAAACACTCTTTACTCTTCTGATAAACACTCTTTATTCTCCTGATAAACACTCTTTACTCTTAAAATAAACACTCTTTACTCTTAAAATAAACACTCTTTACTCTTCTGATAAACACTCTTTATTCTCCTGATAAACACTCTTTACTCTTAAAATAAACACTCTTTACTCTTAAAATAAACACTCTTTACTCTTCTGATAAACACTCCTTATTCTTTACTCTTCTGATAAACACACTACTCTTCTGATAAACACTCTTTACTCTTCTAATAAACACTCTTTATTCTTTACTCTTCTGATGAACACACTTTTATTCTTCTGATAAATACAGTTTACTCTTCTGATAAACACACTATCTGCTCCCATTTTACTCAGTGATCAGCTGGATTGCTAATACCTCCTTATTAGATAAATAATGTACTACATGGGTTTATTTTGCACCCTTAGTAGTAAATTTATATGGGAAGTAGGTAGTGACTTGGAATTCAGTCACTAGTCACCCAATAGGAAAAGACCAAGGCGTGTTTCACATCTGGATGTGAATAATAATGAGTAACTTTTTGCTGTTTTACTATTTTGATTTTTAATTGTGAAATTTACTGTTCTGTTTTTTTTTCCAGACATTGTCTCAAAACATAGCCTGGAAATCCCATTGAATGGGAACATCTCACCAGAGAAGCTGGAGCATAATTTAGATTCATCTTCCCAGCTTAACATGCGTGGAGTCTTCTTGCATGTGCTGGGCGATGCCCTTGGCTCTGTCATTGTAGTGGTTAATGCTCTCATTTTCACATTTGTGTGGAGGACATGTGACAGTCAGGAACTATGTATTAACCCATGCCTCAGTAGCTACTGCTCTGACCACTGGCCTGTGAATACACATTTGGTCCAGAGCAATGGCACCAATACTGTCTCTATAGCTGGCCCATGCTGGGTGCTCTACCTGGATCCCACACTCTGCGTAATCATGGTGGCCATCTTGCTCTATACTACCTTTCCTCTGCTGAAGGAATCAACCCTCATCCTGCTGCAGTCCGTGCCCAAGCAGATTGACATGCAGAGGCTGGACAAAAAGCTGAGGAGTCTTGAGGGGGTTCTGGCAGTCCATGAGCTGCACATCTGGCAGCTGGCCGGGAGCCGAATTATTGCCACGGCACACATTAAGTGCCACGACCCAGCCTCCTACATGGACACAGCCAAACGCATCAAAAACCTCTTCCATGAAGAAGGCATCCATGCTACCACAGTCCAGCCTGAGTTTTTGGATGACAAAGAGTCCAGGGTCTCAGAGTGTGAACTGCCCTGTTACAGTCAGTGTACCCTAAAGCTCTGCTGTGACACGAGCTGGAAATCTAGATCTGAATCAGCGCTCATGTGCACAGACGACTCGTCCAGTCAAAATACTCCTCAACACTCCAGTGCTAGCTGGAATATTCAGCCAAAGCCAGGAGTTTTTGTGCAGATGGAGGTAGAATCCACAGTCTAGGTTTGATGAAATTATGAGTATGCAATTTCCCAGCAGTCGTTAAGACAGAATCAAATCTGTTTAAGACAGAGTTATGTTTCTGAGAATCTCAAATCCTTCTGTTTTATTACCCCTAACTGTATGTAAACCTATTTAACTAACCAACTACATAGAATATCTCTTATCTCTTATACCTGTGGTGGCGTGGATGCTTTGTCATGGCTATAAACATTTCTATAATTGTAATTTTGAGAATGTGTCATATGGAGCACTTTATGGTAATAATGTTTACTTCTTGCTCAAAGTAAAATACTATCAATGTGCCTTACATAAATAAAAAAAAACACAAAAGTTACACTGTGCATTATCATTCTATTATCATTTAAGCTTTATTATTTAATTTATTTTAGTGTAACAAATGTTTTAAAGGAGGGCATAATTGTAATTTTGAACAATTTTCTTAGAACAAAAGTAACAAAGTCCTCTCAATCGGAATGCGTTAACTTCGTGCCAAGATGCCAGCCCTTATAATCTGATTAACAGTTGACTAAATCTGTGCCAAACTAAATATTTATATCACCTGCTACTAGTGCTTACATGAAAGGTTTTGTTATTAAGGTCATGAATGTTGCATGTTTTAGGGAGTGTCTGACTCTGTAGGACATCTTATCCTCTGCACAGCTGTCAAAATACATCATGTCTCCCATATAACTCCATACATATATCCAATGTGATTACTGGTTAAAATTGTTTAAAGGGCACAAAAATGTCCAATCCACTTTAGGCTTTGAATGGGTGGTTAAGAAACCATAGTTTAGGGATAGAGTGGGAACACTACTTAATGAGGGCAGCGTGATGCAATAAATAATGCAGTGTATGAGGCACTGTGTCAAAAAAACAATAGAGAATAGCCCTTATTCAGTCCTTGCACAGTCCTCCAATCAATCCTCTAGGATAAGAGACCGACTGTGATGTCTGCTATTGTGTACCTTTTTAAGAAAGAAAACGATTGGCACTTACAGTAATCAGGGCTTTATTGTATTGTTCTGTAAGATGGAATGGTAGTAGATAGATATCCATTGATATGTGGGAAGCATATATGTTTATGTTTGACTCCTTTGTTGGAGATGATCATGTCAGAATAGTCCTGATTTCAGTCAAGAGAGATTCATTCTCCATATGGAATTAATGGAATTACTGTAATCAATAGATAAATAAAACAGTTTTGTAATTTGCCACAGTCTATGCGCATTATCACACACGTACTTTCAAAAGAGTTTGGTACTTCGTTTTAATTTGTTCATTGATTTAGATCTGCTTTGAGATAAGTATTCAATCAATACTGTGTGTAATGTTTTACACTGATGTTATCATGTATTTGCCACCTTTTTATTCCCAGTAGGAGCGTTGAAGTTTAAGATTTAAATGTCTTTACTGACCAGAATAATGGATAAGAATGCAGACCATTGACTATTCAGGGTGTGGGGAAATATACCTGTCTAAGTAAGCAGGCAGATCCTGTCCTTTTATCTCGGATATGTCTGTGTGAGCGTTGCCCATTTTGATTTTGGCATTTTCTCATAAAACTTTTTTTTTTTTTTTTTACAAGCAATTTCTTGAAGGACATTCCAGGTCATTGTCCTGTTGGGACATAAATTTTCACCCTAGACAGCTTTCTGGCTGACTGGGGGAAAAACAATTATATTTGGTTCCATCCATGTTGCCCTTGATGACAAGATTTTCAGTTCCTCCTGTGGAAAAGCAACCTCAGAGCATGATGTTACTACCATTGGTGAACCTTGATGGTAGGAATCATGTTATCTGGGTGTTGGGCTGTATTTGGTCTGCGCCAAAAATAATGCTCTGCTTTTAGATCAAATGGCTCAAAATCTTTTTTTCAAAAGCTCTCAGATTTTGTCACATGCCTCCTAGCAAATACCAGACATGCCTTTATGAAGTGGCTTCCTTCTGTTTAACTCTACCATAGAGAGCTGATGATGAGCTGATGACATTGTTGAGGTCTACACAGGTTCTATTATTTCAGGCAGTGAGCGCTGTGACCCCTTCATTGTTATAGCTGGTCTCTTGAATACTTCTCTGAGAATAGTCCTTCATGCCAGTGCACTCAATTTGGAAGAACGGCCTGATCTTAGTAGTGTCTGAGTTGTGGCATATTTTTTCCCTCAACTTTATTATAATGGATTTTACAGTGCTCCTAAGAAGGTTTAAATCTTTGCTGATCTTTTTTACAACCTTCTCCAACATTTTTCCCTTAACAACTTTAATCTCAAAGCTTCAAGGGTAGTTCCTTGGTCGTCATGACGGCAGAATTTATCTGATCTGCCATTTTAGCTGAGAAACATCTCAAAGGTCAGAGATATTTACTGTGCAACCATACAATTGGACACAGGTGGATTTGTAATAAACACAGTTGTGCCTTTTTAACATATTTATTGTGATTGCTCAAGAAAATTATAAATGCCAGTCTTTGACTTTTAAAAGTAAGGCTTCTTAATACTTTCAATTATGCAGTTTTTAGATTTTCTGTTTTTAAATAATTCTAACTAATTGATTTAAATTTATTTCTGTAGAGAGACACTTTAGAATAAACAGAAAATAATCCCATTCTAATATACTTAAATTTGATGTTGCAATACAGCAAAAAGAGAAATAAGCATGAGGGGGTGAATGCTTTCTGGAGGCACTGTACCTAAACTCTTCTAATAAGGTCAGTTACCTGAAGGGAGCATCCCACGTTTTCTGGGATAGAACCATGGCCTCAGACTTGGAGGTGCTACTGTAAATTTCATCCCAGCTGCTACAACCTCATCAGCAAAACTTTTGAGTGTGTGTCAGAGGTCCAGTTTGGATGGTGTCAAAAGAACATCACCTGCAAATAACAAGTATTATCACCCCCCACCTCCAAACACACACACAACCCCTGGACTGTTCACCTCTCCAACCTTAGCTGTGTTTTGATATCGAGTCCAAGAAAACCACAAACAGGAGTGGAGTCAAGACACACCCTTGATGGAATCCGACAGCCACCTTAAACAATTTTGACTAACATCAAAAATGCTGACACAGCTATGCTGTGTATTGATCTCTGCAGGATCACTGCACTCATATAGAGACCAGATCACACAAAGAGACCCAGATACCCTGCACTCCTGCAGTACCTCCCACAAGGCAGATGATAACAGGCCTTCACCAAACCCACAGAAAACATGTAGACTTTATTAGCATACTCAAATGACCCTTCATAAAACTGTGCAAGAGTAAAGAGCTGGACTGCTGTTCCATGGCATGAGCAGAACCTGTATTGTTCCTCCTGAATCCTAGGTTCAGCTATCGAATGGAGTCTCTTCAGAACACTGGCATAGTCTTTTCTTGGGAAACTGAGGTATGTGATTCCCCTGTAAGTAGAACACAACTTTAAGATGGTGGAACAAACTAAGATAGTAGTCCTGTTAGGGACCACCATCTTAGTTAGCCAGTCCAAGGTCACTGCCCCAGATATCCATGCAACATTGAAGAGGTGTGTTAACAGTACAACCCCAACCTTTTCCAGTGCCTTTAACATCTCCAGCCAAATCTCATCCATCTCATCCCATCTGTGCGGTCTTGCCACTGTTAAAGTTTGTAACCACCTCAGTAATTTCAGCCACCCATATGGACACCAAAGCACCAGAGATTTGGCACTGGCTCACGGAGGGCATGTCCACAGGTTTAAGGTGTTCATCAAAGTGCTCTTTCCATCACTCAACAATATCCCCAGAAGAGGTCACCACTCTCTCACACTTGCTTAGCAGAGTTTGCCTTCTTATCCTGAGATGCTGGAGTATAAAGGTTAGAAAATTAATTTTATTCATTTATTCATCTACAGCAACCGCCTATCCCAGGAATACTGGGCATGATGCGGGAATTACAGGGCAACATTCACACACTCATTCATATTTAGGGACAATTTAATGTAGCCAGTCCACCTACCAGCATGTTTTTAAGATGTTGGAGGAAAGCTGAGAACCTGAAAGAAACCCTGGAGCTGTGATTAGGCAACAATCCTCTGTGCCGCAATGCCCAGATTTTTATACATTTAGATATACCATAGGTATATTTATTAACAATGAGTTCTTATAATTATCATTCTATTTGACTAGTCCTTTGAAGTGAATGGGTTTAATCTAAATCTCGAAAACTCAAAAACAGATAGGTCTATAAATAATGTCAGATGGGACCTATGAATGTGCTCTGTCAGTGGAAAGTTCGGGGCTAAAGAAAATTAAGGTGGTGCACTAAACCTAATATCCTAACATTTAAAATCCAAATTAGAAATGTTACTGTAAGTGTATGCATTTATAACCTCTAGATCAGGGTTTGTCAAACTTTGTATAGACAGGAACCTTTCTAAATATAAAATAAATCCCATAGACCCCTCAGTACAATTTTATTTCATGAATAAAACTTAAATTTTTTTTTAAAAAAAAAGCTTTTTTAATAATTAATAAATTACTAAATATGCAAATAATATTTATTAAATGTTTTAACTTCCTGATCAGTCAGCTGAGGTAATGAGAAATTTGTGTAAATTTCTTTTCAAGCGATTGCTTTAAGCAGACCTGGCCTGAGGGGGCGGGGTAACGCAGTGTGAGCGCTCTGTGATTGGTCCAGCTGCGTTCCTTGCGCTGTTTTATTCTCACTTCCGGTTGTCAGCATTGACCTCCCAAGATGGCGGCGATACGAGCTCTAGGTGTCCTGTCCAGACTTACAGTCAGGGGAAGATATACACTGCTTTCAGGTAGAAACACTTTATAATCGTATACTCAGAGCTCTGCAGTAGATGGCAGGATTCTCTGACTTTTCGCTTCAGCATGTAATTCCTCAGGATTTAGCTTCAGGCAGCTTGTTAGCTAAGTTCAGCTACTCTTGGCTGAATAACTATCTCTATGCCACCTTTATGTCCACCTTCTGAATATCTATAATGTTTGGTTAGTATGCTCGTATAAAAAGGGATTAAATGTATGTAACGAGCAGGCACTTTTCTTAACCTAATTAGCCGGCTAAATTTAGCATGTTGGCTAAAACTGAGTTGCTTGGTCAGTGAAAGTGCGCAAATAATGAATGAGATGAGCCATTTTTGCTTCTACTTTTACCTCTTCTTCTTTTTCTTTCTTGCTGTAGTAGAAATTGTACTATTACAGAATACTACGAATAGTACTTCTGTTTGCTAAATTGCTAAACTGTTTTACGTGTTAATACCTCGATGACTTCAATCCCTGAAAGAAAAAAAAATGGCCTGGTTTTATGAAAACAGCTAGTTCTTATGGTGTAAAAATAGATTTCTTAGAGCAGTTTGACTCTTTTCAGCGTTAAAGCAAAGTCATGACTCGTGTGTAGAGTTTGGGGAGAATGTGGGTTAAAGGTCATGCAGTCTGTGATGCCAGTGGATTTGGCCCCGCCCACCGCCTCCATGCCAAAGCTTAGCGCTTATGGATAAGAGCTAAATAGTACAGGTGCTAATACAACTGTGATATACTGTTTAGTACAGTAGTATGCATACCTGGCTTTCTTAGTATACATATATTTATTTTTTTAAACTTGCTTTTACAGTTATTAGTAAACGACCATGATTAACTAAAGGCTAATTTTAATGTACTTTTGTAACAAATACCATTCAAATGCACTACAATAAATTCTCATACATTGGCTTGTAGAGTTTAACTTTATTCATTTCTGCTTCTTTATACCAAGGTGTGTCTGGAAGAAGCTTCAGTGTTGTACCCTGCTTGATGGGTAAATATTTTAATCTAACCAGAATTAACATGACTTGAATTAGTGGCCACATTTTCAATGCTTTTTGAAATGACTTTTCTTGTCTGTGTTTATTCAGCTCGTACGCATGTCAACTATGAGGTCAAGGGAGACGTGGCTGTTATTCGCATCAACGACCCAAATTCTAAGGTAAACTTTGCTTTGACAAGCCACGCTGTTATATTTCTTATATATTTGTTTTTGTTTTTACATTTATTTAAGACATCATTCATTTCCATGTTTACAGGTGAACACGCTGTCAGTTACAATGCAAAAGGAGCTGACGGAAGTTATTGATGAGATTTGGGCGAACAACGCAGTCAGAAGCGCTGTACTGATCTCCTCTAAGCCTGGCTGCTTCATTGCAGGAGCAGATATCAAGTTAGTAACATGACACTGTATTATGAAAAGGTTTGCATTTTGAATGTAAGCCCATCATCATTTTTTTTTTTTGTGAAATGGAATTGATAACCATATGGTGCTATACTACAGTATATTACCAAAGGTTTGTGGACACCTGACAATCACACCCATATGTGCTTTTTGAACACCCTATTTCAGATTTGGTCCCCCTAAGCCTGTTATTATAGCTTTCTGCTAGATTTTGGAGCGTGGCTGTGGGGATTTGTGCTCATATAGCCATAAGAGCATTAGTGAGGTCCAGCACTGATGATGGGTGAGGAGGTCAGTGTTCCAGTTCATCGCAAATGTGTTCAGTGGGGTTCAGTGAGGTCAGGGCTCTGTTCAGGCCACTCGAGATCATCCTCTCCAATCCTGGCACACCATGTCTACTAGACCTCGCTTTGTGCACGGGGACATTGTCATGCTGGACCAAGATTGGGTTCTCTTTTTAATATTTCAGTATACTGTGACCTTCTATATAACTGGGTGCTGCTAACCTTTGTGGCAATAGTTTGGGGAAGAACCGCATACAGCTGTGATGGTCAGGTGTCCACAGACCTTGGGCCAGGTAGTCCATTTTATTTTACTTTTTCTTTATCTCATTTGTAAACAGCATGATACAGGCTTGTAAGAGTGCAGAGGAAGTAAGCAAACTCTCTCAGGAGGGGCAGAAGATGTTTGAGAAAATTGAGAATTCTCCAAAGCCAATTGTTGCTGCCATTAATGGATCATGTCTTGGCGGGGGACTAGAGGTACTGAAGCAAGATTTGTGGTGTTGTGGTGTGAATATTCTTTTTATTAAGTCTTCGGATACCAGAAATGGTTCTTACTTCAATGAATACATTTGTATAAATTTGTAGTAGTTGAATATTTATCATAATTTTACAAAACAAAATATTAGAAACATTTTTTTTAAAATAAAGTTTTAGGGTTTTATGGAATATTTTATTTCACAACTTGCCTTTGATTACATCAGAAAGAGTTGACAGGGCAGGCAAGCTATCACTTACATTACTTTATGGTTCTAAAGATCCTCTACACTGAATGATACTGTCTAATATATGGTGGTGTGAATTACTGTATTTTAATATTTTGCTTTAAAATAGATTGAATATATACATCTCTGTCCTCTGCTAGTTTCCCTTTTCTTTCTGAAACCATGATGATGGATCTTCTTGCACACTCTGCTTTGTAGTTTGCCATCGCCTGCCAGTACAGAGTGGCCACAAAGAGTAAGAAGACGGTTCTGGGCACTCCTGAGGTGATGCTGGGTCTTCTTCCTGGTGCTGGAGGAACACAGAGGCTTCCCAAAATGGTCTCTGACAACTCTTTAAAAGAGTTAGACATAAATGTTCTATCATATTATTATATATTATCTAAAAATGCATGCGTTCTCTGATTACAATAGTTGAACAACAAGGTTAACAAGTGTTTGGTGTTTGTTTTTTAGGTTGGGCTGCCCAGTTCCTTTGACATGATGCTAACAGGAAGGAATATTCGTGCAGATAAAGCCAAGAAAATGGGGCTCGTTCACCAACTGGTTGACCCACTTGGTAATAATCTATTTTTTGTGCATGTGTTTCTGGAGTTTTTTTTTATTTTCTTTCTTTTTTTTTATTTTTTTATTTTTTTTTTTTTATACTTGTCTTAACTATGTTTTTGAAATAAAACCCAGGCCCTGGATTGAAGAACCCAGAGGAGAGAACCATTGAATACTTGGAAGAAGTAGCGGTAGACTGTGCCCGTGGAATTGCTGACAAGAGAATCCCACTCACTAAAGAAAAGGGTGTGATGCAAAGTATGTGTCTCATTTCATTCCTTTGCCATTTTTGTTTGTTATTTACCACAGCACTATTGAATCCTCAGATCTGATTGGACAGATGGTGTTGATTCATTTTCCATAACAGCAGCTCAGACGGTATTTTGGCTACAAGGCAAAGCACAGGTTTATATTAATGTGCTAGTTCTAATACATTTGTCACTTCTATAGCAACAGCACGTTCACAGGGACTTGTATAGCGGACGCTCTAATCTAAGGCATAAGTGTTGATTATGGTGAATGCATTTTGGGTGTCAGAGCTTTGTAGCAGTAGATTTTCAGATATGGGAGAGTCTTCAGAACAGAGTACTTTGCGCCTTCTGGTTACTCAGTAAATGACAAGCTGTTTTTTTTGTTTTTTTGTCTTATTAAAATCATGGGGATAAAAGACAAAGAGGCTTGTAAAGGAACTGTTTATAGCTGTTACAATGTAGGATATAACTAGCTTATAAAGAACATGTCTTGCATATATTCCCAAAAAAAGAAATATAACTATAAATGGATAGAAAGTTGTCAAAAAAAAAATGTGATTCATTGATTGCAATTTTTAATGTATTTTTGTCAACTTGCTGTGGTATATAAGAGGGGGAAAACACTGACATGCTGGTGTTGGAAAGTGATAAACTTCAGATGGTAACGGTAACACTGCTTCATGTCCAGCCCACATCCCATCACTCCGTCACTGATTCTTTTCCTATAAGAGCATCCCCCCCAATCATGTTTTATCCTTTACGTATTCTGTACTGATTTTCTCACTGTGGAAAAATATTTTTTGCTCTGCAGAAATACAAGACTACGTTATGAGCTTTGGGTTTGTGCGTAATCAAATCTACAACACTGTGCAGAACAAGGTCATGAAACAGACAAAAGGGCTCTATCCTGCTCCTGTGAAAATCATTGAGGTAAGCCGAAGGTTTTATTTATATATATTTTTTAATAAAAAAAAGAGGGGGGGGGGTGCCACTGAGAGTCAAAAACACTATTTAACCATCCACTAATTTCCTCACAATTCTTCTCCATAGTCTGTGAAGACTGGCATAGAGCAGGGCTCAGATGCAGGATACCTGGCAGAGTCTCAGGTACAATAAAGAGAAAATGTGCAGTTTGGGTAAATTACTTTAATAACAGGGTAAATTGAAATGTTTAACCAACATTCTACATTGCAGAACTTTGGCAAATTAGCAGTGACTCCAGAATCCAATGCACTCATTGGACTCTATCATGGCCAAGTTGCTTGCAAGAAGAACCGATTTGGAACCCCTGAAAAGGAGGTTAAGTAAGTGATATTGTCTAATTTTAGGATTAAGGTCAGTCCCATTTAAGAATAGGTCTAACTCTTAAAGGTTTCATTCATTTATTGCTTACCAATCCATTTTTTTCATAGAACCCTGGCCATCTTGGGAGCAGGGCTGATGGGGGCAGGAATTGCCCAGGTCTCTGTGGATAAAGGCATTAATACCATTCTTAAGGACACCACTCTGGAGGGAGTTAATCGAGGGCAGCAGCAGGTTTACAAAGGGTGAGAAAGAACTGAACTGTGTACTCTTTTGTAGGTGGGAATACATTTTAAATGATACAGTATGCATACTAATGTTCCATTCACCCGAATTGTTTGTCACAGATTAAATGATAAGACAAAGAAGAGGAGCATTACATCATTTGAAAGGGACAGCATCCTATCCAACCTCACAGGACAGCTAGACTACAGTGGCTTCCAGAAGGCTGACATGGTCATTGAAGCTGTATTTGAGGATATCACCATTAAACACAAAGTCCTAAGTGAAGTTGAAGCTGTAAGTAGAGTTTGATCAGAATGTTCAGTTCTTGTTTTCAAATGTCAGACTAATGACTTGGCCTTTAAAACTGTTCGGCATTGACGTTATTTATTTCAAGAAAGTGTCGTAAGTTAAAAGTAATAAAGTGCCAATTGACATGACACAGTAATTATTTGCCTCGCCATGCTCACAGTAAGCCACCACTCGAATATTTATTTCGCTGTCAAAAAGCTTCAAATGCTTAAATTTATTTTAGTTAAATTACCAATTACAAATTACCACTTCAGTATTGATCGTCACGCATACTTCAATGAGTGATACTTATTTTTATCTCAACAGGTCATTCCTCCCCATTGTATATTTGCCTCAAACACATCAGCTCTCCCAATCAAAGACATCGCAGCTGCCAGTAAACGACCAGAAAAGGTCAGTTAGGGTTTAGACCTGTTATTCTGAGATTGATCAATCAAGTTTAAACTGCAAGTGAAATGACTAACTCATGTGGTTTGTCTCAGGTAATTGGAATGCATTACTTTTCTCCAGTGGACAAGATGCAGCTTCTGGAGATCATAACTACTGATAAAACCTCTAAAGACACCACTGCCTCTGCTGTAGCAGTGGGCCTGAAGCAAGGCAAAGTCATTATTGTGGTTGGGGTGAGTTTGCTACCCTAAACAGGAACGAGCCTTTTGTTTGTTTTTAACTTTGACCTCTACTACGGTTGATGCATGAATTAGGCGTGTGCATCAGGACCGGTACTGTGCAGGACCCAGCACAAAAGCCACGCAGACAATCAGTTATGAAGCAAAAGGAAAGGCTACACTGATTAACATGGACCATATCGGACGTGGCGGATTGCTCGCGTTGCGCTGTGTGACTTGTTAACTGTGTGCCATCATTCATGCAGTAAATGCTTTATTCTGGTCAGGGTTGCTGTGTTTTATATGATGTATTTGTTCATATTTTGGGAAATGGAACTAACTGAGTTGATTGGAAAATATCACAGACAGGTACAAGTAAAAATAATTCATTCAGGAGTGGGTGAGTGTGGGATGAAAAAACAATCCTGCACACACCTCAAGTATGACCTTCTGCGTTCAGAAGGTGTGAGATGTAATGGCCCACCAGCACAATACTTTTCTATATTTATTTTTTATGTACAGTTCCACTCCTGGCTGAATAGGATGGCTCCTATTCTTGAAAGTTTGATTTCAATCTGGTCATGCATGTTGCAATTCTCTCTCTCTCTCTCTCTCTCTCTCTCTCTCTTTACCCTTATTATATAGCACCTTTGCATCTTTATTTTTCATTACCATATAATTTATAATACAGAAACGAATTAAATCTCAACAAATTGTCTCTTGTTCCTAAATGTTCTGGTCCGTGTTATTGTAATTAACACTAAGACTTTAATTGCAGGATGGACCTGGGTTTTATACCACCAGGTGCTTAGCTCCCATGTTAGCCGAAGCAGTCAGACTACTGCAGGTTCGTTTTCTTTTATCCAATTATAATATACATGTTACATATTATAAAAACAATAAAAAAAAAGACTTTATAGCCTTATTCTCTATCCTAAAAACACAGGAAGGCGTAGACCCCAAGAAGCTGGATTCTCTGACTACAGGCTTTGGCTTCCCAGTGGGTGCTGCTACTCTGGCTGATGAAGTGGGTATCGATGTCGCCGCTCACGTGGCCGAGGACCTGGGCAAAGCTTTCGGCTCGAGATTTGGTGGAGGAAATCCTGAGCTGCTGAAAAGAATGGTGGAGAAAGGATTCAAAGGTAAGGATAATCAAGCTGTGTGACTTGAAATGATATTTATGCAGCTAATGTTGATCAGTGTGTATGTGATTGCGTTATTAGGCCGGAAGTCTGGTAAAGGATGCTACGTTTACCAACCTGGACTTAAACGTAAAGACGTCAACCCAGAACTAGGGGACATTCTGGAGCAGTACAAGATAACCGCAAACCCTTCAGTGTAAGTGTTACTGCGCAGGTGCATTATTGATAACGAAGCTTTTCAGGCAGTTCTGCTTCTGCAGTGATTTTACTTATTTCTATCACATGATGGTAAAAGCTGTGCTCTAACTGTCTCTCTCGACACAGGGCGTCAGACTCGGACGTGCAGTACAGACTGGTGTCTCGCTTTGTGAATGAGGCTGTGCTGTGCCTACAGGAGGGCATCCTCAACAACCCAGTGGAGGGCGACATTGGCGCAGTGTTCGGCCTTGGCTTCCCCCCATGCCTTGGAGGTGAGCATCCCAGACATTACTATATAGTTTATTTGTTTAATCTATAACGTGTGTGTGTGTGTGTGTGTGTGTGTGTATATATACATGTATGTATGTATGTATGTATGTATGTATGTGTGTGTGTGTGTGTGTGTGTGTGTGTGTGTATATGTGTAATATATATATATATATATATATATATATATATATAATTTTTTTTTTATTAAATACATATTACCCAATCACTCTGTAGTGCTTTGTGTGGAAATTTAAATTTTTATTATGATTAAGTGAAATCTCCACTTAAGTGCCACTAAGTAAAACTAAGTTCTTAAACTGATTTTAGCATTGTCGTAAAATTCTGTCCAGTCTGGCTGTGTGTGTGTGTGTTTTGTTTGACAAAAGCCACAAATAGCTGTGATGATCTGATAAGGAATACTCAATGAATGTTTATTTAACGAACAAAGAACGAAAACAGGGCATGCTGTTACAGGAGAATAATCAATGCCTGGGTCTTGTGATGCATCCCTACAGCAATTTGCCAACAATTACAATTATTTATTTATTTATTATTAAAGAATGACCTGCTATACTTTTTTTATCCATTTGTAGTTACATTTAATACCTGTAAAATAAGTCTGTTCCAGTTATCGCTTACATTATAGCAGCTATAATTAATCGTCACTTATTTTGAAGTTAATAAGGCAGAAAGACTGCAGCTTGTTACTGAAAAACTGCAGAGACCTTTACCCTGAATACTCTCTTGTGCTGGAACGTGAAGGAACAACCTTACTTCTGAATGTCTGCCATAGAACTCCCAGTGAATGAGCACTTACTGTAGACGTATTAGGATGAGTGCATCAACGTAAACCTGTCATTTGAATTATAGCCGGAACTTCCGTCCAGATACCATGCTGTTATTCAGAATTAATCAACGCCTTCTGACCAATCAGATTTCGAGTATTCAACAGTGCTGTGGTATAAATGATATTTAATATGGTGTTTTACTTCTACAGGTCCCTTCCGCTTTGTGGACAGCTTCGGCGCAGACAAATTGGTGGAGAAGATGAGACGGTTCGAGGAGGTGTACGGAAACCAGTTTACTCCATGCGCACTTTTACTTGACCATGCCAAGGATCCAAGCAAAAGATTTCACAAGTGACCTTGTCGAGATGTGCCAATTCTCTTTCTTATCAACAGAAAACTTTCTGCACTTGGAGGTCATAATGTGTTAATTATGTGAAAGACCTCTTTTTATTAATAAAACATTAAATAGATGATGTGACCATGAGTAATATTAACGTCATATTTTTACTGAATTAAAGATATGTGTTTGGCTTATCTGTCTGATTAACATGCATCATATCTGTGTTTTGCCAATGCTTGTACAGGTTGGTAAGAACACTTTTGAGTTCATTACTGTAAAGGTTAAGTGAAAACATCTTAACCGCCAAACACACCAATAATATCATTTCCTTATGCTTCATTCAGCAGGCTCCATTTTTTTTTTTTTGTTTAGCTGTGTGTACATTGAACAGTTTTGATTTGGATAAATATTAGCACTTACTTGGACCACTCTCTGATAGACCATGCAATGCATCGAAGAGTCAGTAAGAAAATAAACATCGAATGTTTAAACTTGTCACTGATGTGCATTTCTTGAATATTTATTTTCTAAAATATTTTGCATGCATGCTGCAACTTTGCCAACATCTTCCAAGTCTAGCAAATGCTAAGCAGCTATCATAGTCTGTTTCCCTGTACAGTACAGACAGCACCACTATTCATTTATATTCTCTCCTGTGCTGTGTAAGGCATTTCCTGAATATAATATGAGATGCATGTTTGTGTAGTTTGCTATAACTTTTAAATAGCAAACAAAACGACCACTTCCTGTACCCCAACACGGCACAACTCTTGACTCTGGCAACCTAAATAAACAAAACACAGGTCTATTTTTGAAAAGTGAGTTTATTGCACTATGAAACTACCATCCAAAACCCATCACTCCCTTTTTATTTTAACTACACTGAATTCTGTGAGCAGAAAATGTCATTCTATTAAAGTCCTCTAGTTCAAGAAACATTTTATTCATCATTCTGATTTTCTATTATTACAGAAGTAGTTATTCAAATGTAAACCAAGGTCAGTTCTTAGCCTGATTAAAGGTGGACACTGGCCATCCTCAGTTTAGATCTTTAAAACACTACATTTAAGGAAATATATGTACTTACTAGGCAGGTGGTAAAGTGTTCGATCCCATGTATCGATTTTGAATTGCCAGTGTCCACCTTCACAACTAGTTTTCAAGTCATCTTGCCATGAACTAGTGTACTTAAATTCATCAGTTAAAAAAAAAAAAAAGTGCTAAATGTAGTATCAGTAAGAAGTGATAATAATAAAGCTGTTATTTAGATTCAGAGAGAAAGCCAAGATATACCATTCAACACTTACTGAATGCTAGTAATGCCTGTTTAGGAGAATATTAAGAAGAAACGTAGAAAATCCACCCAAAAAACTCGGTAAAGATGACAAAAAAAATCACTAACAGCCAAAACATTTTACATGTTGAAATACCTTTACGGTTAGTACATCATAAATCACTGCTTTGAAATACAAGTGTGTTCTGAACTTCCCCTCACCATCACCAAAAAAGGTCCTCTGCACCCCCACAGCAATTGTCTAATGAAAATTATAATTAAAGATTAATGCTGGAAAGGACAGGGGGGGAAGTGACGCATGCTGAAACCAAGGGGGAAAGAAAATACAGCTGAGCAGCAATTTAACCAAACATGGTAATAGCAAGGCATAGATCAATTCATAAGCCTAAAATCTCACACATAGATCCAGAATAGACCTTTGCATCTGGGACTGACGTGTTCAGCATAGCCCCTAAAGTGCAGAATCTCAGACAGATAAAACATCAGTGGGACTGAGCAGCATTTGTTCATTAAACAAGTGCGTATATTATCCTTAAAGAAAAGAACTCGGTACTTAGAACCAAACAAGAAGGTCTGAAGTGTTTCTCTCGAATGTGATACCTTACACTGACTCTTTAGGTCAACCGGCATGCGAGTTATTAATAAAGTAAAGACCATGACAATCAGGCCAGTCTGTGCCTTCACAGGCATTGTATGTGCGCTGGGCGTATGAAAACGTGACACCGTGGAATAACAGAGAACAGTCTTTTGACTTCATTGCCGCAGGTCATAAGGCACAACCTTCAGTGTTATAAGGGGAAAGTGTCATATGAAACACTCATTCACAGTTCAGCAATTCAAACACTATCCAAGAACTGTCCAATAAACTAAGCCCTCCGATTTCTAAACGGCATTAAGGCACAGAGTTCACAATAACATGAATGTTAAGTGTTATGTGTCCCTTTAGTATTTCTCAACAAGTGTGTAATTATTTGACTGGTTTCCCTGTACACAGTGCTATTTCCAGATCATCACTAAAGTAACAAAAGGTCCTGTTCGATCGAATATCACTAACAGAAAATTGGGAAATGTATGTTGTTTTGACATGGATACAATAGTTAAAAGTACAGTGAGAGGTAAAGGTCTTGTCCAGCATAATGGGCATTTAGGTTAACATAGTTGTAAGAGATCAATCTTGTGCATTGTAAATGGTGTGAGGGTTTTTGGAAGCAAAGCAGTGAAACGCCTGTTCAGCTGCAACACCTGATGCCTCCTGCAGAGCCACTTCTGTTGTTTATGTCAACGTTTTCATTGGTCGGCTCCTTTCCAGGAGTCTAAAACAAAAATCGAAGCATAATTTTGTTACAGTCGTGAAAACGCAAACCACGATTATCACCTTATTATGCCTTATGTAAAATATCTATTGGAATCTAATGACATTTTTAATAAAAATGTGTTGTGTGTTTTTCAGAAATTAAAATACATATTTGGCACCAATAAATAGCCAAAATATTATTGTACATGTTTAAATAAAATGCCTAACACTATATGGCCAAAGGTTTGTGGACATTTGATCATCACACCTATATGTGGTCCTTCTCCAATCTATTGACACAATGCCAGAAGCACACAATTGTATAGCATGTCATTGTATGCTGCAGCATTACAATTTCACTTCACTGCAACTAAAGGGCACAGACATGCTCCAACAATGCCCCTGTGCACAAAGCGAGGTCCATAAAAACCATGGTTTGCCAGGGCTGGAGTGGAAGAACTCGAGCGGCCCGAACAGGGCCGTGCCCTCAACCCCACTGAACAGCTTTTAAGAGGAATTGTAACGCTGATTGCGCCCCAGGCCTCCTCACCCAACACCAGCGCCTGACTTCACTAATGCTCTTGTGGCTGATTGGGCAAATCTCCACAGCCACACTCCAAAACCTAGCAGAAAGCCTTCCCAGAAGAGTGGAGGTTATTATAACAGCAAAGGCAAACTAAATCTGGACTGGGTTGTTCAAAAAAGCACATATGGGTGTGACCGTCAGGTGTCAACAAACTTCTGGTCATATTGAATAAGTTGGAATTTTTACTGCAAACTTCTGACAGCCTCAGACTTCTAGGACTTACCTTTTGCAGAATGTCTTCAGCAAGTGTGATGAAAGCTTTTTCGATGTTGATGTTCGCTTTTGCACTCGTTTCAAAGAAGCGGATGTTGTGTTCTGAGGCAATCTGTAAACAAACGAGGATAACGACGTGATTAAGCACGTCTGATCCAAAACCCTAAAACTCACCTTTTGTGCATTCTAGACACATCCCTCAGCTGTCCCAGGTGTATCGTCAACTCGTGTAACAAAACACTGTTACCCTGTCACGGGAATTTACCTGTTCTCCCTTTGCTTTAGATACCACACGCATGTCCTCCATGTCACACTTGTTACCAAGCAGCATTCTTTCCACATCCTCATTTGCATGCTGGGAGAATAAATAAGAAATGCATTAAAAAACATACACTAACTATGAACGTTATAGACAATAAACTGTAACATTTTCAGACTATAATCTGCCCCGGCATACAAGACGCACCGCCTTATATTCTGCTCAGAGAAAGAAAAAGCTTTATACCTTTAGACCCTTTATACCGTATCGTCCCACTGTTTCTGCTGCATTAACTGTACCCAGGATTTTTCATTTCATACCATTTAAATTTGCTGATAGAAGAGCTACAGCGTAGATTCTCACCCGTGGCATTGCCTAAGATACGGATGGGGTCATGGGAGACTTTTATGAACCATTATTTATAAGGTAGTTCACTGCATATAAATTTGATTCTATGTAACATTTACTAACAATTAAAACTTTCAGATTATTATTATTATTAATAATAATAAATTTCGTTATCCTTCATTCAATTTGAACCTCCATTTAAGCCCTTTATACACCTGGTTCTGTGTCCAACATGCTTTCATGTTGTCAAAGTGGCTTTTACACCAGACACCAACACGTACAAAGCTAAAAAATGAAAAACAATCGCTCTTTTCGAGACATGGTCATGTTTTCTAGGTAGAAACACTCATGCTATATTTTGTAGTGTGTGCCCAACAGCACACGGGTGTTATTTCAGTCCGTAGCCTCCTGCAGCAAGAGCCAGTTAAAACTGAGAGCAGAAGTGAAAAATCACATTCGTTAACTTTATGTGAGCATATACGGTACAGTGGTAATGCATGTTTTACAGATATCTGCACACTGTATTCACTAAATCAGTGCAAGAAAACACAGAAATGAATATTCGAGGCCCCGACATGCCCAGGCTGCCATGCTTCTAGTGTGCAATGATCTTTACACTCAGGAAACTATTATATGAAATGCAATACCTTAACACGACTACACCAAACCCAGCCACTTGGAGCATTTATTTATGTAATGTAGGGTTCTGTGCCCTTGTGTGCATCAAATCCATGTAGCAATCCAGGTTAGATGTAATAGCATTGCATAATAGTGTATAAACATTTCACCTTCATGACTGTCAGCTGGGACGAAAACACTTGTTTCAATCTGATGACAATTAAGGGATTTTGCTTGCCATGACAACTGTGTGTGTTTGTTTAGATAGAAGCATGACAGTTATACCGAGCGTGTAACGTAACGTTGTTGTAATGTTCGTCATACACGTGTTATAAAAATAAGCAACTAACTTTAGACTAATGCAAAGTCACAGCTCCCACTAGAGGAAAGTGCCTGAAGCATCATATCACATAAATGTCAGTTATATTATGTGAGATGACTAGGCTTCCAAGGAAGATATTTTGTGTCATTTCTTAAAAGGAAAAAAAAAAACAAACGCAAAGCCATGATCCAAAAAAAATACAGATGTGCACAGGAAATTCTCGCTAATCATCTCTCATATTACACGACAATCCATATACGATGAGCCTAGGTGGTGAGAATCCCACCTCCTCAATGTTTCGCAGCCATTTGCTGATATTCTCAAAGCTTTTAGCGTTGGTAATGTCATACACCAGCAGGATTCCCATGGCTCCTCTGTAGTAGGAGGTTGTGATGGTGTGAAAACGCTCCTGTCCAGCTGTATCCCTGAAACAGGACAACGAACATCACATAAGATTAGGAGTCTGCATTTGTAATCAGAGATTTACAGATTTGCAGACTTTGTTGTTTGTTGACACATGAGATATCATCAAAACCTTTTAGTACTTATAACCTACCATATCTGAAGTTTGATCCTCTTGCCATTTAGTTCAACTGTCTTGATTTTGAAATCTATTCCTGGAAAGTTACATTATAAAGGTTACTACATAAACATGAATACTTTTCAGGTGTTAGAAGTAAGCTCTTATTTAAAGACAGTTATTATACACAGTGAATGAGCAACATCCTTTGCTTTGGGGTTTCACAGAGCATTTCCTAAGCTTAGCTGATTTACTGATTAACTGAGTACACATATGATCCTTACCGATTGTTGAGATAAACGTGGTGTTGAACGCGTCATCCGAAAAGCGAAACAACACACAGGTTTTGCCAACTCCCGAATCTCCAATAAGCAGGAGTTTAAACAGCAAATCATAGGTCTTCTTGGCCATTTGGCATGGAGCTTCAAACGGACACTCCTTCAGTGAACTAGTCTAAGTGTAAAAGCAAGCGGCCCACCTTTCTGATCCTCAAATCTAAACGAGTAACCTCACCAAGAGCAGCTCATACTAGCCAAGTTCACTAATAAATACAGTTAGCGCGTTGTTAGCTCCCTAACTGTCAAAGTTTCTTAGCCACACTAGCCGCTAGCTATTAGCTACTATAGGGCCACTTACTTAGCACGATTAAAGTAACTTGCTAATTAGCTTACCTACCGGCTCATGAAACCAGAACAACAAGGTTTTGTCGAAAGAAAATATTACAAACGTAAACTATTTATATGGCAAAGACAAAACCAGCTATTTACGTCTAAAACAGTCACGAATTCACGGAACTCGTCACACACCACGGAAAAAGACGCCACCGCGCATGCGCACACACTTTCGGCCAGCAGTGTCACTAAACCCGATCCGTGTCCTGCCCAGTTTTCACTGCGCATGCGCAGCAGTGTTGCACATGCGTATATCATATTACATTTTACTATGTGGCTCGAGCCGCACCGCGCATGTGCCTCATCCTCCCAAATGACACCTTATTCTATGATTAGGCATGATCACGCCTACATATATGATAGGACTTATTAATTTAATAATATGTTTTATTTTATTACGTTTTACCATGCTTTGAAAAACGTATTATTCAAAAAATTTAAAGACATTATGTATATTGACTTACAGAGTCATACTTTACATGTTCTTGCACTGATCTGCTTAGTAACGGTCCTGTATACTTGTAGATTTAGTGATTGGGATTCTGAAAAGGTTTAGTAAATATACAAAAAAATACGTAAATCAAAAATAATCATTTTTATAGTAGCATATATATATATAATTGTTTTAAAACGACATTTTTAAAATTAATTTCTATTATTTATATTAATGTATCATTAATTTTATTCGCTTGTTATTTAATATTAATTGCATTAATTGCACGTATTTATTTATTTATTTATTTGTTTGTTTGCTCTTTAAATAAAAAAAAAGTCGTGACTACTACGTGAGCGCGCTCTGCGCAGGATTTCCTCTTTGCGGAAGTTATTGATGCAGAGTGAAGCGTCATGCCAGCGCGCGATGATCTGTGGCCTCGGTTTAAAAATCCAGAAAGGCGGAAGTGTGAGCTGTAAGCGGTGATGACAGCGCGGTTATTTGTCCTATCGCACGCTCCCTTCGTCTCCCCGCCACTGAACAGCGCAGGATTTGGGGGTTGCAGCTGTTAAGCAGTGAGCGGAGAGAAGCCATGGCCAGTGTTCCGGGGGGTTTTCAGGACAGGGTTTGACGTGTGCTCGCGCTGTGCAGGAACACCGCTGCTGTCAGGATGCTCCGGCTGTTTGTTGTCCTGCTTGTTACCGGCTTGGTGCTGGCGTGTTTTACTTCCTGGGTGTTGGACAGCTACGACACCACCTGGCACCCTAAACGGAGTTTAGCGCAGTCAGACGGAGAACATGTTAAGAAGAAAAGAGAGGCTCCTTCTCCAGGCGCAGAGCTGCAGAACATCTTCTGGTTTGTGCAGGTGAGTCTGTATGAGGCGAGTAGAGACTGCTGCTACCTGAACTCTTATCTACAGTTAAAACAGAGTTACCTAACCCTACATTTAACCCTGTAACATACTGTAATCCTGAAATAAATAAATAAATAAATAAATAAATTTTATTTTTTACTAAATCACCTTAGTATTTCATTTTTGCTGTAGCATTTGAATGGAGATTAGAGTCCCAAGCAGCTATTTCAGATTCAAAGGATATATGTACCTCTCTATCCTCTTAAATTACCCTGCATCCTACTTTACATCAATTAGTTGATGAAAAATACATGTGCTCCTTTATTATTTTAAATGAACCTCACAGGCTATGACCTTAGTGAATATAGAAGTCTGCTGAAATACCGCTTTTAAAATATCACTATCAGGTTAGATCAATATTTTGAATTATTATTATTTTAAATATTAGCTAAGAGCATTTAAGAGGATCTATACAACGTTCTGTGTCACTGAAACAGTGGAACATGATGTTTACTAGAGTCTGGTTTGCAATTAGATGCCTAACCCAAAGCCTCTGAGACATCCTTCTTGTTCTTAATTGTCTTAATTATTTGATGTGTAAGGTATTGTATAGTAAATCTCTGTTCACTGCTGTTTACAGGTATCAGACATTCATATAAGTCGCTTCCGTGATCCAAGACGTGTCCCAGACTTTGAAAGGTTCTGTACAGACACTATTGAGGTCATTAAACCAGCTCTTGTACTTGCCACAGGTGAGATGAATTTACACTGTCAGACATTGACATGGATTCTTGTTGTGACTTGGTACATTAGTTAAGACCTGGTGCACTAATATGCCTTCGACTCGATATTTACCAGGGGACTTAACAGATGCAAAGACAGAGAATAAAGTTGGCTCTCTTCAGCACGAGGTGGAGTGGCAGGCCTATCACAGCGTCCTGAAGAAATCTCGAGTGCTGGAGCGCACTAAATGGATAGACATTCGTGGAAACCATGGTGAGTATTTTTCTGTATTGAATTTGTTATTTGATACAGACATTTTTAGCAGAGGTTATGAGCCTGAGTTGTGGAATATGATAATTTGGTTAGTATGGTTATACTATATTTATAAACATGATCAAATTCAAAACTGCAGTTAGTTGTGTTTGCTGTGTGGGCCAGACAAAGATTATGTACAGTACTGTGTAAAAGTCTTAGGTACATGCAAGGAAATGCTGTAGAGCAAAGATGCCTTCAAAAATAATTAAACTAAATGTTTTTACATTAAAATAAATACTATAAAGAGCAGTAAACAGTAATAAATGGGGGAAAAAGTCAATATTTGGTGTGATGACCGTTTGCTTTTAAAAAACAGTAGTCTCAGGTACAGTGTGTGCAGTTTTATAAGGAAATGAGCTGAAAGTTTTACTGAGCATCTTGCAGAAGCAGCCACAGTTCTTCTGGAGACTTTGACTTTCACACTTGCTTCTTATATTTGCAGCAAAACCCAGCAGCCTTCATTATGTTTTTCATCGGAAAAGTGTCTCTTATGTAATATGCTGCTTTCTTTACTGACAGACAAACATTTTTCTGTAATATTTCATTTTTGTGCTGAAAAACTAATGTTCAGAAATCTAAAATGTTTTTGTACTGAATCAGTAATGTAGATGTCATAAAATACAAATCTTTAACAAAGTTTATGCTAAAAAATAAGTAAGTAAGTAACTTTTGCACAGTACTGTATATACTGAAAATGTCTACTAATGGAAGACTAGAGTTGATTCTCAATCTTTGCTGATCATTTAGGTCTAGTAACTTCCAATCCCAACCACCAGCATCAAAACAATTTAGGACCCAAGAGAAATCGTCACATTTCTCTAATTATTAAGTGCTTAGAAATCATAGTTATTCTTCTTTTGTGATTATGGCAAGGGAATAAATTACACAAATTCATACACAATGCTCAGTCTGTCTGAAGCAGAATTACTAGTCTAAATATTTTGGGTACTAAATTAATAATCTGCTTTGTTCTCTTGAAGATGTTAACAGTTGATAACGACTAAGCATTTAGGGACCACCCTTGTGAGCTCAGCTCTAATGCTAGGGCTTGCCAGTGGTTGTCCTTGTATCCATACCGACCATTTCCCCACAGACCTTGTAATTGGTATTGCATTACAAGCTTCCAGACAAGAGCTCTCATTAGTCCAGTGGTCTTCCATCTTCTTCCTCTGCTTCATGAAAATATACTCTAAACCTGTGTCTTCTTTTCTCCTCAGATGCCTTCAATATCATTTCTCCGGATAGTGTGAACAATTATTACAGGTCTGTGCAAAAATTCTTATGATTGCAGCTATTGTGTTGCTGGAAGATTCATTGACTTGCTTTACCTTTATAATGTTATCAGGAAAGTTCACATTCTTGCTGTGATTTGTAACATGAGCATGAAGAGTTTATTTACTATGTTATATGTCACATTTAAAGGTTTACTTAGTTAGAATTCTAAATGGCTGAATTCAAGTTATAGGCCAAGTGAATGTCATAAATACAGATGCATCAATAGTAAAAATTGAGTAAGAAGTCAAACACTGTGGGTGTGTTATAGGGGAAAATAATGAACAACCAGGTGCTGTGATACACTATATGGCCAAAATATTGTGGACACCTGACCATTACACCCACGTGGGTCTTCTGAAACTGTTGCCACAAATTTTGAAGCACAGAGCTGCCTTGAAATCTTAAGATTTCCCAAAACTGTTCCAGCATGACAATGCCCCGTTCACAAATCGAGGTCCATGAAGACATGGTTTGCCAAGGTTGCAGTGGAACAACTCGAGTGGCCTGCACGGAGCCCTGTCCTCAACCCCACCTTTGTGATGAATTGGAAAGCCGACTGAGCCCCAAGCCTCCTCACCCAACATCAGTAGCTGATCTCACTGATGCTCTTATGGCTGAATGGGCAAATCCACACATCCACAATCTGAAGTCTAGTGGAAAGCCTTTCCAGTAGAGTGGAGGTTATTATAAAAGTAAAGAAACTACTAAATCTGGAATGGGCTGTTCAAATAGCACATATGGGTGTGATGATCAAGTGTCCACAAACTCTTAGCCAGATAATGTACATGGAGTTACTGTTACCACCACACATCTGATTGTTTTTCTATAACAGCATGTTCCTCTTATACCACAGCAAATATTACCATTTTTATTTATTAAAATACATACTTTTTATATCCATTTATTCAGTGTTGTAGAACATCTGCTAAACAATTTAGTTCCTGCCATTACTTATGTTATAGAAGCTATAAACAGTCCCTTCCTCAACATTTCTGTTTTTTTCCCTCTGTCCTGAAGACTCTCCCAAGTAGAAAACTTACCTCTTACTGTTACTAAGCACTGACACTGGAGACTCCTTCCAAAATAGCTAAAAGTCTACTCACAGAAAGCTTCATCATATTAACAAGGATGCCATTTTCTTTGTTTATTAAAATAAATTTTTTATGCAATTATAATTAATTATAATTTTTATTAGGTTTGGATTATTTGAAGTTTCTGCCATACAGGTCCCTGTGTATTAGCTGTTANTATTAGCTGTTACTATAGAAACCACAACATATTAGAAAAAGCATATTCAGCTTTTTCAAATTAGTGATTTGAATTACAGCTCAGACTATTGTTAGAGCCATGCTGTTATACAAAACACCAATCAGACAAATCTGACCAATCAGATTTGAGAATTAAACAGCACTGTGGTATAAGATTACATAAATGCATCTAATTTGCTAAGCAGTGTATTAGATAGTAAATAATTCTGTGATTTGCGCTTTGGTGTTTAGGAAGTATTCTGCCAACCAGAAGCTTGGCTCCTTCCACTATGTACACAGCACTCCCTTTGGGAACTACTCATTTATCTGTGTTGACGCCACCCTCACCCCTGGGCCTAAGCGTCCCTACAACTTCTTTGGAATACTTAATCAGGTAGGTCTGTGGATGATTCGCAATGCATATGTGCACCAGCTTCAACTATACTTTTGTCTGTCTGATGATGATTTTGGATGATCTTCTGGTCCACAGAGTCAAATTGACATGCTGGCCACCTTTAGGCAGGAGAGTCAAAGCAGCAATCAGACCATCTGGTTTGGACACTACACCACCTCCACTATCATCTCCCCTTCACCAGGGGTCAGATCTCTGATGAGGTTAGGGAAGGGACTAATGATTTTGTGTATGAGTGATCTTGTAGTTATGAAATGTACTTCTACTGAAAAGCTGTTCAGCCAATAATGCGTAAACTGTTAACATAATGTCCACTGTCATTTGTTTATGCTAAACTGAATCCAGTGATGTTAATCAGTTAGTCTTGTGATATGGCACGTTTGCAGCATGGCAGTGGCGTACCTGTGTGGGCACCTGCACACGCTGGGGGGTCTGATGCCTGTCCTCCACAGCAGACACTCAACGGGAACACTGGAGCTGGAGCTGGGAGACTGGATGGACAACCGCAGGTAAGACCAGCAGGGCTGAGTGAAAACGCATGCACACACACACACACACACGCACACACACACATGCACACAGATCCAGATGGTCCACTCACTACTAATACAGCAGAAAATAGTGCAGTATACTGTACAGCAATTTATTTATTAGCTCTCCTGTCAAGTCTGTTTCTGCTGTCTTGTGTAAATATCAGATGTGTTTCTAAATTATGTACATGTCTTGGAGTTAAAAATCCAAAATAATCAGCTCATCATGTTACANTTTGCAGACAATTTCTTTTATTTTGTCATATTCCTGTCACCAGATACAGGATCCTGGCCTTTGACCACGACCTCTTGAGTTTCTCGGACCTGACGTTTGAGGACTGGCCAGCAGTGGTCATCACCAACCCCAAAGATGCTCAGTACCTGCATCCAGGAGTGGAGCCTGTGGGTCACATCTACAGCTCCACACACATCAGGTGTCCCCTCTGTGTGTGTCTTCTCAAGTCCTAAAGCATCACTGCTGCCCATCATCAGCCCTCACTATATACACTATTATTTTACACACTTTACTTTACTTTACACTGCACACAGTCTAGCTTACCTGTTACAGTTCCTTGGTAGTTTGATGGCTTGGGTGGATGGTTTGACAACAGATAGTGCTGACTGTTGTTTTCACTGTCTTTTGCACTCTCCAGGATCCTGGTCTTTTCAGCAGCTCCAGTTACAGCAGTGTATGTGAATGTGGATGGAGAGGTCCTGGGGAAAGCAGAGTGTGTAGGAGGACCTCTGTATGTGCTGCGCTGGGATCCCAAAGCCTACTCCACTGGACTGCATACCATCACAGTCAAAACAGAGGTAAGTTAAGGCTGCTTAGTTTAAGGTTGTGCAGATTGGGGTTAAATATATTTGATTATATAAGGGTTTATTTTGATCCTTCTGTGTCAATCTGTCATTTTACTGTATCAAAGCTTCGCAGTTGAGAGGACTTTTTCCTGGGTTGTTGCTTAATATCTCAAACTTACATAAGACATGAATTGTGTCCTTTGCTTGCTAGTGTGAGCAGTAAATAAAGATACCATTTAAAAAAAAAACTAAAACCTATATATAAAGATTGGCCATGTACAAAATTTAGAAAAACCTCTTATAGTGTTAACACAAGATGGCAGAAGAAGGAGGACTAATAGACAACGTGCTATATAGTATTCTGCATTATTTTCTGCTGTGTTAGCAGTGAGTGGAGTGTGTGTGTCTGTGTGTGTCTGTGTGTGTCTGTGTGTGAGAGATAGGCTTTGTTAAGGGTTGACACAAATACTAGTGGATTGTGGATGATTTAAATATACATTGGCAGCACCTAAATCACATTTCCTTTGCCTCTATGCTGTATGAATCCTTTTCTTCCTGTGTGTGTATCTGTGTGCTTGTGTGTAAGAATTTGGCAGGTCAGACCAAAGTGCAAGAGCAGCTTTTTACCATGCAGGAGGACCTCACGCCCAGCTTTGGCTTCCTACAGTCTTTCATCCTCCTCACTGACCACTACATCCTGGTAATAATAATAATAATAATAATAATGAAATAAATAAAAGCAAGATGCTATATAAATTCTTCTTCTTACTATTGCTATGTAGCTCCACTTGGATTTTGCTTATGTCCCATATGTTCATGCTTAATTACCTTCTCATTTGTATCAATTTACCGATGATTTCCCATGCCCTGTTGCTATAGCTCTCATAGTGCTCTCATAGGAACACTCCCTGTAAGATCTCTATGCCCACTGAGTATCCTGCCATGGGCATTATCTCCTTGAGTACCAAATGCACCATGGTGTTAAACTTACATTTGGAAGAGTATTGTATGCTGTACAAACCAGTGTATCAGCTTTGAATATATTTGGGTGTGTGCTTCATGCGCTTGTACAGTTAGCGAGGACACTAGTCTGTCCTATGGTGGCCAGGCAGCACTTGCTTCCAAGGAGGACCTCAAGTTTAGAAAATGAGAAGTATATCAGGGCACCTTCACTGAGCTCTGCACTTGTTGCACTGTCACTAATAGCTCTTACATTTGGCCAGTGCCTGCTGCCAGCTCTTCTGCTCTGTATTCCAGTGCAGTAAGGGCATTTGTTACCTCCTTTCCATGGATGTTCTTTCTTGTGCTACAGAAAAGCAAGCCTTCCATTTCCTAACAGGCCCTGCAGTCACATCGGTTGCCAGCTACACTCCCCACTGCACTCTTTCAGCATTGGGGAAGTAGCTGAATGGATGCATTTCATCCTGCGAGGCATGAATCATAAGTGCTTGTTAAAGAGGCCCCGGTCCCAGGCACTTTGGACATCGGACATGTCCATCATCCATCAGAAATCATCATTGTGACCTGATATACAGGAGACTAAGAAACTGTAGAAGGCAGGGAAAAAAAGTTCAACAATTCACAAGAAGTTAGAATTTATGAACTTACAATATTATGTTATTAATTATTGTACATTTGGAGCATCATGCTGCTGCACACCAACACGAACAATAGGCCATGCGTCAGTAGCGAATATTGATAACTCAAAAAGTTACACAAGGGTGTCAACTAAGGTGCACATCAGCGCTCTCTCATTGGTGGTGCAGATTTTACAATTTTATTATTGTGTCCAAGGATTTTTGAGTGCTTTCTTAGCATCTTGAACCTGCTTTATCCATTCCTCAGGAAGACAGGAATGGGACAGAGGCATTGACATTGACATAGCGAGGGTCTTTTATAGGCTACACAAGTGAGGTCAGTCATGAGATGGTGACTTTGCTTTTAATGTTTGGCTGGGAAACGAGCACACAGGAAAAGTCCACTAGTTATGGAAGGAACTGGCCTTATGGTTGGAATTTTTATACTGCAAATTAGGGAATATTTTATAATCTATAATCTGAGTTGCATCTTTCTAATAGAAAATTAAAAAATACAAAAAGTTCTTGCACTGATGTACATTTTCAAGTACATTTTTTTCCTGCTATGAAAGGGAGGGAGCAATAAGCCTGTCCAAATAAAGTAAAGTATATACACAAGGAGCCAGTATGGCCATTTTCATTTCAGCTAAACAGAAGCAAAATCAGTTATTTAAATGTCTATAAGTTGTATCTCCTGTTCAGGTTGAATAAGCCTGGAGGTCTCTGTGGTATAGTATAGTATAGTATAGTATAGTATAGTATAGTATAGTATAGTATAGTATTTGAGCTATGTACCTGTTTAAATTCAGAGTGAAGAATAGACTGGACCTGATAAAGAGAAGCAGCCATGAATAATATCAACGGTGTAGTGAATTCTAGATCCAATACAAAGTCACCCAGGATTATTTTATGTAAGAGACTGGATATCTGTGTGTGTTTTTAGGCACGGATCGCTTTTGTAGCTGTCGTGTTGCTGAATGTGGGCGTCCTTATTGCCTTCAGATTCTGGCACATGCCCGCTGCCCGAGGTGCGGCTCAGTGGTAAATATGGCAAAAAATGAAACCAATCTACAGTGCAATCTACAGTGAATACTATGCCACATACACTGTGTCTTTTCAGGGTTGCGCTCTCAAGCATTTATGTCCCTATACCTTGTCAGCAAGATCGATGCTTTCTACTACACCTTGCTGCTGTTTAATCTGTGCACAGCATTAGGTAAGTTAATCCCACTTCATATTACATTTCCATGCATTTATTTGACAGATCTGTTTGTCTGACCTCAGGGCTAATAAGCCATAACAGGTTCTGTCTCTACAGCAGAAATTCAGAGATAAGGCTTAACCTGAGCCACAGAGGCACACATGCAGATACAACACACACACACATACCTCAGCAGAAGAATGGTAACAGCCGAAGAGTAAGGAACTGCGTGTGAAGAGAGGGTGTTAGATTCTAGTGGGCAGAGGTACAGGGATAGCACATCTCTGTTTGAAAATTGTGAAGATCTTACTTCTCTTAAGTTTTGTGCCTGCTTGTCCATCAATCCATGAAACAAGTTCCTGTTTACAGTTTAATAATAGCAGCTATAAACAGTCTTTCTCTTACCAGTCTCTCTTCTTTTCTGTAAGAGAAAAAAAACAACTTGTCATGTTACCGAGAAATCAGAAAGTGCAGTATCCTCTGATCTGTAGACTGTTCCATGTCGGAAAACTTTCGGACTGTTATAAAACACCCAGCTGTTACACAACACCCAAGACACACAGGACTCCTTCCATAAATGTTAAATAAGCATCTCCTTACAGAAGCCACACAATTAAACTGATTATCCATTTTTCTTTCTTAAATAACAGCATGTATTTTTAATCTGTTAAAAAGCATTGTATTATGTAGAGCATCCACCATACAAGTTCATGTAAATTAGCTGTTACTATAGCGACGGTAAAGTATTAGAACAAGTACATTAATATAAACCCGTGATTTTGAATTAGCCAGCACTATTGTCCGAGCTTCTGTTGTTATGAAAATAAGCCAACACCTTCTGACCAATCACATTCGAGAATTCTGCATTTAATTCCGAGTGTTTAAGAAGCACAAGCTTGGAAAAACTACCAAATATCCATTTACCAAATAAAATCTTGTAGATTTACCACATAACAGTACTGCACATGTTGACCTCACTGAGCTTATCTCTAAATGATTGGGTTTATAAAGAAGCTGTATAGTAAGAACACAATAACTAATAATAATATCTTTTTTCTAGTGACACAACACATCCACAGCCTGTCGTATACATATTTTTTCTGCCGTTAGTTTCTGGACTGAACCTGCTTTACCTGGTCTTTCACAGGTCCATGGTTCATTGGGGAGGTAATTGATGGACACAGCGGAGCTTGCTTTGCTTTCGGCGTGTTCGTGGATGGGCATTTTCTTGAGGGCAGTCTGACCTATGTTGTGGGTGTGATGCAGGTAAGAGTTCTGACTTGTGAAAAGACAACCAAGTAAGAGGGATAAGGTTTCTAATACAAAACATTTTTGTAATATTTTGGTGAAGTTCTCACATTTCTGGGAGCTGCTGGAATATGGAAATATCTGCTTAGATTAAAAAAAAGGTCCATTGCAAGGCACCATGGACACACTGATTCACACCTAGGGGAAATTTAGCATAACCAGTCCATACAATGCATGTTTGGGAGGGAGGAGGAAACTGGAGAACCTGGAGGAAACCCATGCAGAAATGAAACATGTACAGAACCTCCACAGACACAGAGCTCTGAATCAAACCTTGGACCCATTTTCAAAACAGCAAGCTTTAACTAACTTCAGTGAAATTTACAGACTATACTTCTCAATGTTGTCATAGTAGACTTCGCCCTCAGGTTCATAGAGCCAACCTTGTCCCACGCATGAAGAGACATATTCTAAAACTAAAACACAATCTCATAAAAGTGTTTTGTTTTTCTTTATGGACATCTACAGTTGATCTTCTTCAACATGCCTCTGACATGCTACCTCTGCTGGAGTCTGCACCAGCGCTTCAGCGGCTGCTCCTTCCGCTCTCACTTCTGCAGGCTGGGATACCGCTGGAGCACTCTGGCTGTACACGTGGTCATGCTGCTTCTCTTCACCTGGCAGGCATACTCCTGCTACTTCCTGCTGGAGACCTACGGCCTGTTGGCTTTCTTCCTGTCTCCGGTGCGTACCTGGGCTCTGCTGATGGGTCTGCTGCTCATCTACAAGGTCTGGAGGGGACCAGCTCCAAATATTACTGACAAGAGCAACTCACGGCTATGACATCTAAACTGACCAGTTTTTCAGACACAATTTTTAACAGTTTACTGTTATACAAATTTGTGTGCCAAATTCTTCCCTCTCTATCTTTCTATACAATCACTACACAATACAATCATAATAAGAGAGCTGGAGAGATGATGTACTACTTGACCAAGGGCAGGTTGGGCCATTTACTTTAACACTATTCTTGGGCCACTGTTCTTGTTCATTTTCAGTAGATTTTACTGAAGTATTCCAGCAATTCAACACTGAAAGTTGTGACTGCCAGACTAAAAAAAAAAAGTGATCAATTACATAAAATCCAGATTTTTGGATGAGCACTGAGACTCTCTGACTTTGACAGTTTACAACCACTCGCAATATAATTTGTTTCATTAAGAGAGCAATAGTTTGGTTCTGCGACTTGGACATATCGATGTCAGCATTGAGGTTGTTAAAGTCTTTTTTTTTCTGTTTATTCACAAGCCTTCCTGTACCAAATACAAATAGATTATTCAAAATGAACAGATATTATGTTCTAATCATGTACAAATACAGACACGAATAGGAGACTCTCTATTATTATTCTTTTTTATTTTGTAAACAAAGTTTGCCAGAAAGGTTGCATCAAGTTGAGACTAGATGTTTGCATTGGGACTGTGAGTCCAAGAAAAGGTCATGCCAATGGGAAGGTTCACTTTCATACTGCTGAGCATCCATTCATTCATTCATTCATTCATTCGTTCGTTCTTAGTAACTGCCTGGTCGGGGTCACGGTTGTTTAAATTAGGCTTCCAGTTTATTTAGGCTTATATTTCACAAAATAGAACAATAGACCAACTAAATACATTAGAAACTGTTGTGGGCAGGTACAAACAAAATAATATCTGTGTGAACAGGAGTAAAAAGAGTGACACACTATTTCTCTAGGTCTAAAACGGAAAGGGGGGGGGTGGAAACTTGCAATTTAGACCACGCCCACTTTACATCTAAATACAGATACAAATGTCTGGAGCACTAAACAGATAGTGGATTATATTACACCCCTAGGTTTTACCTATAAATACAGAAACCTAATGTCTAACACTGAGCATTGGACTTGCTCTTATCGTTTCTGCCTCGACCAAATTTCATCACCAATTGTGCGGGCTCATCAGAACATGCTGAGTGTTTGTTTTCTCTATTTGGTGAGTCACAAACAGTTTGTGGAGGAGTAAATAGAGTAACCTCTTGAGATAGCTTTTATACTAGACTAGCAAAGGACAGACTGGCTTTTATGAAGGTATGAGTGCCGGAGTTGTATCCTAGACATATTAGAACACTGTATGCTTTATTTATTGTATTACACTGGCAAGAGAGCATGGATCTCACTACATAGAAACCACTGTTTTAGTAAATAAGCATGAGGATAAACTGTATGTAGGATAGCTTCGTGGGATCAAGTTGCAGGAAAAGACAATCACCAGTGTGTGTATACACTATAGCTCATTAAAGTATAAGCTCACTGAAGTTCCAAGGATTTTTTTTTTTTTAGCTTCTCATTCTGTACTTCAGCTGGATGTGATAAACACAGATTACAAACTAGGGAAACAATCCATGCAACACAATCAATGCATAACAATCATGTTGTTGTACAGAAGGAACTAAAAGTAGAGAGAATATTAGTGTTCATGTTGAATATGTTTTACTGTTTAATCCACAAAAATGTTTTTTTTTTAAAGTCTACTTCATATAGATGCTGTGATAAATTTGCAGTGGTAGATTGTTTTGTGTGTTTTTGCTGATTTGTGCTTGATTACCTGTAGGTCAGTTAGGGTCTCTTGGGAAGATAAAGACTTCAACACTTGGCTGCTCTAGATGATCTATCAACAATGTGAAGGGTTTCAAATGGTTTCTTTTTTGGTTTTGGGTTCATTCAGACCAATAACTCGATATTTGTTCATTTACAGTTGTGGTGAAGTGACATATTACTTGAACAAACAAAAAAAGATTTGAAATAATATACTTTTATAATTATTTTATGAATATTGATTTTATTGTTTTGTTTTTTTAGTACTGTGTTGTTGACCATTTCCTTGTATGTAGTACAACTCTGAAGTTCGTTGATTGCTAAAGATTGCTGCTCAACTAATGGAAATTTAATTACACACTGACAGGTGAACAAGTCATTGTGCTCACTGGTCAGTCAGAATGCAAGTGATGACTTAAAGATCATTTGTTCTTAGAAAATTTGCCTTTCTGACAAAATAAACAAAAAAGAAATCACGTGTGTGTTTTATTTTTAAATACCTTTCACTTTTACTTTAGATATTTCATTTAATATGCTTATGGCATTAAGGCTGCATGTGTCTTTTTCAAAGGCACTGGTTATATACACTTTTAAAAGGTGTATACTTTTAAATATTTCTGGTAAATGACAACTTGAAGTAACCCCTTGGATGGTAATTGCTATAATTCCACAGTTAATCCATAAAGTAATAGCTAACTTTCAGGCACAAACAGCCCTTTACTTTACTTTAAAAAACAGCAATGTTTCTCTGAATGATTAGTAACCTTCAGGTTAAAAAAATATTTTAGTGACATGTTTTTCAGGCAAAACAGCTCAGTTGCCCTTTTAGTAGTCATGACCTTCAAGTGAACCACATTCAAGACAGCACCCACCACTCCACATGATAAATATTTTTTCTCTTTAAGAAAAAAAAACACTGCAATGGGGTGAAAAGAAATTTCTCAGTATACCTTTTAGTGTTGTTTAGGCACATAAACCAGCATATAGCAATATAATTTAACATTGGCGAGGTGTGGCTCAGTCTGATATTTTAACAATTTGCTTCCCAACGTTGCCTCCGGTCATCATGGAGCAAAAGGCCACTGCAAAAAAAGTTGCATACAATTGAATAAGTAATATGTAAAATTCACAAAGTAAATATGATATTAATCAGATCTGATCTGGATCTTACCACCCATGTTTTCTATTCCATTGGCTACAGTTTCTAACACCTGCAGTAAAATTGAACAGAGAGTCATTTCTACAGAACGTACTTGTGTGTGTAAATATTTACCAGCAATAAATTTTGCTTTACAGAGTCAGCCTTCTTACTTTAATTTGGCCAGTCTTCACACACTGACTCAGCAGTTCCAGTCCTTCTTTATGTTTATCCATGTAGTTCAGAACCATAAATCTATCCCTAAATGTAAATGAAGCAAACATGTTCCAGGTTGCTATAAAAAGGAGCATGAAGAAGGCGTTTGTATTTGATATAAGCTTCTGATATTTTACAGAATGTTGTGCTTGCTCAGGTGAAATTGAAAGGTCATCTTTTAAAACATCAAAAGCTGTAATACTAGTTAGAAGCTATTCACTATGTGAGAAATCATTAGCCGGGTTTGTACCTGGTGATATTTTTGCGGCGCAGAGCTTCTTGAGTCTCCTCGCTGAGCGGAGGTGGGTAGGGTACATCTTTATTGTACTGAGAGATCTGCCCACACAGGATCACATGGCCGCCGCTGTTCATCTACAATACAGACTGGAGATAAGTAAAAGCTCTTCACCACAAAAACTACTGCTGGAGTGAGAAATGGAAATACACTTAGTACACACTTTAGCTACATATCCTATATGTTAAACTAACAACAAGGTGTAATCTTCATTTTTAGTATCAGCGTTGGACTCTATATATCTGGCTTATATTAGACATGACTCTCAGAGGAATAATCTATTCAAACAACAGCAGAGGTGCTGTGAAGGTACACTATATGGCCAAATGTATCTGGACACACCTCCTAATTTTTGAGTTCAGTGGATTCAGCTACACCCTTGCTAACAGGTGCGTAAAATCAAGCACATAGCCATGCAATCTCCATAGACAAACACTGGCAGTAAAATGGGTCGCACTAAAGAGCTCAGTGACTTTAAACATGGCACTGTCTTAGGATGCTACCTGTGCTACAAGTCAGTTCGTGAAATTTCTGCTCTATTAGATCTGCCCCAGGTAGTGCATAAAAATCGCCTATCCTCTGTCGCATCACTAATTACAGAGCCCCAAACTGCTTTTGGAAGCAATATTAGCACAAGAACTGTGCATGGCAGCTGCACACAGGCCTAAGATCACTATGCGCAATGCCAAGCATCAGTTAGGCGGATGCCAGGGGAACGTTACCCACCAGATTGCATGGTGCCAACAGTGAAGTTTGGTGGAGGAAGGAAAATGGTCTGGGGCTGTTTTTCAGGGTTTGGGCAAGGCCTCTTAGTTCCAGTGAAGGGTATTATTAATGCTACAGTATACACACACATTTTAGACAATTGTATGCTTCTAACTTTGTGGCAACAGTTTGGGGAAGGCCCTTTCCTGTCCCAGCATGACAATGCCCCTTTGCACAATGTGAGGTCCATAAAGACATAGTTTGATGAGATTGGTGTGGAGGAACGCCAGTGGCTCGCACAAAGCCCTGATCTGAACCCCACTGAACACCTTTGGGATGAACTGGAACGTTGATTGCGAGCCAGGCTTTCTTGTCCAACGTCAGTGCCTGACCTCACAAATGCTCTTTTGAATGAATGGGCACAAATTCCCACAGACAAACTCCAAAATCCAATAGAAAGCCTTCCCAAAACAGTGGAGGCTGCTGTAGAGGTCCAACTCCATGTTAATGCCCTTGATTATGGATTCTGATGTCCAGCATGCTCATATAGGTGTGATGATCAGGTGTCCACATACTTTTGACCATGTAGTATATTTTATGTTTATACAAAGAAATATATGAATTAAACAAATTTGGTCCTTCACACATAATGGATAAATGGTAGCTCACACTCTGTTATTATCATATAATATAACTATGTTCTTCAAAAGTCCTCCAAGGTAAGGGTGCATTTATATTTACACATTCCTCAGCACCTGA
>CM074954.1:15371814-15398199 GCA_037577455.1 Pangasius macronema | reverse complement strand
TATATATATATATATATATATATATATATATATAGATAGATAGATAGATAGATAGATAGATATAGATATAGATATAATTAAACTGTATGTTTTATCTAGTTTTATTAACATTTCATATATAAATAAAGTTACTATGCTTTTTCCAGGGAATAACTGAAACACATTAGTGTTACTGGTATGGTTTTAATCCCTTTCAGGTGAAGTATTCAGTAAAACAGGCTGAAAACGTTGCATTTTCGGGAACCACTGGTGGTTTACCGGATTTATTAGAGCCCTGGCTGTAAAAACACTGGCCTTTCACTGGCTGTGAACGAAAATCTGTTCATTATGGCCTACTATTTTCACTCTGTCTTGTCTGTCTCACTCTTCCCAAAAGTCTGGAGCAGTCATATACAGTAATGGATCTCTAGCTGGCAGTGTTGGAGAGGTTTTTGGAGAGTTGGTCCTCACTCACGGTTAACACCGCATTTTCCCTCTGACGGAATTTCCCGCACGACCCCGGCGCGTTTGCTGTACTCTCAGCGCCCCACATGGAAGTCATGGCCTTATATGGTAGCGGAAGTAGGCGCGGCCAAGTGGACTGGAGGATCACAAGACTGGAGCTGAAACAGAAATGTGTTGTTCGATAGTGCTTATGGACTGCGCCTTAAAAAGCCTGAAGACGTATATGCAGATAAAAGCAAAGAGCGTGCACTTTTCTAATCCCTGTTGGCTCTTTCTTTTGCAAAGAAGCTATCCGATCTCTAACGGAACCCTCGTTATCTTTGCGAAAGTCTACCTCTTGAGTAATACGGGAGTGAGGTCAGCATAGCATGACTCAACCTTGGATGTGCATGCAGTCATTTCTGGGCTCTTGCTTTCCCAGCTTGGCGCATGGACATACAGGAGTTTCTTTCTGATCTGATCCCTGAAGAGAGCGGTAAGAGTTTGTTTTTTTAAATTACTATTATTTTATTTTAGGGTCTGCAAACTAGATCGTGGTTGTGTTTACCAAAATGGTGGACACTTTAAACAATCCACTGCGCGCGAGTAGATTTGTAAACAACTTGGGCTCCGTCTGCTAGAGTTCTGTTGGGGCTAACTTGCTAAATTGTACCGTTGCAGTTTCGATGTGAGGAAGAAAAAAGGAAACATAGACTAGATTTGACATTGCGTAACGTTACTCGTACGATGGTCGGTAACTGTAGAGCTTTGTCATGTCGAAGGCTACAACTGTGTTTCAGTTTTGCAGTGTTACAGAGTTGACAACTCTGAAGCTGAAGGCAGCGCTGTAGCTCAGCAGGCTGCCACTGCTCTGCTTTCCTCCTGCACGGTCACTGTTCTCCTCCAGCGCTGGCCCTTTACATGGCGTATTGTTGTCGCACTTTGTTGCCACAGAATTAGTCAGTGTATAATCCCGTTTCTGCAACAAAAGACTTCTCGTAAATCGCGCTGAGCTGGCTGGACTCTGAAGAAGGGGCTCCAGCATGGGCTCTGGCTCATGTAGTAATGCGCAACGCCGAGTGTCTACACACTACACTGCACTAGTGCAAAAAAAACAAAAAAAAACGCATTTCCATAACAAGCATGGCGCTTTGACTGATTTCAATTCACAATGAAATGTCATTACATGATGGCACTTGACATTACAAGCCTATTTTGTCGCCTGGTGTGTCGTTATACCTTATTTTGGCGTTGCTTGCCCAATAATAAACTGTACCTTTCCTTGTCGTCGAGGCTAGCACCCTTATCTTTTGTAGCTTTTATTATGTATTTCCACCTGGAACTGAGGTTATACTGTACCTTAAAATTTAAAAAAAAAAAAGTTTTAAGCTACTCAAATGTAGCTTAATTACCTTGTAAACTCTCAGAAAAAAGTATTAAACTACAGGCCTGCCTTTTCTTGTTGCTGGAGTGGTTAGCTTCAAACCTACATCTTTTCTACCTTTTAATATCTGTCTTTTGTCAACAAAGGTGGATATACTGTACCTAAATGAATTAAGGTGCATGGGTTGCATTGATTCACTTTCAGACTAAAACGTTAAAGATACAAAGATATATCAAGGTAAAAGATACATACTAAAGGTAGAAAAATGTCTGTGTGTGTGTTTTTTTTAACATAGTCTCACTTTGACATAGTACTCACTTTAATTTGAATGTAATATCTCCATAATACTGTTTCCAATCACCATCTATAAACAGCTAGTTCCAAACCAAGTAGCTTACTACTAACTTACTACTATTACTGCAAGTAATAGTTTGTGTCAGAATAGTACTTCTTTGTAAAACCATATTATTTACCATAAATTTGGGATGGTAGTACGCTGAATTATGTGACCTCTAGCCTAGGTGCTGTTCTCATCCACACGTGTAGTGAAATGAAACTGAAGTACTGCAGCTGCCTTGTAGAAACCTGAGCTTTAATGCAATCATAATATGGCGGTTGTCACTTGTACACCTCTAAATGTCAAGACCACTTGCCTTAAAGCAATTTGCACATGACTCTGCGCGCCTTGCTGAGTGTCTGCATAAACCTGTTATAGATCCGTAATTACAATGGTCTGCATACATAGATGATGGTCCTGTTTAAGGTCGAACTTGCAAGAGATGCATAGACAGTGTTATCATTTAGCAGTAATGTATAGGTATATTTTCTGTTGCGGCGGGATCAGAGTGCAAATGCAAATCATCCTGTTTGATCTAAGAGCATGCTGGGTTTTCCCCATCTTACTTTCGCTGCTCACTTGTTCTAAGCAAAGGCAATCCAGCATGCTGTTTTTTTTTTTTTTTTAATGAACAACCTGGTGAATCTTGCAGGAGCTCATTCCTAAATTAGCATATTGCATTCATATATTAAAGGTTGGTGCTGAGAATGAGGAACTGCTTACTTTAAGTCATCAGACCTGAAAATAAGAAATGGTGTCCTGGGGTCTTAGTTGCAGCATCTGCATGATCTAGATCTCCGACCTGATTCATCATAAATCAGCACCTCCTAATTTACACATAGAAAGCTATTTTGTCAGTGTTTTGCAGGAGGCAAATTCAGAGCTGATAAAACCAAAGAATAGTTTCCATGGAGAAGTGTTTTACTGCTGACAATTGTTAAGCTTGGAAAGTGTAAATTGTTTTGGGATCTGAAGGCTCTCGTATGAAAAAATGGTTGAAATAAAGGCCTTAGGTGCACTTGGTTCACAAACACCACTGAACAAATGAAAATATGGCATATACTGTTAATGCATTATATATATTAAGGCATGTTTATGCCTAATATAATGTTATTTAATATATTCAGAACTGTAACTTAGTTTCATTTCTTAATGTAAAGTGCCTGATACATTTACCCACTTGCTTTGGATTGTATGTAGCTTTTTCCCTTTCTTTTTCGTTGTGTTTGTGTGTCTCTCTATCTCTCTCTGTCTCAGTCTCTCTGAAATCAGAGGATAAATAATAATTGGTAAACTTACAGTTAAGTTTTCCAAGCGTACAGTTGATTGCGTTCTCATGTTTTCTGCTGTGACTCACAATGTGGTATGATTGGTGGTTTGCTGAAATGAGTGTGAACCCTTAAAGTGTTTTTTTTTTCATCTCTGTATGCACTGGAGTCAAAAAGATTATAAATGTAACTGCATTGCTCTCTCTTCAGGTTGTCACCCATGAACACACAACGGAAGTCAAGTTCCAGGAGTTTCAAATTGCATTGATACACTAGGAGTAGAAGACGACTTGGTACAAAGGAAAGCAATAGACATGTCTGAGGGTCTGTCAGTTGACACTGTGATTTCTGCTAATGGGATGTTGCAGTTTTGCATTTTAAAGCTGACTTCCATTCCAACTATGCTTAGCAGATTTGGATGACCACAGACTCTTTAAAAACCTCTAAGTACATTTGTGAATAAAGAGGGACCTAGAAGTTTGACCACATTGGAGAGAGCTTAGTGTGGTTTGGAGGATTGAACTCTTCTTTACCCCTTCACATGCTCACTCCAGCCCTCTCTTACCATCCTTATTCATGGTAGTCATGAGTTTGCCAGCTCAACAGAAAGCCAACACAAAGAGGACAGGCAAACGCATCACTTTCTTTAACGACCAGGGCGTTGCAATGAAAGAAGCTTCTCAGCGCACAGAGGGCTCCTACTATGGCATGGGGGCCCCTCCCTCAGAGTCAGGCCACAGTGAGGCTCCGGGTGTAGAAAGCTCCACGGCTGATGCGCCGCATATGTTTCTCAATTCTGTCATTTTTAGCCCAGAGAAGGGCAGCCAGAACCGAGGCCATTACCAACAGACTATGGCTATGAAGTGGTCACACCAGGAACTATCCCAGCAACCTCAGCAGAGACCTACAGCCTGGTCTCAGGGTGTCACAACAACGACTTGGGCTCAGAACTATCCTCCATACCTGGGAGCACAGACTGGGTTTGTGAAGCAGGTACCTGATGGCACTGCAATACCACAGCAGCAGCCAGCTGCCATTAGGATGGCAGAAAAGCAACAGGCACCTAACACAGGCGGTGAAGCCTTTAGGGATGCTTCTAAAGCCAGCAGCGGTCTGGATTGGGAGCAGCAGCAGCAAGCCTTTCAGCAGTGTCACAAACCTGCACTTTTCAATCCCCAGCAGAATGTGACGTCCACCACTGGGAACACATCAGTGCTTCAGCCCTTTCAGTTAGCTTTCGGGCAGCCCAGGCAAAACTTGGCAGCAGGCTATTATCAGGTATTCCATGGTAACAGAACCTTGCAAAATGTGAATTTTGTAAACAGCACCCAAACAAATTCCCAAAATCGAATTCAGCAGCAGCTTCAGCAGCAGCAACAGCAACTTCAGCAGCAGCAGCAGCAGCAACTTCAGCAGCAGCAGATCCAGAGACTGATGTTCCATAAACAACAAATTCAGCAGCAAACTCAACAGCTAGTACACCAACAACAACAACAAATACTGCAACAACAGTCACAACAACTAGCGCAATCACAACAGACACAGCCACAACAGCAAGCACAGCATTTAAACCAGATCCAGCAGCAGTCGATACAACAGATACAAATACAACAGCAAGCACAGCCACTACAACAGCAATTGCAGCAACATTTGCAAAAATCTCAGCAGCTGCAGCAAGTGCAACAGCCCCAGTCACTAAATCAGCAAAAAGCCGAACAACTACAAAAGGTGCAGCAGAATCAGCAAGCAGTGGAATATTCCTCTGCTGGCAAACAACCGCAATCGCTTTCCCAACCCGAGCAATCAACAGGGCAATCCCAGGACACACCTGAATCAACGCAACCCCAGGATAATGCTTCGCAGTGCCCTCCTGTCCTTCCTCAGGCATCCACTGAGACACAACAGCCTGGACCACGGAGGTCTCGGCGCCTCTCCAAAGAGGGTGGAGGACAGGCGACAGAGAATCCTGTCCTCATGCCTGCTGAGCAACAGACTCAGGGCTCTCATAATGGGGCCACTGAAGCAAGTGAGGCTGGAGCCAAGCAGGCCATCCGAGCTGCTCCTACAGGGGTTATCCAGAGCACACGGCGAAAGAGAAGGGTGTCCCAAGAGGCCAACCTGGAGACGTTGGCGCAGAAGGCCTCTGAGATGGAGTCCTTACCTTCACACACAGTCAAGGTAAGTTCAGCAAGGCACTATACTTTGTACTGTGAAATGAAAGCATGATTACTGTGCTCCGTTGACTGTGGTCACTCGTGTGGAAGTCTTGCCTGATAGCATGTGCACAGAAACCATTTTGAAATGCCTACTGGTTCTGCAGGATTCGCTACTGTACTGTAGCAGAATGCTTTCAGCAGAATGTGAATAGAACAGGTGCTGCTGTTCTAGCTCACATGTCTATTCAAACCAGTGCCTCTGCTGACACCTCATGTGCAAATACAAGTGATTGTTCTCTGCCGTTAGGCCTACACTCAGCAATTCTCTCTCGTATATTAAGTGTATATGTATATAAGCATAAGCACTCGGCATAATTTAGGGTCACAGACTAATTTAAGTTAAATCATAATTCATCAGATTGGCACTTTTTTTTTGCATGCACTATGTGTGGGTTTGCTTGGTTTCCCTGAAGAAGCAGCTAGCGGATATATTAGGTCTTGTATTAGGCATTAGAGTGCACAGTGCTAAAGGTTATGCCTATGTAGACTTTAGAGTTCCTCATTTTAAGTTCAGGGTGGAGTTGGAAGTTGGCAGGAGCGTTCTAACCTCCCTGGCTGAAATGGCTCAAAGTTTATGAATAAAATGTGTGGGTACAAAAGCAAAATTGTAATTTTTCCTTATGACATAAATACAGAGAAGTAAAATTAGTAAAGTACATATCATACAGTTCTTGAGTAACATAACTCTATTATCTGTGCTTTGTATGTATTTATTAATAGATTCATACCAAAAAAATTAACAACCACTGTAAGAAATTAAAATGTGTTGCACATCCATCTGTGCATACCAGTTGATTATGGCTGATTACATACTGATAGATTTCTTTTAGCTGAGCGATTCAAAAAAAAAAAAGAAAAAAAGTTGGTTAGAATATGCTTGAATATTTATCAAATCTATGCATGTGTCTAGACGTGTTTTGTCTTTTTCGTTTCTATTGTTCCTAATGTGGAGACTTTTCTGGAGCATGTTATTTGTTAAGTTTGTGTTATATAAGTCTCTTTTTAAGAAAATCAGCAGCTCCAGTAACAGTACATTGGGTGTGTGGGTGCATGTGCTACTGACCTCAGGCACTGCATGAGTAGCTCTTAAAGTACACTCCAGTAAAGAAACATAACCCATGCTAACCAGTGCAACAATGGAAAAAACTATACCTGCCCACACTTGAGTAGGTAAAAAATTTCTCAAGAACTTTTGGATTAGACTGTTGTTGTTGTGTATGTGAGCCAGGACTGGGCTCCAGCTTGGGGAAGGTTAAGTGCTGGAAATTCCTGCTGTTGCAAACTCAAGTGTCAGCTGTGGTAGAAATGATATTTATTTGTATGCGAGTTGTTTGTTTTTGTGTGTTATTTCTTCGGATTGAGGATTTTTTTTCGTGGGTTTGTGTGCAGTTAAAATGAAGGAGTCTGTCCATGTATTTTTAATTCAGTGCTATGAAATGTTCTCGTGCTTGTGTTAGTCTGGTCACTCAGAGAAACAGGAAATGTCTAGAGAATACAGGAAATAAGGCTTTTGCAGGAGGGTTTGTTCTGTTCCTCAGAATTGAGTGAAATTGTATTTAAAATAAAGGGGATTTGAAAATTGGTGGTAATCGAGAACTGCTTTTCGTTTCTATTAAGTGTAAATGCAGCTCAATGAGAAGAAAGGAACTTTGGCTTTGTGTCCACCTATGTAACCGCAATAAAGCTTAGATTTATTATCCTGAGAGCTTGTAGTTACATGCCTTTGTTTCAACATGCTATTGATACAAGTTACCGTTGCATATTTGTGCATGCATATTGCCTTCTTCTGGCAAACGGTTATAACCTGCAGAGTGAATTCAGGAGCTTTTTTTTTCTGTTAAAAGAGAAACACTGGAATAGGAAATTATAGTATCAGTTGATATATGGTTAACATGAGGTATCAGCTTTAACTCACTGTTCTTACATGTACCAAAGGCATAAAAATGTAAGCCCATGTAATATCCTTTCTGAGAAATGAAAGAGTCTGAAACACAACATAATGGCTGTGTCCTACCTAGTTATTTCCAATACTCATTTACCCGATATTTCCCACTCTACTCATTACACTGCATCCATGGTGTTCCTCAGCTGAGAATGAAATGCAGCACCTCCGAAATAATTTCTGTATTTCCATCAATTTTCATCTTCTTTTTCAAGTGCCCATATAATCTGAAGAAGCTTTTTTTAGTGATATGTGGTCAAAGTATAATTAGAATAAATTATAACCATGTAGACAAGTTTGTAATTTGCCAGTCTGTGTTTATATGTAAAGGTTCTCTGTGATATGTGTTACATATGTGTAGGAGTCTCACAGGTCCTGGAGCCCCCCGGCATCTGGCCCCGGTCGAGGGGTTGGAGAGATGGAGGGTTTGAACGCCAAACGTGCGAGAGATGAGAGCCTGGTGCCTCTGGTGATCCCAGTGTCCGTTCCTGTACGGCGGACGGACCCCACTTCTTTGGACCAGGAGCAAACCTCTCTCTCAGCCAGCTGGCCCCATCGGCCCAGTGACCTAAACCGGAATGACCACAAACCCTCTGTCATCGTCACACGCCGCCGCTCGCTACGGAACTCTCTGTCTGAGAGCTCGAGCCAGGTGAGTGTGTCACAGAGCATCGGTAGCGATCCTCTGGCCACAATCTCTTTTTGCTTTTTGATCCCCTGTATCCTCCATAAGTTAAAACCTGGATTAAAGCTTCCACCATAATCCCTAGTGTTTGTTTTTCATCCTTTGAAATCTAATCCCGACCATGCTCTCCTTTCCTCCATCACTTTTTTTACTTTCTTTTTCCACCACAGAGAGAGAATAAGCAAGCAGTTAATTCAAACTAAAGCAAACTAAAGTTCCCATAAATATCATCTTTTAGTCACCACACGTGTGCCTCTCTTTTCATACTCCAGAATGGCGGAGCTGAGCTTGTTGGTGACGTAGACGGCAAATCATCCAAGGCGAAACGGCGTCCTCGGCCGGAGCCGCTCTTCATCCCTCCGCCCAAAGTGAGCACACTGATTGCGCCACCTGTTTACTCTAGCATCACGCCTTACCAGAGCCACCTTCGCTCGCCAGTAAGGCTGGCTGATAACCCGCTCACGCTGCCCCCTTACACCCCTCCACCCATCCTCAGCCCTGTGAGAGAGGGCTCGGGCCTTTACTTCTCAACCATACTCTCTGCTGCTGCGGCTGTCACAGGAACACAGGGCCTACCGCCACCCGCGACGCCCAAATCAGCCACCCGTAGCCTCCTCCGCTCTAGTGAGTGCCCTCACATGCACCTCCTTCTGTATTGTAAATTCTTACTATTTGTAGGGTTATTGTGAATTTGTTGAACAAACACTGGTGCATATCAGAAAGTGGATTCAACATGCATTCGGGAATAATTGTTGGTGAATGCAGATGATTGTTGTAATTAGCCTTGGCTGTATTTGTGTGTCAGTGATGGAATCACTTGTTTTGTTGTTGTGTGTATAGATAGCACTGAGATTACTCCTCCAGTGTTGTCTGCTATGAGCGAGGCTACTCCTGTCAGCGTCGAACCGTAAGTACCGACGACGTCTCACACACACATACAACCACATACTGTTAAGTCCTTGACCTACTTCCACATCCAAATGGAAGTGCAGTAGGCATCATCATTTACAGTAACAGCATTCTTTCTCTCACTTCCACCTCTCACACACATCACTTTTGTAAAAGTGATCGGCCTTAACGGTACTGCTCAGTCTGCGTGTGCCTACATGTGTATTATATAATGTTTGGCAGTGAATCTGCTATTCTGACTTTTTTCAGCTTGACTGTAAACGCTGTCAGTTTTGGGTGACTGTTTCAGTGTCACTAGTCTTGGCTGCGGTAGTGGTGTTTCTGTATGTGTGTGTGATGTGGGGTTTCAGCAGAGAGTGTAGCGACGAGATATTATCTCTGTTTGGCACCAGCTGATTTGTCTATATCTTTAATGTTTAACCCTGAGTGAAAAACACACACACACACACACACACACACACACACACACACACACACACACACACACATATATAGACATACAGATAATTCATGCAGACTTTCCAGAAGTGTGCTTAAGGCGTGGTGTTGTGTAAAAAGGTTCACATAGCTGTCCTAAAGCATACTACCACATACACTTACTAACTCTTTAGTAACTCTGAGCATGTCACTTTAAACCATTAAAATAATATGTGTACAATAATGCATGGTTAATATATTAAATCTTTAAAAAACTACTAAAATGACGTACTCCTCTAGCCATATTTAAAATACCAGGATCAGTATAACTGAAAGTCCAGTTCGGCCCTGCTATCTATTTGCCACGGGTTGATACAAGTGAAATTTCACTTTGACTCTCAGTTTACATTATCATAATCTTAGTGATTTATTTCAGTGTTGCCCAGCCGGTTCATATTAGTTCAAAACAAATGAAATGCAGTTCATGATTGACATTAGATAAGTTGCCTGGTTAGCTACCTGCTGAAGTAACTTGTATTTGTCACGGTTAGATATGAATGAGATTTCACTATCCCTTTTTTTAGTAGTTTATTTAACAGTGACCAAACCTGTCAAAATATACAACTATTTTGCTCATAGCTAAGGTTCTGTGACTAAGGATTCTGAGTGTCATGTGATCCTCTAATATTGGATTGGATTGGTCTAAATAGTGGAGAAACACAGATGAAAGTACTAACTAAGAAATTAGACTTTTGTGTTGTTATCAAATTTGACCCAAACACCAATTTATACAATCCAAGAGGTGCTTTATGCGTTTGAGTTTTGAGAGAATTTAACATTAACAACTCTAGAAGTCAATATCATAGTTAGCAGACCGCACACACACACACACACACACACACACGCACACAAATTTGTCTTGCATTGATTTTTTTTATGCTTACTTATCTTCACCCGGGCTTTTCCTCATGTTCCTGATGTTCCTGTAGTTGAGTGAAGTTTTAAAGGTGTATACATCAGCCACATATATAAACCCCCTTATCTACCTGATCTCTGCGTCTAGACAGAAATATAAATCACCCTTTAGCAACTTGGAACAGTTGGCTATGAATAGCCTGGAGTGCTAATGTTGTGTAAATTATCCAAGGCCAAAGTCTAACTCGCTCTTGCAGGCCTATAGGTCAGAAAGGCAGCTCTTCCAGGCTGATAATCTCCCAGCATTACCCAGCAGGGTGGTAAAGCAGCATGTGCTAAATTACCACCTACGTAACGTGCACCTCTGAGTGTATCCTAAAAATAGGCTCTTAAAAGCTGATGTTGCATTTCTGGTATGAAAGTAAAAATATTTCACACAATATTTAAGCATCTTTTTAAACATGTCCGTAACATGTTAATCAAAAGAGCCAATTATGTGTAAGAGAGATTCTGGATGTAGGATATGGATTTGTTAAAAAGCGATAACAGTGATATTAGGATTGCCAGTTGTTAACTTTTCCGCATAAATTCCTAATGATTTTCAGTTGTGTCAGCTAAGTGCTCCTCTTTGAACCTTGGATCATGATTGGTAAAGCAGAAAGGCTTGGATTTAAACTGAACCTCACGAAGAATGACACTGCTTTATAATGCAAATATACTTCATTGTTTAGTTTTCTAACGAAATGCTGATAGTCAAGGTGCATGTTTTTTTTAATACATATTCTCTTTGTTATTAACAATACAGCTGTCACACTGAAATGATTATTAATTGATCATGATTCTTTTCATGGCTGTACAGTAAAGTATACAATTTATATGTATAAATATGCTCTCAGACTCTCTCTCTCTCTCTCTCTCTCTCTCTCTCATGCTTTCACACTGTTTCTCAGGCGAATAAACATTGGGCAGAGGTACCAGGCGGAGGTGCCTGAGCTGAAGGAGCGCTCGGCTGCGCAGCTCGACCCACACAAGGCTGAGCTGGTGTGGGCGCCACTGCCTGAGCTGGAGTCCAAAGGCCAGCCGCAGGAGAGAGGTAGCTCTATTCAATCACAACATACTCTGCTTTTCTATTCGAGTGCTTTTTAAGCTGAAAGTTGTAGAGAAGCTTTTCCTTGTTTTGCCGTTGTATAACTACCTCTTTGTCGTGTAAAAACTATTATGCAAGTATTGTACAGACCAGTCAATCTGAATTGTGTGGCAAAACAGACAGCAGAGGAAGGCATAAATTTGTGTGTGTACATAATTAATTAATGAAAGTATAACAGCAATTTATTTTACAGTAGCTGAATCTATCAGTATACGTAAGAACGGCCACAATGTAGTTTGTTACCAGTGTTAGTAACTACTAAGCAAGCTTGCACTTGTCACAGCTAGTCATGAGTTGGGTTTCAGTATTTGAGTGTCAATTTGCATATTTAAGCATATACACATCTGGGTTACAAAGTAAAGGCAAAAAATAGCAAGATGGCCTACACAAGGTGCCTTTAGCACAGCTATAGCGTGCCTCGGCACAGAGTCTCAGTGAGGCCTTATGCCCTGTGGATGGGGTCATTGTCATCATCAGGATAGTAATGTTTCATTATAAAGGTGATCAGTCAATCAAGAATAACTTTTTGTATTGATTCTCAGTGAAGCCAGAGCATTACAGCAAAATGTCCCTGACAGCGTAACAGAGATACCGGGTCACCTTAGTGTAGGGGTCAAGCGTCAGTCCTGTACTGTTCTCTTGGTATACCCCACTTATTTTCTTGACCACTTGTAGATCATTGCTGATGGGTTTTTGCAAACCTGAACTCTCAGATGTACATTTGTCTTTGTAATGAGCGCTTTATGCACTGCAATCCTACTACGATATACCTCTCTATGTACAACAGCCTGTGGTGTGGACAGGCTGTTCTAATCAAGTACTGCACTGACAATTCAGACCCCTGAAGATCAGTTGCTCTTCTGTTGGACAAACGCACTAGCATTACGCATTACAGTCACTGATTTGTGGACTTTCAGCCACAATGTCTAACCCTATGTAAAGATTTGTTCTAAATGTATAATAAAACTCTAAATGTATATGTCCCTGTAGTCATGTTTCCTACTGAAACGCAGTCAGCAAGGTCTTGCCATCTGCCTGCAATAAAGAACTCCTCTTTCACAGTCCAAAATTAATATTAATATATATTTTTATATATGCCACAGAGCATGTAAAGTGTTCAATTCTATCAAGCCGTTTGTCTGGAGCTCACATCTGCACTTAGTATGTTACTCCACTCATTGAATCGGATTTTTCCTTTAATTTGTCACCTGTCTGTGTGTGTATATGTAATGTACACTCATTGTCCACTTTAATAGAAACACCTTTACACCTGCGCATTTATGCAGTTATCCAATCAGCCAATCATGTGGCAACAGCGCAATGCATAAAATCATACAGATACCGGTCAAGAGCTTTAGTTACAGTTCACATCAAAATAGGGAAAAAATGTGATCTCAGTGACTTTAAGCATGGCTACCAGATGGGCTGGTTTGAGTATTTCAGAAACTGCTGATCTCCTGGGACACACAACAGTCTCTAGAGTTTAAACAGAATGGTGCAAAAAAGCAAAAAAGAACTTGTGTGCATAGGGTTTATAGGCTGAAACACAAAGTCACAGAGATTTTTCTTCATTCTGATGTTTGATGTGAACATTAACTGAAGCTTTTGACTTGTATCTGGACGGGTTTTTTCTGCATTGCCCTGCTCTCTCAGATTACATGAAGTACATGAATGTGCAGGAGTATCGCTGTTCCTAATAAAGTGGACGGTGAGTGTATGTAATGTGTATGTATACATAGATTGATGTGTCTGTTTATGTGGGTTTGTGTGTCTGCAGTGAATGACCTCATGCACCTGGCCTGCTCCAGTGCACTGTGTGGAGGAGGGACCAATCAGGAGCTGGCCATGCACTGTCTCCACGAGTGCAAGGGTGATATCATGGTGAGTGCGAGATGATGTAAGACTACACCAGCGTGATCTCAATGAAACGCACTGCCTTTGTCCTCTAAACCCATTTACTTTCCTATAGTGCTTTATGAAATATCCACAGGGATATAAACAAAGGGATATGATTTCATGTCCTAAACCGACTGCATTACAATGCGTTTGGTCATGGGCCCTCATGTCACGTGTTCATGTGGCTGAATAATCACTGCCTGCATGTTCACATAAACACAAATGAGGGGAATTAGATATGTGTTTGTGTGTGCTTTATGTTCACACAGCTGAACCAGCAACAGCAGTGCAGAGGCCAGCCTGATAGTGCTGAGCTGTCAACTCTGCTGCCATAGCAACCTGCTGTCAATACCAGAGACACGTGCTGTCACACGTGCTACTGTGTTTAAGCTGCAAGCTGTTTTGATCTGAATGCCTGTTCTGCTGCATTGCTTTGACCCCTTCTTTTCCCCAGATAGCGTTCTTAAACATGAATTTGTACTTCTGCATCTGCGAAACTGCAAAATATACAAGGGTGACGGTCTGACATTCTCATAGGTGTCTGCCAACATCAGCGTCTGCACAGGTGTTTAGTGTTGCATGCACCAAACCATGCGATGCAAAAAAAGAAAAACGAATATGCAAGTGTCATGTTTCGCTGTGGTTGTAAATTCAGGGTACTAGATGCAATAAGGAAGAACTTAGTCATTTTAAATTTAGTTTGCAAGGGAGGCATAGTGGTGTAGCAAATAGTATTGCTGTGTCAGAGCTCCAGGGTCCTCGGGTTCCCCAGAGCTCGGGTTACTGTCTGTTTGGAGTATCCCTTCCCAAAAACAGTGCTGGTAGGTGCATTGCCTCTAGGTTTGAAAGACTGATGTAATATGCATGCATGGTGCTCAGTGATGGACTGGCATCCCATCCCATGAGCAGGATGTATTCCTGCCTCATTCCCGCTGTTCCCGAGATAGGCTCAGGATCCACTGTGACCAAGGCAAAGACAAAGTGGTTTGATGAATAAAAGAATTAATGAATTTATGGAAATATTACAATAAATAGTTCTCTGATTACCGTCTGTTTTTCCTAGCACATCTCTGAATATGTACCCAGAGATGCACCATTGGACTACTTGCGTGCAGTAATTCACTGTCACCTCCTTATCTTTTTGTAATTGTTTTAAAGATGGGCTGCGTACGTGTTTATAATGTTGCACCTCTACTGCCAACCAATCAAGCTGCTCCATTTTGCTTTTGCACTACTTCTGGTTTGGGTAATGTAATTAGTTGGATTTCGTCCTGACCACAACTCCACCAGATACATTTCCCTGCTCAAACAGTTAGTGCTGCTCATCACACATCATTGGTGCTGTGCATGCTGCTCCTTTGCAAGCCTCTGCGAGTCATCCTGAATCCCATTTGCTGCGATTTAGCTCAGATACATTTATGTGCACCTTTGCAGAAGTAGAAATCAGCCCTCAGTGTTTACTGCTTCTTCTTATTTGCACTGATGAGACTCAGGCTACGAGTCTGCTGTTTAACAAGCCGTTGCCATCTGTGCTCAGGAAAAGACACAGAGCGATTTGTTCTTTTTCGTGGGCCATCTATGGTTTGCAGCTTGAGAAATAAATCGACAGATTACATTCAAGATGCAGAGAGAGATAGAGAGAGGTAGAGAGGAATATTAGCCAGTGCCTGGTGCTGCTTGGTTAAACGCCTCCAGCGAAATACTCTTGCCTACGTTGCCAAGGAGATGGAGAGTGTCTGGCTCTACTGTGTGTTTCTCTTTCTTTTCTCTTTGTCTCTCGTTTTCTATCTCTCTCTCTCTCGCTTGCTCGCTCGCTGCTTTTTGCTGCATGTGCGAGATATCGTACTCTTTTGTTCTCATGTCTTCTTATATAATTAAATCCTACACAGCTGGCCATGACTTTGCCTTGTTATTGTCTTCAGCAGCTCTGGCCAATCATTTAAAGATGTTGTTATCTCAGATCAAGTTGAAATCACTCTTGTGCCTCCTCTTGTTTTTCCAGGGAGCCCTTACCCTCCTTCTTTTGAAAAACCCCATCTTTCCCAAATTTCATCCTCTGGCAGATTACCACTACTCCGGTAAGTACCCAACACCTCATTTTGTCATTTTTTCTTTTGTCTCCACCTCTATCTTTCCACATTACCCGCCTTTAAACTACTGAGCTTGGCTTCTTGCCTCTCTGTCCCAGTAGGGACTTTTTCTGTGCTGGAATTCCATGCAATGCTCTCTGTCTCTCAGCCATAAACCATACCAGCTGAGTACTGGGGGAGGGCAGGGGTGGCTGGGATTACTGGGTGAAGGAGTGGGGGTGGGTCAGGGTTGCCTATTGGAGATGTACAGAGTGGGTGAGGGGAGAGAGAGAGGAGGGAGAAAGAGAGTGTGGGCAGCGTGTTGGCGGCGTGTGCTTAATCCATAAACGAGGACAGGAGCACTATTGTTTATGTGCCAGTATGTGTCCTGGCTGTGTGCCTTGTGTGTATCTTTGTGAGTGTGTGTATATGTGCACAAGCTCGTTTGCTTCAGACTTCACAGTAATTACCTGACTCATGTCCTGGTCCCGCCATCTCTCCATCAGGCTCAGACAACTGGACACCTGAGGAAAGACGCTGCTTCAACAAGGGCATCTCTACCTACAAGAAGGACTTCTTCATGGTGCAGAAAATGGTATGACCTCACATTTCATTATCCTTTATTACAACATGCACAAAAAAACATGCGTGTTTCTATCACACATGCAGTGAGTAAGCCAAAAAAAAAAAACAGAGGCTCAGACATTGAGCTATAACTTTTCTTTAAACCATTAAAGAACAATGCTTAAGCCATTCAGAACACAGTGGTCACCTCCCTCCTGAATAAAAACACATCACTGCTAAAACATGGTTAGGTTTTGGATATTGGCCTCACTATGTGCTTTTCATTGACACCAAGCATTGTTGAAAATAATGATCTCATTATAGCCAGCAGTAACTTTTGTACAGTNCAGAGTGTACAGTAGTAGGGACAGAGTGTACAGTATACAGAGTGTACAGTATACAGAGTGTACAGTAGTAGGGACAGTGTACAGTAGTAGGGACAGAGTGTACAGTATACAGAGTGTACAGTAGTAGGGACAGAGTGTACAGTATACAGAGTGTACAGTAGTAGGGACAAGAGTGTGCAGTGTACAGTAATTAAGGGAGCAGTCAAGATCTCATCAGATAAAAAGTCATTTTGCTTTTAACAAGAAATTTAGATATAATAATGAATAGTAATACATAGTATCAGAAATCAGTGTTTATGTATAGTTTATATTTGTGTGCCTGCACTTCACACTATTCCAGGTCCTTTCACTTTCTCTCTAACCTTCTTTCCTTTCATGCTTAACGCCTAGGGCCATGCTCACAATCTCGGTCTCTAAAAGAATTTGGAACATAACATAACATTTACATAATGCTACGTTTCCACTTACATGACTGCACAATTTATTACCTTTCCACCAATAGAATTACATTTTGATTTCACTTGATTTACATCATGCTGCATATTCACTATTGCACGCAACTGGTGTGGACAGTGCAACAGAAGGTCCTCTTGCCTATCTATCTATCTATCTATCTATCTATCTATCTATCTATCTATCTATCTATCTATTTAGCTAGCTAGCTAGCTAGCCCTAGACTTTCACTCTGTTGCATCGTTATTTGTGGAATAGGTGTCTGCTTTCCTAAGTGCTGTGTTCATGTGCCACATTGTTGTTTGATTCGAAGGTAAACTCCAAGACAGTGGCTCAGTGTGTGGAGTTCTATTACACCTATAAGAAGCAGGTGAAGATCGGCAGGAATGGCACGCTCATCTACGGAGAAGCAGAGCTTCCTGAAACACGGCCCACAGAGGAGGAAGTGGACTATAAAGTAAGCCTGTGTGTTTGTACATGTGTGTTGAATCTCATATGGACAGGTGCAGAGTGCTAGGGTTTTTAATCTTATCTGCTGCCCTGAACAGGGTTCACAGAGATTTGATTTGCGAAAGGAAGAGGAAGAGGACAGGAAGTGGGAGGTATTAAGGGACAGGAAGCGAGAGAGCAGCCCTGACAGGGTGACACAATCTCTACAGGCCAGTGAAAATGTGAGTATCAAGTTGTCCAAGCATTGGGATAAATATAAAGGTGGAAATTATTTTAGAATATTTAATAAAATACCTCAGTAACTATTATGTTTATCATAAATGAATAAAATAAAATAAGAATATAGCTATCTGATATCCAGATTATTATAACTTGCAACATTTCTGTGAGACATGTCTGGTGCCCTCTTGTGGCTAACGGCTGTAACAACAGCATGCTGCAGTAGCTGTAGTAAAACATGAGTATACTGCAGACTGAGTCCTGACATAAGCAGTGATAAAAACATCTCACTTATGATTTCCTCCTGTGACTGACTGTAATCCGCTTATCCTCCAGACTGCAGCAGTACTGGTCTTAAGGAATCAGGAAGATGGAAGACGGGACCATCCAGCGGTTGCGGTGAGCCATGCCCCCACAGTGCCTCCTAAACCACGGCCAGAGAGCACGGTGCAGAAGAGCGGGGTCGGGACAAAAGCCTCTGCAGGACAAGAGGGAGAATTTCCCTGCAAGAAATGTGGAAGGTGAGCCAGCATTAAAGCAGAAAGCTGTGCTGGTGTTGAATAAGCACCAAATCTATGTAAGGAATAGAAAGAGTTAAGTCAGCATTTAATTTAAGTCAAATTGTTCTAGGAACAGGAAGAGTAAGAGAGCATGTGATCCAGTTTTTAACACAGATAAACCTGCCAATAGTCTATAAATGATTCTTCTCTTATCACTGGCCTGACTTTAAGGCGACACAAGAATATTAATATGTTACTCAAAATAGAGGTGGTCAACGTAGCCATCATATTTTCACATAATTTTTAATGTCAGTGGTGTATGGCAGGGGTATTCTACTAAAACCTGTAATGGCCCAGCTGCATAAAATTCCTTGCTTACAAAAGTTCTGATAAACAAATAGCTTGACTGATTGCCAATGACTTAATACTTAATACTTCAACATTAGTGATGATTTATGACTATAAATACCACATATCAGCCAATCATATGGCAGCAGTACAATGCATAAAGCCATGCAGATACAGGTCAAGAGTGTCAGCTGATGTTCACATCAAATATAAGAAAAATTGTGATCTCTGACTTTAATCATGGCATGGTTGTTGGTATCAGATGGGCTGGTTTGAGTATTTCAGAAACTGCTAATCTCCTGGGATTTACCCACACAGCAGTCTCTAGCGTTTACGCAGAATGGTACAAAAAAACATTGAGTGAGCGACCGTTCTGTGGGAGTAAATGCCTTGTTGATAAGACTGGTCAGAGGAAAATGGCCAGATTGCTTCGAGCTGCAAGGAAGTCTTTAGTAACTCGAATAATCACTCTTAACAACCGTGTTGAGCAGAAAAGCATCTCAGGAAAGCATCACAAAACCTTCAATCGAACCTTGGGGTCTGGCTCTAACAGCAGAAGACCCCATCAGGTTCCACTCCTGTCAGCCAAGAATAGGAATCTGATGCTATCATAGGCACAGGCTCACCCAAACTGGACAGTTGAATATTAGGGGGAAAAAAAAGTCATCTGGCCTTTTTACAGTCTTTATAAAATGTGTAAACAATCAAGTGACTAGCTGTGCTTCTTAATATCTCATTAGTCTGTATAAATCACTCCAATTCTTTTCTAGCCATCTTTTCATCTTCATTTGATCTGTGTGTATTTGAGAGAGCCACGACTTCTCTGTTTTACTGTCTGATGTCTAATTTATGCTTTAACAGATCCACACTGGTACAAGCAGGCGTCAGAATGATGTGCTGTTCGACACTGTGTCATGTGCCATGAACATTTTTTAATTACCTGTGATCACATTGCCAGCATCTGTTGTTACTGATCTGACACGTAATGCTGAAAATATCTTTAAAGCTGTTAGGATTTTTTTTTATGCAACCTTGTTTCTGTATGTGCAGCAGTTTTGCAATGTTTAAAGGCAAACGTGTCACTTCCCTTTGTAATTATGCTCAAGTGCAAAATCAGGTTCATGCTCATGTAACCCTTTGATATGGGTTTAAATCCTGCTATCCAGGACCTCACCATGTTCTCGACATCCCTGAAGCGTCAGTTTAAGAACTGGCTTTAGCTGTATCTTGTTTTCCTGTACCTTTGTTGCGTATAGCAGGGACACGATCTGTATTTAATAGGGAAAGCCTGTGAGTAATCTGCATCAGAGTACATCAGAGTTGAGAGCAATAAAACATAACATCTGATTCCAATAAGAGGTCTCATATCAGTAATGGCAATGGCTGGCACTGTTATTATCAACTGTCTCTTAGCAACGGAAAGTTCTGCGTAGTGTTAAATGCCATGCCCTCTGCTGTGTGCCTGTCTGCCCAGTGACTGAGTGCAGGTTGTGTGTGCACGTGTATGATATGAAATATGAAAAGCTCTCGTATGCTCTGTTTTTCTGCCCACTCACCATTGGCCAGTGCTGCTCACTTGCATTTTGCCAGTGCATCTGCTCTCTCTCGCTTTGTCAAAAGACGAATCTTGCTCGTACTTTGCGTTCATCACACTCTGTGGTCATATTTTGTGAACGGTTTATAGTGATGTGTTTATATGAAGCATCAACTTAAGCATCCGATCTGTATCATCAAACCTCATTCTCATAATCTATTAACACCAGAAAATGCACAACAGTTCACTGTGTTTATGTGAGTAACAACATGAGCTGATCTCCTGTACTTTTATTTGATCTAAATTGATTTAAATATCGTAATAAAAGGTTTGTAATGCAGTAATTTAGTCATGGCAATTGCTAAATGCTACAGAGTTTAAACAATGATGAGACAATGCTGTTCTAGGTGGTGTGATCCATTACACTTAAGCCTGCCCTTAAGTGTTTTATTCCTCTCATACCACAGCAATTTGGCAATAATTATAATTAAAAAAATGTATTAATGAACAAGTCCTACTTTATAGTAGTTTAGAGCAGTGTATAGTTACGTTTGATGTTGTTGAACATCTGTGAAACAAGTTATTTCCTGTTATCACTATAAACAGTCACTCCCTCACCAACATCTCTCTTGAAGTTAATAAGAAAAACGCTGCTCATTACAGAGGTTACAGAGAAACCACACAATTCAAAGCCCTTTGTCCTGAAGACCTTCCTGTGTCAGAAAACTTTTGCAAAGTGCTGCCACTAGAGACTCCTATAAACTCCAAAAATATTATATAATATTGTTATATAAGTGTCTCCTCACAGAAAACATCACCTTCATCTCCCTTTTCTTACTTTTCTGTTTGAGCATTCAACATGCAAATGTAAGATTACTATAGAAGCAATAATGTATTAGGACGAGTGCATTAAGATGAACCTGCGGTTTTTGTTGAGTCAGAACTGTCTGAGCCGTTCTGTTCTACAAATTCATTTTTTATGTCAAATGCGGCCACGCAGTTGGCTAAATTAACCCTGTGACACATAATGTGTAAATGAAAAGGTACTGTTCTTACATTGTTGGCGCCCATGACAGATATAGTGCCTCCCCACCACATAAACCTCAACTGAACTCCTCCGAGTATGACAATCCTTATAAAGGCAGTACATTGCAGTTTAATATGTGTGTGATTAATGTAGCTCTGCTGGTTAGGAGAACAACCGGCGATGCCTACGCCATCGCAGATAATAAATATGTGCTCATACATTACTGGCACAGTTAAGCTGCTTCATAATTCAGTCTTCATCCCCTCTGCCTGGTGGCTAACCCAAGTGTGTGCTGTGTGTTGTTTCTGCAGGATATTCTATAAGGTGAAAAGCCGGAGCGCACACATGAAGAGCCATGCTGAGCAAGAGAAGAAAGCGGCGGCTCTCAGGCAGCGGGAGGCTGAGGAGCGCGCGGCAGCGGCCGCAGCAGCCTTAATGGCTGCTCAGCAGAACGGATCTCGAGGGGAGCAAGCAGCAACGCGACGAGCCAGCAGCGAGGACTCCTCAGAAGAGGAAGACTCCACAGACGATGAAGACTGGCACTAGCAAATACTCTCTTTTTCTGCGTGGTGGAGCTGGGATGCTTCTCCATCATGACCTGATACATTGGCCTGCATGGGGAGGAATAACGGGGAGAGGGAACATGAACACCTTCAGGGACTAACTTACTCCCTTAATGTGTGTATGTGTGTGTGTTTGTGTTTGTGTGTGTGCATGCGTGCAAGCATGTGTGTGAATGTGCCAGAGTGTGAGTGTCAAAGAGAAGCATTCAGGGTTTCTCATTCAGACATAGGGCTATAGGGAGTACAAGCCAAGGCACACACACACACACACACACACACACACACACACACACACACACACACACACACACACACACCCGTACACGGTCTCAGTTAGTGTCAAAGAGAAGCATTCAGGGTTTCTCATTCAGACATAGGGCTATAGGGAATACAAGCCAAGGAGGGTGTGTGTGTGTGTGTGTGTGTGTGTGTGTGTGTGTGTATGTAGAGTGAGGGGCGGTACCAAACACTGTCCTATGACACTTTCAGTCCCTTCACACACACTGGGTGCAGCCCAGGAGTTCCACCTGCTTACCCTACCCACCTACGCAGCACAGACTCGCTTCACCCCTTTATTATCCGCTGTGATTCGGGCCACCATGCATTCAGTGCTCTGGACACTGCAGGACATATAAACTGGCAAAGACAGGAGGACGGACTAATCTCACTCTTGATACGTTTTGTCCTCTATTAATTTTTCTAAATGAAATCTGTTTGTGTGACTCTTTTACGGTTGACTGCCAAAAGCTTGCACAGCTGTACTTGTGCACCTGTTTTTTTGTTGTTTTTTTTGGGTAGTGCCGTAACTTTGGGCTTCGGTGTTTTCGTTACGTTTACTTCTGGCCACCTCGCTGATGCCTTGGATGTTTTTGACACTTTTAATCGTGACATGACAATCAATTTTACAAAGTTTCTTTTTTTATATATCCAACAAAGTATCATTGTTTTTGATATATTCCTTATTATTATTATTGTTGTTCTAATTGTTATTATCCTTCTTAGTGTTGTCATTGTACTGTTTTATTGTTATGTTGTTTTTGGGAAAGGTAACTTTTTTGTTTTGAAGTTCTTTTTATCATTTAGCTGTTAGTTTATTTAAGACTCTTGCTACCTGTGTTTGCGGTTTGTAAAGCTTCTCTAAGGTGTTAGGCAGGAAAAGACAGAACCCGAGGGTGAAAGTGCAATAGAACAATTTGAAATCTTGATGCAAATGTGCTACCACTCTTCCCTCCTCCACCTCCTCCTCCTCCATTCCCTGTCCAACTCCAACATAATCTGAACTTGAACTGAACCCTAATGCAGCCTTGATTGAACAAGATCATTTGAAGATATTTATTTAATGTTATTTTTGGGGAAAAAAAAAAAAGAGAACAAATGTGCTTGAGTGGCTAAAGCATGAAGCGTAACGTTTGTCAGTTTCTAGCTCTGTGCCGTCACACTCCGACTCTGCTGGCCCGGCACTTGGCGATATCACCATGGCAACAGAGGCTGCTGAACCCCCATCCTCCAAGAACAGCCACACTGTGGAGATTTCAGCCGAGAGTAACGGCTCCAATTACTGCTCATCACACTTCAGTCTGCTATGCACTCTGTGTCTGTGTGTGTTTGTGTGTGTGTTAGTGGCCCTGTGGGTGGATGTAGAAGTGTGTTTTTGCACACATATGTGTATGTGTGCATGTATGTGTGGATGTGTATGGGTGTTAACACCAATAATAAAAACTGTTTCAAACTCAGAGCCAAGTGAGAAGGAGAAGCTTCCAGATCTATATAGTTTTTTTTTTTTTTTTTTTTTTTGAAATTATGTATTTGTTGCAAACTTGTGAAGAGTTTGACCTGCTCTTTCTTACGGGCAGGTCAGGGGCCTTGTGGTAAGATGGTCTAGCCAAGGTTTTTTTTTTTTTTTTTTTTTTTTCTTAAATTAATATAAAAAACTAAATAAATACAGGATTTGCTGCCACGGAGAAACTGTTGCTTTTATTCAGCCAAGGGAAATGCTTGTATAGGTAATATATATATATATAAATATAAATGTACACACACAAACACACACGTGTGTATATATAAAGTGTGTGTGCTTGTGTATGAAAATGAAACAAAATGTATACTTTCTATGCTATTTTCATAGGGACTCATACACTAATGGTGACCTACATAGAAGTGCTAAAATGATGTCATATTGAATAAACACAATTTAAATTACTAGTTAATAACAAAACTTTATTATTTATACAAGTTTTTTTATCTTTGTAAAGTCATAATTGTTAATCATAAGTTTACGAAGAAAATACATTGTATTTTCAAAAGTCAGAACTGCACAATGTGCCACAAGATGTCAGTCTTCAGCCCTCGTTTTGATTGGAGCTGTACGATTGGATTCCACACTAACATAAACTTCAGTTCATTTAGATTATACAGAGTAATATACTAATATAGATTAATAGAACAATAAAGAGTCGCGGACAGACAAGGTTCAAGACAAACATTTTATGCATTTAGTGTATGTCAGCACGTGTTATATGTATCGTTTTAGGTCTTTCAAGAAGTTTCTTATACAGGCATAAGTAGTTTCGGATTATATGACTTGTTTCTGTTCCTAATACCAAAACTTGGCACAAAAATCTCTCTGCTCTGGAATCAGGCCACAGCTTGTGGATTTCTGCTGATAGACTGCAGCAGAGATTCACTAGCTACAGATGAGTTCTAGCTCTTTCATCGATGCTGATTTTGTCTGATCTGCTCCAACCACCTTCAGTGTTTCTGAGGCTAGCTTTACTACTGATATTAGAGAAAGTATTTTTTACATTTACGATTATAACTTCCCAGCCTGGGAAAGATGGTCTAGCAGTTTGACCATGTCTGTTTTTGGCAGCTGGTGCTAGTCAGAACAAACTACATATTTCAGCAGGGTACAATTTGGATTTAGTTCGATGTGATAATACAACACACTTTCTGATTTATTCATTTCAAAGAATGCACTGGGGGTGGTCCAGGCCCATCTCCCACTTCTGACTCATATTCAAATGTGTAACTCATATTGACTGAGTTTCCCAACAGCTTTGTAGTACAGACCTCATTGTTAAAATAGATCTAGCAGAACACTATCAGTTAAGGTGCTATTTTACAGTGCTTTATGACATTTTACTTTATGGCAGATGCAGGTAGTTTGCAAACATATCCTAAATATTGCATTATGATACCCAGATTAGGCCTATTTATAATCTAAAATGAGTGAATGCACAAAATAACCACTCAGCATTGGGACAGGCAGTTGAGGCAGTTATGAAAATATGATTTTGTGGAATTCCCCTGCACTTCCACCGTGCTTTTTTTTTCAAAGGGACACTGCCACATAGACTCCAGTCCCAAAACTACCCCAGTGTCCGTCTCTCAGTCTTTTTGGACTTTGAGACCTCCAAAAAGCAGCTACCTTTGAGGCACAAAGTAAAAGCTTCTCAGTTTTCTCTGGGGACTTGTATTATATTTTTCTGTTTTTTTGAAGCATACATTATTCATGGCCCATTAGATACTGAAAGAACCAAACTAGGAAATGGAACAAAGAATACCACCACAGTGACAAATATCTATCTGTCTATATATGTATATTTATACTTTATGCCTCAGGTAATTCTTGATTTCCTCTAGAAATCACTAGATGGAGTCAGTTGTCTATTGCAAACTAACCCCAATAGAGTGTAGTGGTGAGAGAGAGACTATGATAGAGCTGTAACTTTAAAGTCTTTCTGATGATTGCAGGATTGGGCTGCCATCTGTGTCTCTTTAATGTAACATTGACAAAAACTCTAAAGATATGCAAGGTAAAAGTCATTTTAAACAGAGTTAAAGTGTCCTTCACATCAACCTACAGTATGTGCATACTTCAGATACATACAGCAAGAAGGAGTAAGTATTCAGACACTTTTGCTTTTGCTATTTAATATACAGTGGATATAAAAATTATACACACCCCTGTTATACCCCAAAATATTCAAGTGAAAAACAAACAGATTGTTTTAGGGGAGAAAAGCAAAAGAAATATACTTCCAACAATTTGGTTGCATGTGTGCACGCCGTTTTATAATGAGGAATGTGACTGTGCTCAGAATGAACCAATCACATTCAAATGTACTGTATGTCCAAAAGTAATTATCATACTCCTGCCAACAATAAAGATGAGCTGTTTGAGCATGATTTTATTTGACATCTTTTTGGTTTCATCCAATTGCTGAAGCCAGGGTCTGCAAAGAGCTTACAAAGCATGTACAAGATCTCATCGTTGAAAGGTGCCGATCGGGAGAGGGGTACAAAAGAATTTCTAAAACATTAGATGTACCATAGATGTACCATGGAACACCATGAAGACCATCATGATTTGTTACTGACTGATGAGGTCCAACCCTGTTGCCCGAATTATAGGTGGAAAATAAATTATTACTTAAAAAAATACATTTTAAGTAAATCATAGAATGTGCTTAATGTTCTTAAATTATAATGTCTTTAAAGTTAACGACATTTTGTGAGTTTGTTGATTGTATGCTAGAAAAATCAACCTGTTTTTCATTTAAGAGGAAAATGCAGTCATTGGGCCTCATTAATCAATCTTTTATTAAAATTGTGTGTAATGTTTTCATAGTCCAAACTGAACTAAAAGTTCCTGGGAGATTTACAAAAGTTTTGTAATGCTGATTTTCTTTGTATTTGCGTGTGTATATTTAAGCAATATCGCCCAAGCAAGAGTGCTGTTATACTGAATATAAGCATGGCTGCGATTTGGC
>CM074954.1:15330028-15355393 GCA_037577455.1 Pangasius macronema | reverse complement strand
TTCAAACAAAAGGTGCCATGTTGTAAGTTGTTTAACACATCTAGATGTAAATATCATTAAATTAAAGCTGAAATTGAACTCAAACCAAAATATCTTAAGTGTATTGCAAAAAAAGGCCTTTTGTTTTACAATTTTGTTTTACAATACATTCAGTTAGGACTGTTTCAAATCTATCACATATGGGGTAATAATACATATTTGTGTTTTATTGTAATGTATGTTTGTGTTTTCATTTACAGGAGTAAACATGGTTAGACTGTGATTATTATAACTACAGTAGTCTTTACTGTTGTAAAAGTCAGGCTTTAATCTTCTATCTTTCACACTTACTAAACCTGTTGTGTTCAATGTTCAGAATTACAACATACTGTATGTTGTTTAACAACCTGGTATTATGAAATTGCTACAATTTCACACCCGGATGCAAGTACAAAATGTTGACTAACTTATTAATTCTTATTTCTCTGTGCATATCCCTGTTATGCATTCTGCTATAAATTCACGTTTCCATTTATTGTGTTTCATGATTCACTGATGCAGTCTATTACACATAATTACAGTCTGTGTATTTTCATTCTCTGTTCTACATCACAAAGTGATTTGTGTATTTTAGGGAATTGTGGGAAGGATGGTGTCCATGTAAATACTTCATGCAAAATAAGCTGTGGGGGACTGTGGAAGCCTGTTGAATGCTGTGGCTGAAATCTAGCAAACAGCCACAAGTGATGATAAATCAGGTTTTGGCCTAAATTGGGGTTTTCTGTCTGTAACATGCAAACTTTAACAAATTGTAAGTAACCATAAATATATTTCACCAAACAATGTGGAAATGTTTTTGTTTATGTATGTATTATATTGCCCTGGCTATTGTCCTGCAAAGATCACATTAGGTAAGGAGGCATTTTTTGGTATCTTTCAGAACCAGTGGAATGGAATCTATCAAACGCAACACTCTGCAATTTCACTTTTGGGGGAAACCAGACTATAACTTTACTCCTGGTTTAGAATATATGCAAAAGGGAAACATATTTCAGTCCAAGAAAGCCTTTTTTTTAGAGTTTTCAGAACTTCATAGAACAGAAACTCTTTTCCCAGTCTGCCACACATATATCAGTGTACTTCTTGGCATATAGCTAACTTTCCTCCCAAAAACATAAAATTAGCAAACAGCAGCTTGACAAGCATGTTTCCTGGCAACCAGTGATTATTTGCTTATGGTTGTTTCCTGTGCTATGGTAACAAGAAACTAGCGGAATGAAAACAGGAAGTGAAATGCTGTCATGTGTTTTGAACTATGTATTTTGAACTGTTCCTCCTCGGGCTCTGCTGTGAAGGCAGTGCAGATGTTAGATTAGAGCACAATGTCCAGGCAAAACACTGTACAATAAAGAGGTGCAGTTTTATAGCATTTTATAGCTGAAAGGCAATCCTCACATGCTCTCCACTTATATGCCAGGAGTTCTGTGTGTACTACATATACATTTATGTTCATAAAAATCTGAAGAATTAATAGTGTTTGTTGAATGTATCTACTACTTGATTAGACTAGTGTTGCTGTTATAGTTTCTCAGCTTTTTTGACATCTTTTTTTTTTTTTTTTTAGAATATACACCGTTCTGTATTGATGCTTTGTGTTATGCCTTATTTGAGCGTCATTCCCTACTTTATGACTGTAAATGTTGGACATAGTCCAGTGAACAAATCTTGCATCTGCATATCACCTCATGCCTCTAGGTTACAATTACAGGATTATCCTGTCATTCAAACCAGATATGCCCTTCACCCAGCATGTAATTTCACAGTAACAAGCTTTATGATCACACCCGTAACTAGGGTGTAAAGAAAAGTCTATGATACATTCACACTGATTTCCAAGCCTAGATTAGGTATAACTCGAAATGGAATATAGTTAAAAACCAACATTTCTATCAACAGTCATTGGACATGACAATCAGTGTGTGTGTGTGTGTGTGTGTGTGTGTGTGTGTGTGTGTGTGTGTGTGTGTCAGAGAGAGAAAGCATTTGGAGAGAGAATCAATGAAATACTGAGAATTAAGGTAGTACAGATTCCCAGACTAAATAAAGCCAGTGAAGAAATGGGTTGAAATTGTTGTTACACACAGAGACAAACTAGGACACATCAGGGCATTTTGGCCTGAATCGAATTGTCCATGCTGAACTGGAACCGAATTTGCCATCTTCCCCATTACATTTACATGCATGAACCACAAAAATGAGTGGTGACATTGAGTTGTTTATTATTTCTGAATCAGAATCAGAATAGAGCTTTTTTTGGCCAAGGGTATAGAGTATAATTTTAATAAGTACTATTTGATTCACCCTGAAGTATTTAATTCCCCACTCCCACCTTGTTTTCAGCTATGACCCAAAATATGCTACCCAAGTTTAATCTGTAAATACTGATAAGTGGACACTATTACTTCCTTCCATTATATAAGACAATCACCACAGAACTATTATATAAGTCGTTTCTTTCAAGTTAGACAATATTCAATTATAAGGCACTCAGCAACATTACAGTACAGATTTTACAAGAAATTATTTATGCTTTTCCTGTGAATCGTTGTTCACATTGTTTACTGTTTACACTGTTTGGTTATTATACCCATGTTCCTCAAGAAAAACATGAGAAAATATTTATTCTGATTATTCTTTAAAGGTTATTTGCAGAGCTGTAACCAGTGAAACTTGACAGATTCTTCAATGCTAAGGTTTCACATTAAGCTTGAATGATGCAATGATGTTAAACAGTGACTCCCTGTGTGTGTGTGTGTGTGTGTGTGTGTGTGTGTGTGTGTGTGTGTGTGTGTGTGTGTGTGTGTGTGTCTGGTGTGTGAGCTGATTCAATCACATTACAACAGCCATGCCAACTAATGGGTGGTGAAAGATGACATCAGACTTACTGTGATAGGAGTTTAGGGTAGCGCCCTATTGCGTGTGTGAAGTCACTGGTGTCTTGCCTACTGGACATACAGTGCCCTATTTTCCAACCCATTTCATGCCAACTTTCCAGCCTTTCTCTACCAGTCTGGATATCTTCATGTGCTGTGAGTCAGAAGGGAGTACGTTTGGCACTTGATCATAGATCAGTGTTATTCTGATTTATATCACAAAAAAGGATAATAACTTTCACAGGGCAGTCAAGCATTGAGTTACCAGTCCAGTTTCCCCCCGACTGTAATAGAACTCAGAGGCTAATGCATCTTTCACTCTGCAGTAATATATATTTAGCTGGCTTGCTCTGAAATTGTAATAAGGCTGATCATATGTACGCGTGCTCTTAGAGCACATAAGTACTGCAATCAACCAGTCATCTCTTCTAATTTGTTCCCGTGCTCTAAACCACCATAAGAACAAATCAGATGCTGTATGGACGCACACACCACATCATACCCATGTACTTAGTTCTTTTTGGCCCATGCCCAACCACCACATGGTAAAGATTAGCACATGCAATCAACATGAATGTAGATTTACTGATATTTTTATAGGGATTGGAACTTGGGGTTTAGCTTTTAATGTGTGCTTGCAAAAATATTAATCCAATGTGGCTGTATTTGAATGTAATTAGAGTATTTATGCAATACTCTGTAATAAGTCCAAAGGGGACTATATTGCTGTAGTTGAAAGGAACTTTGGAAGTTATTTCATAATGGAGGACCTGGTGTTAAGAAGAATGGACATGAAAAGACTGTGACAGATTGGAGCTGCAGTAACTGATCCCTGCTATATCGATTATACTGTGTGAACTCCGTCCTCTAGATCCCTGGCTTAGGATTAATAGGCCTGACATAATGTCCACTATAAAAGAGTGAGAGAATGTACTGTACTCCAAAGAAATGGGTTGGCTTGATCTGGATGATAACTGTTCTTGGTTCTATTTTGACTGATTGGTTTGCTTTACCAGGGAGTGTAATGATTGAAAGTAACTGTGGAAAATATGCTGCTAGTAAAGTATGTGTGACAGCAGGGAAAAAGACTGAAGGCTGGAGAAGCAATCATTCTTCTCTTATTGGAAATGGTCCAGCATTGTGTAGCATCAGTGGGTTTCTTTGAAATGTTTTTAGGCTCGTTTGTAGTTTAAGTTTGTACTTACACAGACAGCTTGCTTTAGGAATGCAAGTAGAATGTAAGAATGTAAGATATATGTAGTATATCCTGTTAATGTTAAGCTAATGTTAAGCATGTGTTGTTAAAGCTCCCATCATCGACCTATCATCAAATCTGAGCATAACAGCTCCTTTGTGGTCTGCTGTTAATAAACACTGTTGTTCACATAAAATTTGCCCATAAAATAAGCATTACTCTGGTAACTTGTAAATCCAATGATGGAATATGGAGGTATGGTACAATAATTGGAAACACACCTTACTCACTTTGCCAATAAATCTTAATGAATATTTCTGTGTGTCCTTAAGTCTCCTTGGCATCTCTTATTAAGCCCCAAATTAGACATTCCACAGAACACACAGGGTTTACGTCTAACTGTATGTGCTCACTTCTCTCCATATTGTGCTTTTGTTTCCAGACGTACGTCTTTACTAACAAAATAAAATTCTTCATAAAGTCAACGTGGACAAACTATATCGGAACCAATTTTGACTAAACTGCGCCGTAGTCATGAGTTTTGGGGCTCAAAATGAAAGAAGTGGCTCTGCTGAAAAGATGAGTGTGACCATATACAGCATATTCATTCATTCATTCGTTCATTATTTATTTATTTATTTATTTATTTATTTATTTATTTATTTATTTATTCATTCATCTTCACTAAATGCTTTATCCTGGTCAGGGTTGCCGAGAATCTGGCAGGAACTCTGGGCACAAGGCAGGAATGGATGGGATGTCAGTCCATTGCAGTATACCATGCACACACATATTCACACCTAGTGGCACTTTAGAGTAGCCAATCCACCTACCAGTATGCTTTGGAAGGTGAGAAAACCCAGAAGAAACCCAAATGGGCACAGAGAGAACATGCATCAGATCGGGGACCCTGAAGCTGTGAGACCACAAGACTGTACCACTGTGCTTCCCCATACAATATATTGCGTTAGGAAAATATGAAATACTTATTAATAATTATTCTTATACTCTTTTTCAGGGGTGTACAACTCACTGGTGATTAATGATTTCCTTTTTCTAACTCTTAGCAGTTACCTGAGGCAGTTGGACTAAAAGATCAATAATGGCACAAAAAAGTTTTTCTAGGTGCAATGCATCCATTTTAAAGAAAAAGAAGTTCATTATCCAAGTTAATGAAGAACGCTAATGATTATCTGACTGAATTATAAGACTGAATTACAATGTAGCCGTTTTTAGTTTGTAACACAACTAAAAAATTTAATACTTCACTGCTGCTGCAATGTTAAAAGATATTTAATGTAATTAATAATATCATGAATCACATCATGAACTACTGCTGGTTTAAACTTGCTGTGTGCTGGGCATCTCTAAATTAAAACTGTGGCCAAATATCTACTACTTTTATTATACATTATGACCATCAGATTCTGTGCATTGGATGCCACTACAAGTGGTAATTGTGTTCATTTTTTTATGGTTTTTATTAAATAACCTACATTTATACTATTTTAAGGCTTGTACTCTTGATATCCCCAAGTAATCAAAGCCAGTGTGTATGCACTGGTTACTATGGGTAGCCTATGTTCTTATAAAAAGAATTCCCAAATTTAAGGAAAGAGCAATGAAAGCTGACATTTTCAAATTATAAAGTCAAAGCAATAAACTGTGGTTTCAAATGGTAACATTTACTGTCTCTGGTTATGGCACATCTATCATGTGGTTTTTCTTTGCTGCCCAAGTATCCAATAATCAGGTGGTAATCACATGGTAGCCTGACAAGGGTTTCAATTGTCTATGTATTTGAAGATTCATTTGTCTCTTTCAGCATCAGTCTTAACAGAAAACCAATTTTCCTTTTTATATTTGGTTCCTCTGCCTTTAGGAAACGACTCATTTATGTGAATTTTTCCTCATGAGCAGGAAATTAGAGATTTAAAACGCCTGTTGTATGACACAGAATGTCAGCACACTTAAAATACTCTGGAATGCTGGACGTCTGAGAACGCTGCCATCTCCATGGAAACTATAGCTCTCAAACACAAACTCTGATTCGTTGTCCAGACAAGAAAAGGGCGGCTGAGGGAAAAGTTTTCCCAAGTGAGAGAGTTGTATCAAAGGGTGGGTTTATGTGGGAACACTTTCATCCCACTAAAGAATGCAGCACTATGAAATGGTAAGGGGTCTGCAGCTGTGGGATACCGAGGATATTGTGCACAGATCAATCTGGTTAATACAGCTTTAGTCTTATGCCTGATATCTCTCTTCCACTTGTACTTGATGTATATATTGATAGAGTCAAAAACTGTAGAGGAACAAAAGTAATGAAAATGTGCACTGTGGAAGTTATGTAGTAAATCACCATGGAATCACTACATTTTGGTTCTCATCTCCTCATTTAGTGTTGCTCCAGTCCTGCATTCAATAAACATTTTCTCAGAACAGGCAAGTGGATTTTATTACCATTCTTCCATTTAATTTGGAACAAATATAAATTGGAATGAAATGGGCCATTTCTTCAGGACAATGGAACAACACACACAAGAAATTACACATGATTACATAAAGTGCAGTACACAACAATGTGACACAAGTGCAAAATATAGAGGACAGTGAACCCTAACTAGAAAGTACAAAAGAACAATACTAGATTGAAGAAACCAGTATTGTACTTTTACTGTATTTTTCTTATTAACTTGTCACCCGTCCCCCCGTGTCACCGAATCATCAATCGTGCAAACGGAGTGTGGAGGTCTCAAAACCCAAATATTCCTTCCTCTGCCCTGTTTGAGTGGAGTATACTTGTTCTCCCTGTGCTCCCAGTCCAAAGACATGCGTTATAGGCTGATTGGCATCTCTAAATTGTCCGTAGTGAGTGAATGGGTGTGTGAGTGTGCATGCTCTGCGATGGGTTGGCACTCCATCCAGGGTGTTCCCTGCCTTGTGCCCAGAGTCTCCTGGGATAGTCTCCAGTCTCCCTGTGACCCTGTGTAGGATAAGTGGGACAGAAAATGGATGGATGGACTAGTGGGCAAGCATAAATAGAGGCCAATGTCTCTGGGTATAGCTCCCTTGGCTTCTCTACTGTTCTGTCATTCTGGGCAACTAAAATATAGAAGGGATCTTTTGTTTGTTCGCTGTAGGTGTCGATGTAGAACTAGTGAAAATCCGTTGAACGAACACGAGGATTTGGTTTACAACTGTTATCCCTAAGGGAAGGAACTAATGAAGAGGATATCTGGTATGGGATGGCGGCCCAGATTAAATGCTGTGATGGGGAGGCCGTAAGTAAACACATGGCCAACAGGAAACTTGGAGAGAGAAAATGAAGGAATGAACCAGGGAAAACACCAGTTATTTCCCATAAGGAGTTTAGCAGACTTTCTGTAGTCATAAATGGCTTTAAAAATGTAAGACTAAGGCTTACCAGTGGCTTTAAAACGAATAATTATTGCAATTACGTCCTGTAGGAATAAGTGAACCATTCATTACTTCCTCGGTGAAGATCCAGATGTTTTTTTTCTCTTCCTGTCCTTGCAATGTGAGGACCACTCTAACATAGAACACCCTCCTGTCAGTCTTTGAGGGCAGAATGAATGATAAAAACAGAAATTTCCTTTCCCCAGACCATGGCTAACTACATTAGGACCATCTTTACAAGACAGATAACAATAAGAGAAGAAAAGCAGATGAGTAGGTCTTCTGTTTTGCTTGGCAGAAATGTCCATGCACCCACTTGTTTGATCTATGAGTTAGACAGCAGGAAGTCAAGCCCAGATCTGTATATCTGTGGCTATCTAGACCAATCTGCTTACTTAAGGCCTGTCACTGGCATACAATAGGAGTGAAAGGATATTGGTATTGGTAAGAGATGGTGTCTGGAAATACTGAGCCCAGACAAGAGCAAAGAAACAGGCACCAATCGAAAGTCTTCCAGTCTGTTGTTACAACCGAGTTACTGAAAGCAGTAGATCATATTTATACAGTCTGGCTGTCTGAGAGGAACATATACAGCTTGCAGAATCACTCCAACAGATGAGAAGTATCTAATTTTAGAGTTTTTTCCTACAAATAATCCAACCTCATTTGGCTGTCATACAGGTCTGAGCAGCTGTTTACTCTTGACACCAAACCAGCCAGAACATTTTGGAATGAAAAAGTATTATGCATGCTTATAAAGTTAATTAGCAAAAAAGAACAATGAAACACTTGACTAAATCAAGACCAGTGTAGTATAATATTTTTGGCCTTGAATCTCAGTGACCCCTTTAGATCCCACAGTCTGTATCCATGTTTTTGTTTTAAACCATGAGACCATCTGCTAGATGAATCTATGATTTCCACCCTGTTGGATGACATCTCCATTTTGGAATATGTCTGCACAAATGTCACTGTAGCATGTGACTGAAAATAGCTATAGTCACTGAAGATACAGTGTTCCATTGGAGACATAAAATACATTTTATTTGACTTTTAAATATTCTACAGTTCAACTTCAGGGCTTTCAAATGATGTCTTTAGCTACTCACAGCCATTATTATCAGTCTCTGCTGTGTGAGTGTGTATAAGCACAGCTGCGTTCTCCAGACGTTCTCCAAACTAAATCTCACTTTATCTGGCCAGACCCTGTTTCATTTGGCTGCTAGCATCAGAAAGCTACCATGGAGCCTTGTGTGCATGGAGAGAACTGCATTTCATCTTAGAACAATACGTCCCTAGTGGATACTGAAAAGTTCTGGAGTATGTATCCAGCCCACAGCATTGCTTCCTTGGGTGGAGTTTGATGAGACAGAGTGCAATCGAGTTATAGACAGATACTCCAGTGTTCCTTAGCTGTACGATCAGGCCTGGGTACTTGATATATACAGTATTCAAACCTTTTAATATGATGATGTGACACGATTTAGCTGTTTTAGTATTGCAGGATGTCACTTGAGAACATTTATAGCATTGGGGCAACTCTTATGTTACACTTGTGTGTGAGATCACCATGGGACAATCTAATGTAAAGCATGCATGGCTATCCCAATAAGATATTATTATTATTATTATTATTATTATTATTATTAGTAGTAGTAGTAGTAGTAGTAGTAGTAGTAGTAATAATCAGTGCAGTTACCAATGCCGTAAGATGAGGAACTGAGCGACTTGGTAAATCTCAGTAGTTTGTCCAACAGGGAGAATTGTCATCAAGTCTAATGTCATGCAGGAACAAGCAGGTTAGAGGAAGCTACAGTATGTCATTAGTATTTTACCCCACCCTAGATTGCCTCCCCAATAAAGTCGTTGGGTTTAACCATACCACCTCATTGTAAAAGCTCTGGTTACACCCCTGATGATCAAATTTTTAAGGAAATATGAAGCATTACCAGTTTTGTATGCACACAGAAACTTGTAGGTTGCTGTTGATGTAGCCTTTATCCCATTACCCCAGCATGAAATCAGGGTGAAAATTGGCTTCCACATGGGAGTGTGCATGGCATGCCAGTGAAAATCTGTCTGTTTCTCCTGTTCCCATGAAATAAGACATGTACAGTCTCACACTATTTAGTAATTTCAATTATTTTTTCTTTTTTATTTCTATTTTTTGTTGTCAACGAGCTTTATTATAAACATATAGCATCGCAAAAGCATTACCTGCAAAGTATGTTGATTAAAAAAGATCCTACTAACGATGCATAACTATACTTCTTACATTTTCAAGTAGTACATTAGTATATAATGATGAGATCAGCTGGATATTATTTGTGCACTCTGTGTGAGTGATGTGTTTTGTCACTGCCTGTCATGTCTGAGGGCTCGTGAGAACTTATCTGTAAATGTACTGGCAAGTCTGCCTTTGGCTTTCAGCAAATAGCTGGGTGTGGTAGAGGAAAGGTCCAACAGTCAGCCTGCTGTGAACAATGTTCTGCTGTTAACAACACAGCATATCCAATGAGGCATTTGTTGTTAAATCATAATTAGCACAGTAAAAAATACATAGTTTAAAGACTGTTTGTCAAAAGCTTTAATATAGCATAGTGGGTATAACATGTTTCTTTAGGGGGAAAAAAAGTGTAACGCAGTGGAACACAGGAAGTTCAATGACCTCAACTGTCAAGTACTGGTCTGAAAAATGGAGGCAAAACATTAATTCATCTTCAGTAACTGTTTTTCCTCTTCAGGGTCGCAGTAGATCCAGAGACTGTCCCGGGAATGCTGGACATGAGAGGGGATACACCCTGGAAGAGATGCCACTCTATTACAAGGCTCATTTATACCTGGCATAGCCAAATGTTTTTGGGAGTTGGGAGGAAACCAGAGAACTTGGCGCAAACCCACACAGACACTGGGAGAACGTGAAACTCCGCAGATGGAGCTCAGGACCAAACTGCGGGACCTTGCAGCTATGAGGCAGCAACATTGGCTGCTGAGCCACCATGCCACTCAGATCTAAACAATTAAAAACGATTTATGAATTACATTGCTGTATGAAACTTGTGTTGAACTTAACACAATTCCTTTTGATCCACCTTCACGTACTCATTTTATGATCTGTTCAAATTAAAGACAATCAGTGCAAAGATAGGTTGTATACAAATTTATTAAGAACACAGAAGCAGCAGGACATAAGTGGAAGCATTCTTCTCATTTTTGAACCTACTAAAATAAATCATACAATCAGTAACAGTCTTTAAGTACTGAAGCACATTCCATAAGAATGCATTGTCATTAAAGTTTAACTTAAAGCTTCCTATCAGCTAATTCTGACTGGTAATGTGTTTTCATGCAAGTAATTCTTCAACATTCAGACCATATTAATGCAATACATTAAACAAATTATTGATACATTTCACTTGTAGACAGAAGCTAAAAATCGGCAGCTACTATAAGTACTAGTCTCAGCTACATGATCATTAGGGACCCATCACAAAGCCACACAACACCCTTCTACCTCATAACCACATGGACACAGGTTTGATTTCTCTCATAAAAATAAGATTTGACCCTTTATTTTACTGTCTGTAGATTTCACACACATCTTTGTTGACAATCTTTATTTCACTCCGTCGGTTTCACATTTATACCCAACCACTTATAAAACATCTAAATATCATCTGAAAAAAAATTGCAGATTTAAGTACTGCAGCGCTGCACCTGGGCAAAGAGGCCTGAGAAGTGAGACCAATATGCTTGTCAGCATGGTATTAAAAAACCCAAAATCCTTTATATATAAAACACTTTCAAAACTTTTTTTTTTCTTTTTACATTTCATTACATTCAGTGGGAAAACCACCACAGAGATATTATTCTACAGTGCTGTATGACTGAGATTATTGTAGCTAGCACCCTACTGTGGAAGAGCCACCATGTGGTATTGTTATTATTACCCGACCTAGTGTATGCGTTCTAGATAAAGATTTTGAAAATTTATATAACGGTTACTCCATAACAAATCTTCAGAACAGGATGCTCAGACTGACAGCATCTATGTGTAACAAGGATGAAGCCATCAGACAACCATCAGTGAAGGGTCAAAGGTCAGGATGGGTTTCGTTATGTGGCATCAGGTTTCCACAGATTTCCATGTTGGCAATGCTCCCGGTCGGTGCGGCTGGAGGCTGGGGAATGTGTTGGTGTATGTGTTGGGGAAGGTGTGTGTGAGCCTGTATGAGGTACTGTAATGGCTGTGTTTGTAGTGGTGATGTGTGACTGTAGTGCAGGGAACGTTTTGAAGACACAAGCTCATGGCTGGGCCTCTGTGTTGACGTCCTTGTCATAAATGTACGACGGTTGGGGTGGACACAAGTGAGGACTTTCGTGGTGTTACTTTGTATACTGTATACTGTTTCCTAGTAAAATGTCACACACACACACACACACACACACACACACACACACACACACACACACACACACAGAGGACAGTGGAACAACTGAAGTACACACAATAACTACATGTAAAACTATGAACAGCCAATAAACTGAAAAATGTGTTTAGACTATTTCTTAATTATTAATTAATTTACAGAAGTGCAGATGCTTCCTCTGTCTCAATTCGTGATCTATACATAAAAATCTTATATAAATTTACAACGTGTGACTTCTCTTATTATTTAACTTGTCGTCCACCTAGAGGGTAGAAAATAGATTGTACCTTTTGGCCCAAACAGGACAGCATAGCATGGTTTATGGCAGTAGGGCTGGCCATCATGCTGACAAAATAAAACAAATACATCAGGATTTAGATACATTTTCTACTAGGGGTTTTACAGTTTTACAGAAATGTTCCCAGTATGGTAACCTAGTATAAGGTTCTCATGGTATCATGGTATTAATCGACCGTTCTCTTTTGTCTTATGTCGCACCTTGGTCCTGGAGAAACGTTGTTTCGTTTCACTATGTACTAACTGGCTGAATATGGATGAAATGACAATAAACTCCATTTGACTTGACTTCAAAAACACACATTGGTGACAATTAACGGAAAAGCTTATCGTCAATTATTTTATTATTATGCATTATTACTTTCCTCATTTTTAAGAACATCTTTTCTATAAAAACCTCTTATACTGTCAATATATATTACGTTGTTGCTGTGAGCTGAAAAGGAGCTTGGCTGCGAGGAAAGGTGGTATGCTTAAAAATAAATAAATAAANAAAAATCTAAACACTGCGGTAGTGTTCAGTGCTGTTTAGCCAAAAATAGATGGTGGCTTCGTTTCATTTCATTTTGGTCTGCAATGCTATGTTCTTCTGTGGGTTTGATAGCTGTCGTGTATGATAACATTATGCTAGTGGCAGCTAATGTAGCGTGTATACAGCAGTAGAAGGCTTTTCAGTGAGGCCGTGTCCCCTGTGTGGAGAAATGGGGATGTGAAGGAGGGAGTTGCAAAATCCAGGGAGTCGCAGACGGACACAAAAGGGATGAAAACTTTGCCATAAGGAACTTAATTGGGTGCAAAAATGAAAGGATTGACTATAATAGATGGAACTGCATTTTGGATTTAAAAAAAAGACATGAGGTAACTCAGCATCCTGCTTCTAAATGATCACACTGTTAAAAGAGAAATCACAGAGATGACATTATGGGTTTATCTGCTCAGTCTTTTCTATTTTCCTCCTCACCTCTGCATGACTCCCTGCAGCCAGGGTCTTGTTGCACCTCTCACAGCGCAGACATGGACGATGCCAGTCCTTCCCCAGAGACGTCACCTTCTCGGCTGCCATGACACAACATAGCTTTATGAAGATTCCTACTACCTATTAAGTCCTAGACTACATGTTACCAATTTACATGAGAGTGAGCAACCTACCAAAGTAGACCCTCTTATTACACCTGGGGCACATGTTTGCCTCCCCAGAAAAGGTGGTAATGCTTCCGGCTGAAATGAGAAAACAGAAAAATCCATGTAGACTGGCACTCAGACATTTCCCTTCACTGTTTTGTTGTTTTCACTGGATACTGGGTAAGAACAAGCAGCAGAGAGTTAAAGAAAGTGTTTGATTATGGCCTCTGGCCTGCAGCTGTGGGAAAAGCTGGGCTCACTGGCCTCAGCAATTCCCCAGAGTGAATGAGTTATGTGAATACAGTCTAAGCAATTCTTTTTGTACCTTTAGAAGGAGGTCTGCTGGGTGCTGGGACCCACTTCTCCTCAGGTTTGGGTGCAGAGTCCACACTAGCCGGGGCTGGCTCTTTGTTGCTGGGTGCCTCATACACATAAGAGCCTGCACCCCCAATGTTTACACCTGCATAAGAAGCAAAAACGAAAGCCACCCAAGAAGACAAGCGCACATATTAAACACAATAAAAGGATATCGTTCAGATATTTGTTCAGGGTCAGTGTAGTTTGGAATCCTTTTCATCTATGATCCTAAATATTTAAATCCAAACTGTTGTCATTATTAAACATATTAATAAAATCACAGTAGTAACATCCAACAATTTATCAAACAACATCTAACACGTGTTGTCCAGCAGAGGGCCCTCTGTCATACAAAACTGCAGAGAGAGATGCTTATCTTTTATGATCAGCAAATGATCTGCAACAACTGAACAGGTGGAATGAAATGAAATGAAAGAAGCGTAATAACCTGCAATAACTTCAATTCCATTTACTGACACAACTGCAGGCATTTTAGAACCATATGTACACATACTTTCTGAAAAGTTCAGAACTATAACAATTCAAGAAGTAAGATACAGCAAGTGGTCATATTATGTGTATTATTTCTGTATAGGTACAAATCGATAGTGAAGGTTTTCATCTAGTGTATATTGTCACATTTATGAACAGATGACACATAAAGACAGCAAATCAGACTGCAAACTGTGCTGTGAGAAAATATCAAGAAGAGGTACTTCTGCCTATAATACAAGTAACCTGATGAAACATCTTATTGCATTTAAACTGAATATGAGCACTGCCAATCTGAATGCACAGAGCAGTATCAGCAAGTGTGGTCAACCAAAAATGTATTTGTGAGGATGGAGTAGTGACACAAGCATGCAGAGAAACAGTCCCATGTGAGATGCACTTCATTTCTGCGAGCACTGAGCACTGAGACATATGGTTCGGGTCTCCGCTTTGCTTGTGAATCAATGTGCGATTCATGGCACCTTGTGCTTATTTGTAAGGACCACACTCGCTGCTACAGCTCTGAATGCTAAGTTTTGCCTTCCTCACAGTCTCTATTAAAGTTACTTTCTAAATGTAATAACATTTCAAACATAAAATTCAGCATGAGGAATTCAGTGCTAGCAGCACACAGCAACAACCAACATAAAACAAAGGTTAATAAAAAAAAGTCCCATGATGCCCCCGATTGCTTGACACCATGTAGGTTATTCGTTTTGTCCTCAGTTTCAGAATCTATATCAACAAGGATCAGTATGTACTCATACTTGAGTCATCTGATATTAAAATGGTATTGATGCATTGACAAAAATACCGTGATGATCAAAACATGTACCAGTTCTTGAGTCAAGAGTGGAAAACCGGGTTTCTCCCGTCGTATCGAGGGCTTGTGACAAAAGGGTTTCCCATCATGCTGCAAAAAAAAGAGGTAGAAGAATGTGAGCAAGGCATGAATTAAAACTTGGCAGCTGTTTACAACCTGCAATGTTCCATCAATATCTCCATCTGTTGTAAGTATGATGGCGTCTGAAGTCCACTTGTGTGCACTTGTGAGTGCATGTTTTTGTTTGCTGTATCTTTAATATGGCTAGACATTGAGACATCTCCTGAACCGATCTATCTGAGTTTAAAAGCCAAAGAAATGCTTGTTGTCCCGTGGCATCAGCTCCTCTTTCTTGACAACTCTGTCAGCAGTTACTAGGGCTCTGTTGATACATAAACTATAACAAGCAGGTTTGTGCTGAATATGAATAACCTTCACTTCTGTGACTGGGATGAGGCTGGGATGTGGTTAGCATGGATACAACTAATGATCAGCTGTGAGAGGATGTCAGGAGGAAATCATGAACAAGGCCAGTGGCCCTGTCTGCAGATGTCTGCTGAGAAAAACTGCAGAAATGCCTACACTCTCATCATACCAGACGGTTATACCACAAATGGTCAAGACTGGGAAAGGGAAGATTCTTACTCATCAGGACTACTGAACAGGGTAATAAGTGTAAGTCTATTTACTTAAAAACACTAAAGAGTGTCTCAGAAGTCTCCATACATAGAGAAAATTAACACTTTTTATCAAAACGTCTTCCAAATTGTTTTATACTTAGTTTATATATATATTTTTTCAGATAGCCTTTAAGAACGCCCTTGACAAAAGAACAACATATTGAAATCATTCTCATGCTTGGATCGGGAAGCTGTAGCAAGGTTGTGCTGGACTTTAATAGGAAACATGGCAAGCACATCACAGACACTACACTGTTACCCAACTTATTAACAAATTCAAAAAGACTGGAAGTGCTGCGGACCAACCGAGAACATCCACTGACGAAGGCAAAACCAACATGGTGCTGGCACATAGAGTCCCCCATGTACGGAGAATTTGGGACACCCTGTACATTGTTGCAAACACTAAGAATCTGGTGTGATAGCTTTCCCAGCCTACCACTTGAAGCAGGGATTCATTTCTTTCCATTTCGAGCTAGGCTGCTTTCTCTACAGATACCGGTGAGACGAATTCAGAGGTCCCAGCCCACTCACTTCCCACAATATTATACCAAAGACTTTGCCATTGTTTTTCCATCAGAAACCCAACCCGAAGTTTTCCAAGAGCGTAGCCTCTTCAACCCCCACAAGCCCTTCAAGAGGAGGATGTCTTAAACTGAACTTTTGGATACCAAAACACAGCACAGTAATATCTACAAGACCATTTGCCATTAATGACAGGGAATCTATCCAGATTTTTTCTAGGGATTATCCACCTGGGACTAAACACCCAAAATAAGACTTATCATGTTCTAGAGATTTCACGTGACTCCTTTGCATATCGCGGTAGTCAGAATTTCCCGAAAACATCCTTTAGTCATGACTATTGATACTCTCATTTCCATAACAATGGGGCTCAGTCTTAACAGAGACACATCCTTACCATGGCAAGATAAGCTCCACATCTGATACAGGGGTTAACAAATTAGTAGCCTTTTTTGTTTTTATTTGTCAGGTGACAAGTAGCCTACTGATATGGCAGTCATCAGCATTTTTTTCTCCTGCCCACAAGTTGGAGAATAAAAACTGCTCCCTATTGGCTTTCACTTCTAAATTTTTATTTGATATGTTTAATCATTTTAATTAACAAGTTAATTGAATTAATTTAATTTAAAGGCAGCATTGTGGTGCAATATGTAGCGGTGCCACCTCACAGCTCCAGGGTAGCTCGTAAAACATTTGGATTAAATTACATTAGCTACCTTTCCAGGCAGACAAAACATGGAGACTTGGGCAACCACATTGGAGCATGCACTCGTGGTGGGCTAGATAAGTTAATGACGTGTCATCGCATGGATTGAACATATAAATACCCTCACTGAGAGATTACTGATGCAGACCAGCATTCAACTGGGGATGGTAGAGGCACTGTTTCTACAGTAAATGCAAATACCAGATGCTCACAGCTTTAATATAGCTGCTGGAAGCATTAATAAGAAAGGAGAAGACATTTGGGGTTCACAATATAGCATTCATCAAGCTGCCTTTATAGAGTATATATAAAACATCACATACTACTGCTCCCACCTCTGACCTCAAACATTAGAGTCTGTTACGATGATCGTACCGGAACATGAGGACCAAGTTATAGATCATTATAGCAGAAACACGAAAACAGGAAAGCCCAAAAAAAATCACAGTAGACTATCCTCATGGGACAGTTTAAAAGTGTAAATAAAGTGCTGTTGTGTATCTGGTTGTACAAAAGGAAAGGTGGGAAAGACCCCTAAATTACACCACAGTAAAAAACAACAACAGATGAATAAATATGATAGTTAAGGTAGCTTTGTTAATTTAACCATTTACAGGTTTACAGTACGCTGCGTCTCAGTGTAGATCCTGATTTTAATGTTTGTACCTGCTTTGTACCAGTCTTGCCCTAGCCCCAAAGCCTCTGAAGCAAATATAAATGATCAGAAAATCAACATGTACCATACACATGATACAAGACACATTTTCTGTGCTGCAATTTATACAGTGAAATGATGTTCATGTTATTTTATGCGTATTGATATATGATCATTTTTATTGTAGGTAATGTACTCTAGCAGCTAGTTGTTTGTTTTCGAAAAATTGATAAATTGGCAATATCGTACCAGTAACTATTTAAAAACAGAACTAAGAAAATGATTTACAGTTTTTAGGTGTTAAATATTGCTGTGCAGTGACGAGGTGTGTGCACACTAGGTAACCAAATACTCAGTTCCCCTTTAGAGGTGAAAGTATTCTAATAGTGAAATGACCATTCAAGTGTCACGGGAAAGTTGGGGAGTAAAAAGAGGAAAAGCAATCAAGCTGCATTTTGCTACAGAGAACATCATTGTTATGCCACACCAAACTGTCTTACAGTAGTTCACTAAAGCCAGTGTTTAATTCATTTCCAATTATAGCATTAATCGTAATCATCTGACTCAATCACTCCGACAATAACAGACACTCCTGAAAATGTGATTCAGTCAGGGCAAAAAACAATCCAGTGAGGTATATGCTATATCAAAATTAAGCGGAAGGCACATCCCTAGCTATGACTTCTTCAAAAGGACGTACTTACAGGCAGATGTTTCCAGGCCTGACAGGTGGATTAAGATAACGACTGTAGTAAAGGAAACAAAATGGCGCTGAACTATGGCCACACTAATATATAGTGTCACAAAGCAGCTTTCCAGTCCAATATAGATTTCTATTTAGATGCCTAATGAGCAAACCAGACATGACAGTGTAAGGAAAAAAAAAACTCCCTGAGATGACATGAAGAAGAAACCTAGAGAGGAACAAGACTCACAAAGGAACTCATCCTCTTCTGGGTGACACCCGATAGTGAGATTAGAAATCATTACTTCTACAGTTGTACACTATAATGCCAAACAGTGCTGTGTGTGTGGAAGAGATGTTCAATATGAGCCTCTATCATCACAGCAGAAGTTCTCAAGGCTGTAGTATCCAGGTGAGATTATACAATGAAGAAAGGACTGGGTACACAATGTTTTTGGGAAGTGCAAAAAATATTATGCAAAATTGCCTGGTACAGCAGTGTAACTTTATTTTGTATGTGATATTTTTTTCTCTAAATGTATTTTGGGATGATTCTTATATTCCAAGAAAACAAGGAAGTTCTTCCTGCTAGCCTGGGAAAAATTTGATCAATGGTAGCATGGACCCCTCAATGTGCTCCTTTACACAGTACACACTGGACACACTCACCTCAGCATGGCCTCCTGCTGTCAGGGTTTTGCTGCAGCGTTCACACTTCAGGCAAAACTTGTGCCAGTCCTTCCCCAGAGATGTCACCTTTTCAGCTAGTGGAGCGAGAGTGAGGTAGAGAGGAAAGGAAGAAGATTAGAAAGAGACCAGGTGAGAGAAAAGAAGCACAGACATGTTAATAAATATTCCTAGACCCATCAGCAAGCCAAAGTGGTTACTCTATCCATCTCCTTAATTATAAGAACGAACCTCCTTTGGCAACATTCCCGAATTTTTTTATGATTTACATTATGCTCTAGTGAGAAGATAAATCTTGTAACTGTGGTTTCCTGTACTTTATCAAAAGCCATTTTTGGCACCACTGTAGAGGAAGTACTTAAAATAAGTACATTGCTGTAAGCATTGATGGTGATTTTGACAACTTCTGTCAAAATGGCCTATTCCAGGTCCTCCATTGAAACACGATGTAGCATCATGAGTCAGAAAGTGCGGGTGTAGGTTGTGCCACATCTGAACTTACATGCCAGGTTTCAGCTCAAGAAACGTAAAGTTTCACCAACAATGGCTCTTTTGTAATCGACATCCAAGCAAGCAACAATCACAGCTACACAAAACCATATGTTGCGTATGTATACACAACAAATTACACCTGGACTTTTCAAGCAACGTAATTATTCTGCAGAAGTAAAGCAAGCTGCATAAGATTCCCACACTTGTCTCAAGTCTCTTCAGGACTGAAAACCAAAACCGCTGTTCACTACAGTCTATTCTCACTCGTGACATTTTTTATGAATGCTTTCTTTTTTTGCTGCAATCTTCAGTTAGGAGGCAATTTCATAGCGCAAGTTGTCACAACAGTGGAACTGGCACTTTTGGTTAACATCATCCTTCACTGCCATTGTTGTCAAAAGATACATCAATAACACTACTTCAGGGAGGATATCGATGGATCTGAGTAGCTGATAAGAGCCCAAGAAAGTCACTGAGATTTCTTTTCTCAGAGCATCGATTTTAATAGCTATCAGGATGTAAAGACAATTGGGCTGAAGGGTTTTTTTTTTTTTTTTTCCAAATCAATTACAGCACCTTTAAATTTTCAATATAGAAATGAACTTAGATAAATCTATTGCATGCATCTTTCTTGCTTGGTAATTCAACAGAACAGAACTCTACTCCTTGGTTTGACAATTCCTTGTCTATACAATGTCCATGAGATTCTATTTTAATTATTATTTAATTCTGGTCGAGGTTGCGGCACATCCAGAGTCTACACCATGAACATTGGGTGTAAGACACAGAGTCACCCGTTTGGGATGCCAGTGAAGAGTAGCCAATCCACCTACTGGTATTTTTTTTCCGTAGAACCCAGAGGAAACCAATATAGACGCATTCAGTAACCAGAGGAAAGGATCGAAACTCAGATCCTGGATCTCTGAAGCAACCAGACACATTTGAAATTTGAAACTCTATGTATGGCTAATTTCTTTGAAAATCGCTCTAGGGGTTGGGTTATTATAAATCAATACAGTGTTGTCCATAGGTCTGAGAGCACTAGTTTTCATTACAAAATATATTACGACAACGATTTGAGTGAAAAGTAGAATCTTTGAAATCTTTACATGAATTTCAGAGTTTTTAGTATTTAGCATGTCCCCTTTTTGTTTTAATGACAGTGTGCACACGATCTGGCAAGGACTCCACTAGTTTGTGCAAAAACTTATGATCCGTTTTAGAACAAATCCATCAGAGTGTCTTCCGAACACATGCTTCAGTAGAAGAGATTAGGCATGAAGAAACTCTGACCAAAGCAGATAACATGGTCAATATCATAAATTTGCTTACCTTTAAACAGGGACCTAGAAAAAGTGCAAAATCTTGAATTTTGAGCAATCAAGATATTGAACTTTTACTTTCTTTGTGTTAAATATTTCAAAATTCTAAAACCTTCTGTTTATCTCCAATTTTAAATGGAAAAAATCCCAGATTTTCAATGTGGCCTCAGACATTTGGACCCCATTGTATGTTCACAATCTATAAAAAAAATGGTAGTGCACCATTTAACATAAAAAAAGGAAATTGCAGCTGTTGTTGCAGCTGTAGCTTTATTTTTACATCATGTGCATCAACACTTCTCCTGCTGATACACATGAATGCAAAATCGAAGCTGCAGCTGGACAGCCATGTTGTCAACTTCTCATTCTGATTCTTTTGTATCCGAATCTCCTAATTTCCTCTAGACGCTTTCTATCCCTGTGTGTCCCAAGCGAGTTAACCCCAGGCCTAAGTATACACCTTTCAATTATAAATCTCCTCCTGTACACAATGCAGAATGGAGTCATGCTGGGGCAGCTTTCATCCACTAGAGGAAACACCTCCTCTTATCAGACCTGGGCACAACCGACCAAAGAGGGCAAGCCATTTCCTCCAGCTCTCTCCTCTTCCGTAGCTTTTCCGCCAGAAGATGGAGTATTGTTTTAGGCCTGTCTGTCCCTCCTCAGACGCTCTCGTGGGAGCAGCTGAGGGCAACAGGGATCATTTTCACTATGAAACAAAATGCATCACAGCACAAAAAAAAAGTGCTGGACTCTAGCAAGGGCATTTAAAGGACCTGATAATAATAGAGCTACTATACTGCAGATCCTAAATGAGTACAAAGCTACACCTGTTCTCCAGAGATTTAATAGCAGAACGTCAGTTCCCTACAGCATCAGTTATTGCTAATAAAACGAGAGGCTAATCTGTTCACGGAGACATTAGGTGTAAGTGCTTTAGTCTGCAAGTGCTTTAGAGTGAGACATGAGGCAGTACCAGGCCTAAGAAGACCGAGTGGGAGAAAAAGCAGACATAGAGACTTGTGGTTAAAAGATATTGCTGTTATTGTGAGACACAAGAGGTTGTCTGGGTGTCTGTACTATGCAGTAATTACTGTCTCATCCAGCTAGTTAGGAGCTGGCTCTCTTCCAGTTACTTCAACACTTTCGAAACAGCGTGTAGTCAATTATTTCAGGCTGCACTAGCTGCATAAATTCTCTTATATACAGTGAGCCTGGTGGCCACCACGAGCCATCTTCATGCCAGATAATGATGTCCCCTTCACTGGGGACACTGTAGTACTTAAAACTGCATTATGGAATCATGTTTCCTGAAATGAAGGACACCGAAGCACAGGACACCAATTAAGCACCGTGTAAGATTATCCATGAGGGGATATCAGGCTTTATCTAGTGTAGCAGATAGAGCTCGACATGCATACCTGATTGCAGATAATAACACAGACACGAGCATAATTTGCGAGCTGCAAAATTCTTGTGCTGCATGTAGCACATATTATGTTATATTACTGCTCATGAAAAGTACGAGCTAGCGTTAAAGTTTCTTCTGTTGCATATCAAATCGCGTAGCAAATATCTAAACATGATGTTACATTATTCCATATAAAAAGGTGTTACATCTTTTAGAGACTCTTTTATTGCAAACAGTTTAACCCTTACCCTGACTCAGATCATTCAACACTGGAACAGAATTAACAACTACTTTAATTGTCATTACGTTTTCGTGTGTGGCCTGTGATAATCCAAGTAGGGGAATTGTTTAAGAGGCGTATTTAAGTGGGTAATGGGGAGAGGAGAAATCGCAAGGCGCTGGTAATTTACAGAGGCTCTTTACAGGGCTCACTGAAAGGAGGTTCTTTTTCTGGTAGGCTAATTGCTTTTCCGTGATAATCAACAGCAAGTCGGCAACGCAACAAGCTACACCAGAGAGACTGAGGCAAAACAAGAAGGAGGTTGGAAGAAATACAGTTATTGGTTGCTCACCCTGCATTTAGCAAATGATTAATGTGTAATCACAGGCTAATGAAAGCAGGGCCTCCAACAATATTTGCAAAGCTGAACTCCAAGCAGACCTTCCAGTCTCATCTCTGACTGCTGTTCTGAACGTACGCCAGCTGAGCCCATCCAACATTCCAGTTACAGGGAACTGATTACTACATGATCTGCTCGCCTCGTACGTCTGGACGACGGGACTAAACCTCCCCTGCACAAACACAGAGGGGGCCTGGCAGTACAATTACAGCATAAATAACCTCTACAAAACTATAGGCCATTCCAGTGCTTCCTCTCTAATCTGTCATTATTAACAGCACATTTTCTCTGAAATGACATTATCCACTTTAACAGCTGTGCCTCTTCTGATCTGTGAACACTCCTGACTAAGCTCCATGGCCTTAACCTAATTTAGAGGAGACGTGCTACTAATATCTCCAAACAAATCATAAATTTGTCAGTTGAGTGTGAGCTTTGAGTTCCAGTTAGAGGTGGCTTCTGAACTCAGGCGTTACGTAGCAGTAGCACTGGGTGTGGCAGGAAACCTCTGGTGTGCAGATGTGTCTGGCTTTCTCAGGCTGACGCAAGGGCTCTTCAAACCTGGCTACAGAAAGCCAGTGTGGTGCCAGCCAAGACAGGGTTTCCTTACTGAGGGAGAGTCACCATAACAGGCCCTTGTGCAAGCATTACTTATTCAGGGCCCTATGATTATTNTGCAATATGGAATCGCCAAACTGAGACAGGAGAACAGACTTCAGGCATCAACAGGAGCATGCACAAAATATCCGTAACATTAACCAGTTTGAGCGATTGGATACGTTTACATATGTTCCCCAAACCAGCGAGAACATCCCATAATAATGGACCACAAAATGAACACGCTCAGTGAGATAGACAGCTACCATATTCGCACCCAAAAAAAATTCATTAATTAACATTTCAGAGTTATTGTAATAGTTGCCAAATAATAACAGTTAGCAATACTGTAGAGTTATTTTATGCAATGTTAACCTTTGAATTATCACAGTCTGTGTTCTCACATGCAACATCAGTAGTACTCATTATAGAGAACATGAAAAAGTCAGCAAAGTTATACAAATTAATTACATCAGGCTGATTTATGAAACACTATGTATAAATCTTAGGATGTTGCCAAGTAATGAGGCAGACGTGTGATGACTGAGGCATCCTTCCTTCCTTCCTTGCTTGGCTACATTAAAATAAGGAAAGGAAACTTGAAATAAATATTTAAATAAAGGCAAAGATGACATGTTGAAAAGGATTTGAAAATATAATTGTCACCCTACCTAAAGGAAGTGCTGAAAATTGACAGTGAATGGGAAATGTGGCTTTTTGGCCTTTCACTTGAAAAGCAGCAGCCTTCAACTAACTAACGCTTACAACAGCTGTAGAACAGTTACAGTACTTTACCAATAAAGGAAAAAGCAGAGTAATAAAATGTATGCTTTAAACATTTAAAATGCCTCCTTAAACACAGTGGTTTACCGCTTGCATTTTAAACAGGATGCATGATGTTTAGAAGCTCATTTGAAAATACCGTTTGGGACAGCAGATTTTCCTAAAAGAGGATGCATGGTAAAACCTGCCACCCGTTTTACAACACCACAGTTCATTTCAATTCCTAACAGGCTAAAAGGTAGTAAACGGAAAGTCTTAACAGTGCTTAGAATACTTCCTTTCTTGTTTTGCTGGTGCCAAGCTGTAAAANACTGACTTTCTAAACATTATAAATAATGTAAAATCTTATATTCACAAGTCAGTCTGTCAAATTAAAGAATGATATGTTACTTTAGACGTCCAGTGGTATTTAATCTGAATATGGATCTTCTCTCCAGCAAACTCAAGTGGTTGGGAAGGTAGATGTATGAATGGAATAGCAACCTTTCAGAAATTCCTTCATCAGACTTTAAGAGTAGCTCCGAGACAGGGAGGAGTGGGACACACCCGAGAGACCACAGCTGCCATGACCTAAGCTGGGCGCTAATATTAGAACACTGTTTAATTGATCCGGCCCTGCATCCTATGACGTAGACAAAACCATCAGGTCTGAGGTTTTGGAAAATCTAATGCAGCCACCGCCTGAACCATGCAGAGAAATAAACGGTGCCACTACGCACAGCGATGTAGCTGATGCTGAAAAAGACAAATTAGAAATCAGGAAGTGACAAAACACCACAACCCAGTGTCAAAATCCCTGTGACTTCCAGTTCGAAACCGGCTTAATTATACAAATACCAGAACCAAAAGGTCTCTTGAGGGACACTGCTTATCAGTGCTTAACGGATGAACAGCTGTAGGGCTGCGATTGCTGTTATATAACCCCGATTCCATTCACTCAATTGATTTTATTACATGACATGGTGACTGATGGGACGAGTTACAGTTTAGCATCTGAGTCCCATGCAGTATGAAGAAGGAGAGTAAGAGACACTGTACCATTGGATCACTGGAGAGGAACACACACTGTACCATTGGATAACTGGAGAGGAACACACACACTGTACCATTGGATCACTGGAGAGGAACACACACACTGTACCATTGGATCACTGGAG
>CM074954.1:15304356-15324218 GCA_037577455.1 Pangasius macronema | reverse complement strand
ATGCTATATTTTTGTGGAACCTCTTAAAATAAAGCTGAAAGTCTACACTTCGAACACATCTTGATTGTTTTATTTCAGATCCATTATGGTGGTGTATAAAGGCAAAATCACAAAACCTCATATTCCAAATACTTCCAGACCTAACTGTATAAAAGCCTTCGTTATAGAAGGACATCTAGAAGGTGTATATTTGAATTTGCCATGTGTCCACTGTATAAGTCACTAAATCTGAGTGGAAGATCTGGTGTTACGCTGCTGGTGGGATAGTGGTTAATGTTGGTTCTATATTTTATTTATATGCATACACAACACACAAGCCACATTCCCCAGCCCAGGCCCCACAACAAAAAGACCGCCCCAGGACAAGAACACCACTGTCAATGCAGCTGGGCAAGGCAAATCCCAAATTGTTGCTAGCTGAAATTACATGCATGCACACTTTTGTTCTGTGTATTTCAGTGTGTCTTAAGGAGAGAAGAACATGGACATTCTGTGTCTGTCATTCTTAGTCTGGAGCCACTAATCCTGGCTGTACCTAGTCGCAATCCTTCTTCCCACTTCACGATTTAACTGTTCCTCTGCCAACAGCGGAATGGAGAACACAGGGCATGAGGGGGCAGCTGTCCTCTTTTTTACGGCCATGCTCCCTCCTTGGATTCCTGGCACTCTCCATCATGCTGGAGGAGGAGAGGAGTGGAATTTCCCAGCAGGGCATGGCAGGGCAGATGGAGGCTGAGCTTGTGCCTGATCAGAACAGCTGAGAGTCTGACCAATACTCATGAAAATAATAATGGCCCACATGGTGATCATCAATGACATGTGAGCAAATCTAGCAATCATCCATGATAATTTGCTCCCGACAGGCTTGACTAGAGCCGGGTAAAATTATTTCTGGTAAGACTTACTGTTGATTGTTTACAACAGAGACACCAGGATTATTTTCATCTTTGCTCTGAGTAGAAAGAGTTTTCACTTCATCTTTGTCATCGCTGCTGAGACTAAACTTTGAAGATGTATTCAGAATTGTAGGAGAACACTCAGCAGCGAAGGATTCCAAGCTGAATAAAGGATATCAATTCTTCATGGAAGAATTAATTCATACCTATCGGGTTCAGGTTACGTTAACTGACCTTAGCATTGATGATGATTTTGGTGATAAATCGTAGTGAGAATGATGAGTTGTTGTTTTTTTTGTTCAATTCCAAATGTAAGCCAGAGGTGAAATGCTGTCTACACACTAATGTACTTGCTCTGTGTATTACAATATTCATCTCTTCGTCCCTTCTGAATCGTTTTCTCACAGGAAAGCTATGAAAGCTGAGGTAAATCTGTTTTTGTTAACAACTGTTACACAAAAGGACACTGAAAAAGCTCTTACTCTTCAACTCAGCCATGGATGTTGTTGTAGCGGAAGTAATGTTACCCTGTGAAGGCTACTTCTGGCAGCAAAAACTCAGAAGTGTGGAAAGGGCGCACTATGTGCTGTCTTCATGCCAAAAAAACGACTCACACCTTCATCTTAGAACAGAACACACGTTCACGTTGGATACTACACATAATGAGCCCAGGATATGTACATTCCTTGAATGTGAATTGAAATTGTTTCCATCAACACAGACACAAGCAAACACACATACACTTACACACAGACATCATTGTCCCTGTCTAATGTAATAGTACTGGGTGCAAAACCGGAAAAGGAAACCAGTAGTGGTGGGGAACACGATGTCAGTGTTGAAGTCACACTGACTTTATCTTTGTCCCAAATCTAATTTCTTTAAGTACATGATGAAAGAAGCACAATGAACCAATTATTTCATTGCTGTGTTCTCCTGTCAAAAGGCAGAAGAGTGCAGATTTGTGTTGGCAGTGCAAGCAGTATTATATATATTTTTGGAACCAGTTTTGTTATTATGCTCTGATTGGTCAATGTCCAATGTTTGTGAAGTTGCTTAGCACTCAGAGTGACTGGTTCCAGCCTGCCAACTCCCTGTTGGAGTGAGAGGTAAAGAAAGGCAGTTTAGAGTCCTGGGGACTCACTGCCCGGTACAGTTTGAAGTTCTTCCTGCTCTCATTTACACTTGCTCCACCTCATGAAGGGCTTATAAATGAGCTCATTATTTGGCTCAGGTGTATCAGTGGTAGGAAATATTCTAAACTCTGCAGGGCAAGGAGTCCCTGGGATTAGATCTGGGAAACCCTACAGTGAAGAGCACATTAGGACAAAGGCCAGGTCAGTGACTATAAATGGGTTAGCAGCACCCTCTGCTGGTGATTGATACACATCACATCTAACAGTATAATAATAATAATAATAATAATAATAATAATAATAATAAATTACTAATAACTAAGGCTTTAGCAATGCCAATCCTTCAATAAACAGATTTAACAAATATGCTGGTTGATAGTGTTTTTTTTAATCTGGAGTCATTAGTCTGTTTTTCAAGCCTGTGCTTTGTTTAACTGCATTTTGGGTCATTGATGCTTTTTGGTGACATGCAAAAACACCTTGAGGCGATTAAATAACACTATCTTACAATCATACACCTTTATACCTTTGTTTATGCCAGTTTTATGTCACTTTTTCCTTATTTGATATCTCCATGTAGGCTGGTGTTGTGAGTTCTACCTGTCATACAAGTGACCTTCTAAAATATGTGTTCAAAATATTTTTTATATATTACTTGTAGAAGCTTATTTTACTCACAGAAAAATTAGCCACAATCTAGTAGGCTTAATTATCTATTAGATATTATTGTGATAAATACGATATGGCAGTAAGTGTTGTATTTCAATTACAGCGTAAGTAACATTTTGGCTGTTGTCAGTCCTAACCTGAAAAATGTTCTAAACGTTCAGAGAGGAGCTAGGCTGCAGCTAATCCTATTCAGTGACAGCTGGTCAAGATATTGAATAAAATGAGTAGCTTGGTGTTACAATTATGAAATCATCATTGTTGAGCCTTACAGCTTGGGGTCTCATTGTGGGCATAAAACTATTATGCATACACATTGGAACACATTTCATGAAAGACAAACAGGCAACATCATTCGTGATAACTGTTTCATAAGCGTTTCAAGTCTGTAATCCTGCTTTTTATCTTCCGAATAGCAAGCACAGTAAACAGAAAAGCTGCACTTGCCATTAACTAGCTCTTTTCTTCAAACCTTATTAAAACTTACAGTTCCCTCAAGTTCACTTACACTAACTTTTCCCTTAGTGTAATTTGTACTTTGTTTGGATGCAATGTTTGCATAGTCTATTTACTTCTACTTTCTTTCCACCTATTACACCTCATTGTACCTAGAAATCTGGTATCTAGGGTGAGTGTCCCAAAGTGTAATCACTTCACATGATTGTCAACAATATGGCTGTATGAATCTACAGTCTGGGCTAGAAAGAATCAGCCCCATCCTCTACTTTTGTTTATATTTACTTATGACCATTGGTGGTGCTATTGTTTCCACAAACGTATTGGTCACAAAAAAGTAAAAAAAAAAAAAAAAAGCCAGGGAGGGTTTATCACTGCTAGCACATTTATTCGAGCCAGTCCTGATGCTATTTCATTATAACGTGAGAAATTGCCAATAACAAATCTAAAAGGAATAGAAAATAAATGAATTAATAAATATCATAAAACTAAAACTTGTACAGTTATATCTAAGATTTTAAGGTTTTTTTTTAGGTGGCACTGAATTGGACTTCATGGCTACATCTCTCTTTTGGAGTTTATTATGATTAAATACAGTTGCTCGTGTTTGATCATAAAGTTCATTGGTCAGATCACTCCAGGTGAATGTTGCTTTCTGAAGACATTTTACAGTTAGGACATTCAGCTTTCATCAGCATGGTTTAATGAAAATCAAAGACACTATAATTTGTTATAGCCCAGGCATAAATACTAATTTGTGTGTGTGTGTGTGTGTGTGTGTGGTGCCAGAGTCTCACTGCTACACATCCAGGCAAATATCTCTCATATCTCAAACCTCTTATATGAAATTATACATTTTAAAGTAGAAAAGTGGAAAGAGAGGGGAAAGAGATCATATCTGACATACTGGGACAAAACACATTAGGGAGTATACAGGTGTGTGTAGCTATACCTGCATACAATGCCTTTATAAAGCAGAACTGAATGGAGTACGATCGGTTGGTTTTCCTATTTACTGACTATAAATGAAAAGATTTCCAAGTCTCCAAGATCGTGCAACCACGAAACTGAATGTGCTCAGCATATTTTGACAGCCAGGCCCAGATTGGGATATATTAATCACATACATTATGACAAAATAAAGAATATAGCTGTTTGAACACACAGAGAGGCACAGACATGCACACAAAGATCAGCAGTATGGAACTGGGAGGTTGGTAGGTCAAAGTCTGCCATTGGTTGAGGCCTGTCACATGACTGCAGATTACAGCTGGAGGCAGAGCTGCATTTGTTGGGGTTTCATATGGTGTAGATCAGACAAGCACACCACAGCATTCCTCTCAGTCTATGTTAACGATAACAACCTAACAAGCTCCTCCAGCACCCTCAAAGGACCTACCTCACTCAATCACATTCCTACCACCTTAAAATACACAAATGCTTATCTTGAAATATTTGTCATGTGCTTTGTGATTTTTTTTTTTTTGCATTTGCATTGATGTATGAATATATTGGTTGATGCTGTTTTTTGTTATTCCCGTGAGATGCTAGCAGTTGTCTGCCATGCTAACATCACAGTAGGACATTCCTAGCAGATTTAAAAACTAAACATAAAGGCCGCTGCATGGCTGTCTTTAGGTAGAAATAACCCTGTCAGTGAAACAAGTTTAAACTAAAAAGTTCAACTCAGAAATTCATCACAAAATTCAGCAAAAATATTGGAGGCCACTGAAGTTCACATGGTTATTATGAAGATTAATATGCAAGTCGTTTAGGCTGGCCATGACTACATATAGTTAAAAATAATTATGAATGCATATATTTTTTCATTAGGTACCAGTGTAAATGTACTCTAGTGTGCCTTGTTGGTGTTTTATGATCTTTCAAGTACTGATGAAAAAGAAATAACAGCAGAAAAAATCTACAGTGACCCAAAAGTCTAATAAGTGTTCAAAAGTCTACAGTGTTCACCAGTTGCAATGATGTCCACTAATTCTTCTTAGTAAAGGTTGTGACAGTTGTGTCCTGTTTACAGAAACTCCCCAAACCTCACTGATTACAATCAGCCATCTTACGCTAAATCCAGACCTGGTGTGCGCTGTAACTAACTTCAGCATTAATGTTCTTTGTCAGTTGTACTGAGAGCTGTTAGTCTCGTGGTAATACACAGCTAAGTGTTTCCTGCTGTCACCCCAATCTCCGCTCAGCTCCGCTTATTTACATGCTGACTCATTCTCTTCAAAAAAGCTCTGGAACTTATGCCACCCACAACGGCAATTTTTGAAATGCAGTGATTCAAGTTTTCCTTCCATCAAAGGAAGGCAAGGCTTGGTGCTAATGTGGGGAAGCAGGGGCGCTGGGTCTTGTGCAAATACAGACTCTGTAGTCCCGCTTGAATTTTGTGAAAATACAATTTTTTAATCCTGGGTAGGCACTTCCACTATTTCATTATAGTGTGCTCTCGTGGTAGAGGTACAGTTAAAAACTTGCCTATTTGGAAATTTGTGGAATTGATAGTGGAGTTAGATATAAGAGTTGTGGGCTGTAGAACTGTTCAATCTTCTCACAATTGTCATGTAGAGATGTCATGTCCTGTTGCTAAAAAGTTACAGCCAGAGTTCACAATCTTTTTTAGCAACACAGACTGGACCACAGTCCACACCTTCTGGTGGCTGAACAATTAATAGTATAGCGAACAGAAAGAAACACTGCACTTACCAGTATTGATAATACGGTTGATGATGACTGGTTAGTGGAGATGGTGAAAGTAGTCATTAGTTCATATGATCATGTGACGCTGTGTTGTTGCTGACAAATGTACTGCCAGTGTGTGTCAAAGCGAGGCGAAGTGAACAAATGGGTGCATATTTGGAGATAAAAAGATGTGTTGATATGTGTTTGTTAACTGTCCAAAAAGGTCATTCCTCAATACTTTAGGGATTCATCTGGGGTTGGCAAGGCAGCTCAGTGGTTGGTGTTGCTGTCTCAGTGCTCCAGGATCCCTGGTTTGATCCTGAGCACAGGTTACTGTCTGTATGGAGTTTCACATGTTCTCCCTTTATCTGCATAGATTTCCTCTGGGTTCTCCAGTTTCATCCCACCTCCCAAAAATGGTGGATTGGTGACTCTAAATTGCCTACAGTGGACTTAAGTCCATCTAGAGTGTATTCTTGCCTCATGTAAAGTGTTTTAGGGGTAGGCTCTGGATCTACTGCAGTCAGACCAGGATAAAGTGGTTACTGAAGATGAATGAATGATGTGTCTGGTAAAGACAGCCTTTGCCTTAGATTGGGAGCCACCTAATGGCTTCATTGCAGCATTGTTGGCCTAGTGTTTGGGAATAATGAAACTGTGGATTTGTTTTTACCTATCTACCACCAATAGCTCCAATTATTCTTTCGATTATAATAAATATACTATACATTTACTGTTGTAAACTTTATTTTGCCTCTAGTCAATCCTGAAGTAAAGTAGCACAGCAGAATTTCACAGAACCCCCCCCAACACACACACACACACACACACACACACACACACACACACATACTCTTTGTTTATTCTAATGTCTCGGGATTCACTTCCGGTTTCTCAGGCGTGTCCCAATTGCACGCGCCGTTCCTCAGACGCCCTTAATTAACCCGTTCACTGGAGAAGAGACTTAAAAAAAAAAAGAAAAAAAAAAGTGTACTGTCTCTTTAAGATCGCTGACTGCTCCACTTCGTATTGATCCAGCCACCATTTTCCAGCGCGCTGAGCGGCGGCAGTGGCAGCGACGGCGGCAACACACAGCCCTTACCTGGAGACGCCAGGAGCAGGGGGCAGTCATGGCAGCCAATATGTACCGGGTTGGAGGTAGAGCGCACGTTTTGTATCATTTTAGTCGCGTACGTGTTTTGTATAGGACCGAAGCTAGCAGCTTTGCTCTGTCCTTCCTCTTTATTTTCTAAAAAAGCTTAAGTGGCGTGTGCTGTGCGTGTGACTGGAGGAGGAGGAGGAGGATGAGGATGATGATGATGGTGGTGGTGGTGGTGACTGAGGAGGAAGAGGAAGAGGAAGGAGTCTAGTTTCGGGACCCCATAAATTTCTGCTTTTTTAAATATATATAAAAAAAAACCCCCACAACTTTAATCGACTGTGCTGTTTTAACATGCTCCATTTAGACTCCGTAACAAGTTTGAGCTTAGTGAAGAGAATGTTGTTTTGTAACAAAGCCGTTTTTAAAGTTAAGGGGAAGTTTTCGAGCAGCATGGAGTGTTTTCTACACTGCTGTGTTCAGTGTTGGCGGAAACACTGCCTCTGCTCTACCTCTGGCTTTGACTAGCTAACTGAAGACTGACTTAAAGGGCTGAGAGACACACAATTCATTAAGATGCCTTGTGAAGTGATACTTTTCAATCAGCTGAAGTGCTGGGAGAGTCAGATAGTTCACACACACACACACACACACACTGCATTAACAGTGGAGAATGTAGTCATGATAATCTACCCCTCAGATAGCTTTGTTAAGAAATTGAAATATGAGAAAGCATGTTTTGTCTTAGCTAAGTTAACCTCCTGATGTTACCGTATATCACATTTGGCAGCTCTACAGCCTGATCAGAAACTATTTATGATTATGATCATCTTGCACAGAGACTCCTTTCAAACTTCGAACCTTAAACGTTGAGATGAAGATGTTTTCCACTGAACCTGGGTGATCTCACTAGTCTGGTTCGTGCTCTTCTCCAAATCATTGAGTCCTCCCTGACTAGGATGAGAAGGGTTATTTTTGTGTCCGTATGATTTCTTCATTAGAGGAGTGGATAGTGGGAAGTGGTGACTCCGAGGTGAAGGCTGAGGACTGCTAATAGAACGGTTGTGAGTTTGAATCCCAGTATCACCAATCTGCCACTGTTGGGTCCTTCAGCAACCTTCATCCTGCTCAGCTCGACTTGGATAAAGGTGTCTGCCAAATGAGTAAATTTAAGAGTAAAATCTAAATGTCATGAAGAGAATAGTTTGAACACTTTCCCTCCTGGAGACCTCGTACCCTGGCCCTTTGCTCCCTGCTGCTGATGACGGGTTTTGTAATGAGGTGATAGATGCGGTGTTAAATCAGGTGTGATGGAGCAGAGACATCGCTCAAGTGTGCAGCACTGGACTCCTTCACGTGTTAAGATGGAAACGTATTTTAGAGAAGGATTTAATTTACAGTGTTGTTTTTTTTTTGCCTTGGTATTCTTTAATAACCATCTTTTACATCCCTGAAGTCACACTAAGTAGCATTACTACTTCACCATTCATAAAAGGCTTCATGCATTTAAAAAATATCAAGTTCAGCTGTATGTAATTCAGTGTGGCGAGCCAGTATCACCCCTGATTTCGAGGATATGTATTTGGGCAGATATTTTCCTGATTCTGTATTAGATCAGATTTGACGCTTTGGACTGACGTATGTTATGATCCAGCTTTTCCGTTTTTTATATGATCACAGGATCTTTGAGTATCAGCTTGTACAGACCCATACAGATATTGATGTTACTCTTAGTTACCAAGCCGACTCTCTGCAAATTTCTGTTGCTAGGTTATGCAAACCCGGCACAATAGGGGTGTACTTTAAGATATTTAACGCCCTTTGTGTCGTGTCTGTCAGCATCACAGTTTGGCATAATACGTCAGTAGACAGATTAGAAGATCTCTCACATACGTTCCTTATCTGTTATTTCAGAACATATGTCAGGGTGATATCAGCTTGATACTGATGCTCATTATCTCATTCATGGTGGCGAATGGGATTGTTGGTGAATGGGATACGGATCATACATGTGGACATAGATCTTAAGTTGCTTCTGTAATGAGTAGATAGAAGTGTTGTGATGGAGCTCAGGTGTGATGGAGCTCATGGCATATGTTAAAATCTAAAGGTATTACAACCTGTGGATTAAGTACGTACAGTCACAACTATTTTTCCTTGGCTTTCCTTATTAGTCTTCTTTCGCAACACTGAATGATATGTCTCACTCAACTAAATAGCATTATCATCAACTATCATTCAGAAAATGCTCCACACCTTGTAATACATATCAAAATCATCTATATCATTTTTCATATATAAACAATTCTTCTTATAAAAGTATTTCCCCTGATTTTGAGCATCTCTACTGGGGAAAGAGATTTTTCTGAAACGGTAGTGGATTGGGTGTTTTTTTTGTTGTATTTTTTATGGTGCAATCCTACCGTTTCCATTTTTTTATGTTCCCAATATCGGAGGATTGAGTATCAGGTCTGACCTGATATTGAGGTACTTTTAGTAACTAAGCCGACTCTCCGGAAGTTTCTGTTGCCAGGTTATGCAAAACAGGCACAGTGGAGCCGTGTCAGCATCTCACTTTCATGGTGTAAAATATCTGTGCACAGATTAGAAAATAACTCGATTACAATTCCTCTCCAGTATTTCAGGAGAAATGTTGGGGGAAGAGATCTGGACCAGTGGGACACGGATTGTGAGTGTGAATTTAGGAAATGAAGCATGTCTGTGATGTTTTGTGTACTTTGACAAGTGAAACTTTCAGAGGGTTGACTCGCGTACTAAATTAATGACCGTTTCGGACTGTATCAGGTTATCAGACTGTATAGGGTACTGGTCATTGCTCAGAGGTTTTATATCAGGACTATATAGAAGATGGAAAAATAAGATAAATGCATTCCTATCGTCTTGCAAACACGAGCTACACTCTCTATCAGTGAATGGTTCTTTCATTGTGGATGTGGCACATTACTCCTTTATCAGCATGTTCTTTATCAGTGTGTTGTTACAGTGAAGGCTTGGGAAAGATTGTGGTGTGGATGGGGATGTCTTTACACTCTTCTCTCAGCATTTGCAACGTTCTGTGCTGCTGAGGCTGAAAATGGCCTAAGGCTCTTTGACCATTAAAGAACCTCTACGGGCCACTGTACGTCCAGCTTCTGCAACACCTGATACATATTGATGACCGCACTTTCCCTTGGGCCCCATGTTCTCCTATGTTCTACCGAATTAGCTTGTGAAATTCACTAGAAGAATCTGGCAAAGTCAATGTATTCGAACCATTATATTCACAGAATTCTTATTTTTTTTCTCAAATAAGAAAAAGCACAAGGCAGCAACCGGTTACATATAAAAACAATATTTTTTGTCATGGATATTACAAACTATTGTCACTAGCTGCCAATGTACAAATTATCTCTTTACACCCAAGTCTGTCCCGTTCCGAAGGCAGCATAAGGACAGACTCCTTATACAATTTCTAAAACATGATTTGATATTAGCGCTTTGTTCACTTTGACTCGTTAGCAGCGATACATGGCACATTATAATACATAGTCTCTGCTCACTCTGCGGGGATGCCTGCTGCTCGTCAGACTGCAGACAGAACACTCAGTGGAGATTGGGCATCCGTGCTTAATTCCGTGAAGCTCTCAGTTTGTGGGTAATGTTGTTTACAACTAGTAACGCTTGAATTTTAATGCAGGAGGCATACTACTAAGTGGATGCATTAGTTGGAGCCTTTTGTGATTAGCAAATCATAGAGCCCAAAATTGCTAATAATGATTAATATGCAACTAATTGTACAAGCCTAGCTGAAGTGCATAAGCAAAGCAGTGCTGTTGACTCCTTCCTTAATGCTGAATTAGTGGAGATGCCTAAGGTAAATCTGTGCCATCAACAGCACAAAGGCAATTTCCCCCTCCTAAACAGTGAAGCTTTGCATCTGAATGCCGAGCTATCATTGAAAAACAATGCCTTGGAGAGTGAAGACAAAGCTTGTCTCAGTGCTCCCTTTTCTTCTTTGTCTTCACCGCACACGATGGCAAAAGGTAGCCTTGTGGAATTTCCTCTCGCAGAGCTCATTGTGCTGCTTTGGCTTTGTTTGCCTTCTCTTTGAGTTGAGGCTCACCCCAAACTCCAGTGCTGACCAGAATGTGCCAAGAAAATCTTTTTTAAAAAAAAAGGAGCCCAAAGCTGACCACAGTGATCAACTGTGGAATTGGTGGAAATATGCAGAATTACATGTCACAGCTCTGTGGTCGTGGAGCACTAGGCCACATGGAGCTTAAGACCAACAGACAATAAGAAATTATGACTCCTCTACTCTTTGGTTATTTGCTCATCAGAGCTGCCTTGGTGTGTCCTGGCACTGGGAGCACTGAAGAACCTTAATTCCTTAAAGCCAGGGGACCTGAGATGCTTCAGTGGACTCCCCACATCTCCAAGGCCTCCTATAAGGCCAGCTATAATACACACATACCATTGCTGAGGCTTGAAGCCTGTTGTTTAATATCACCTAGACCTGCTTTTTAACTATCACAATAAAGAAACTGTTGAGGAGCTCAGTGGCAAAACTTGAATTGTCTTTTCTGGGACAAATTCCATTTGCAACCTCCCATCAGTGACACAGCAGCTCAGTTTTCCAGAACATGTGGGTCGTGGTATGTATTGGCATTTGTAGATTGCTGTCTAAGTACTGTGGCGATACGGAGCGAGATCAGCCCCTCAATATTGTTACCTGGAAGCGTAACAGTGGTTAAGGCTTTGGGTTACTGATCAGAAGGTCAGGGGTTCAAGCCCCACTGCTACCGCCGCCATGGGGCCCTTAACCCTCTCTGTCCTGAGGCGCTGTAACGTGGCTGACCCTGTGGTCTGACCCCATCTTCCTTAAAAGCTGGCATATGCGAAGAAAATACTTTTGCTGTTCCGAAATGTATATGTGACAAATAAAGGCTTTCCTTCCAATATTCTTGCGTCAGTGAGACATGCAACTAATCTGTTTCACTGTTCCCAAACAACACTGTCTACAAAAGATTTACAATAAAAGAATAAAATATGTTTTCATGCATTTGTGAATATACAATTTTCCCTTGGTAAATACACTCACTGAGCACTTTATTAGGAACACCCGTACAGCTACTCCATTCATTCAATTATCTAATCAGCCAATCGTGTAGCAGCAGTGCAGTGCATAAAATCATGCAGATATGGGCCAGCAGCTTCGGGTAATGTTCACATCAACCATCAGGATGGGGAAAAATGTGATCTCCGTGATTTTGACCATGGCGTGATTGTTGGTGCAAGACTGGCTTGTTTTAGGTATTTCTAGAAGTGCTGATCTACTGGGATTTGCACGCACAACAGTCTCTAGAGTTTACTCAGAATGGTGCAATAAAGAAAAAACTTCCAGTGGGTGGCAGTTCAGAGGACGTCTTGATAAGAGAGGTCAACGGAGAATGGCCAGACTTGCTCAAGCTGACAGAAAGGCTACAGTAACTCAGATAACTAGTACACCAGGCTACAACAGCAGAAGACCACGTCAGGTTCCACTTCCAATGCTTTCTTGGCACACTTTGGGCCATTAATACCAATCATCGCTTGAATGCCACAGCCTATTTGAGTATTGTTGCTGAGCATGTGCATCCCTTCATGACCACAATTTACCCATCTTCTAATGGCTACTTCCAGCATGATATTGCACCATATGATAAAGCAAAATTCATCTCAAGTTCACAGCATGAGAGTGCACCTGAAAAATCTGCAGGAATTGCATGATGCATTCCTAATAAATTATAGTCTTCCTAATACAGTGCTTGATGAGTACGTTTATGTACTGTGTGTACTTTTTTAACTGGCCAACATTTAGCAAGTAGTTGCTCGAGGGCAGTGTTGACAAAAAGCAGTTCTCACCAGTTTCCAGGTTGGGAAGGTGAGGGATGGTTGGAAGGATAGTTGGAGACCGCTAACTGATGTCTTCCTAACTGACAGGAAGGAGGAACACCATTCTGAGAGCATGACCAGTTGTACTCTCTTGAAATCCCAGCCGTGGTTGGCTATGACTAGGGGTGGGTGATATGATAAAACTATATCACTATTCTCAAAGACATTTCTACCATAAACAACATGCATCACGATCTATAGATTTGCTAACAGTCTGCCAGCAAAACAGTAGTCGCATTAAAAGAAATTTGAAATGATGATACTTTATTTAACATCTACAAATATCATTTTCGTTTATAAAAAGTAAATGCAAAATATTTAACACTAGAACGATTAAGTATAAGCTATATCAATGATGTCTCAGACAAGAGTATTGTGACACAATTGATCACAGTATCGATATTATATCTTCATATCACCCAGCTCTAGCTGTGACGGCAGAACCAGATTTTTATGTCCCAGGTATATGATATTTGTAGTATAAGGTAAAACAAATTCACAGATAGGGCTTGATTTACAAGACACAAATTGAGAGGCGTTTGTTTGTGGATAGTGGAACGCACTTGTGATGTTCTCTTAAGGTTCGGTAGATCGAATCTCTTTCCATAGGGAGACTGACATGCTATGTGAGAAGTTGCGGCTGCTGGCTGCCAAGAGTAGCATCAGGCTGGGATGCTTTGCCCAGTGGCCACTCTTCTCAGCTCCTCCCTAACACTGGTTATCTCGCTGGTACACTCGGATGATTGTCAGTTGAGACAGCAACTTTATCACCCATTCAATAGTTGCCTTTTTTTTTTTCCTACTGGCAGAGACTCTTAAGCCTGTTTTTTTTTTCAGTCTGTTAAAGATTTCACTTCTCCCATTCCCACTTTTGTTTTTGGCCTTGTCGTCCAGTCTGTCTGTTTCTGTGCCTCTGTGTGCAGAATATAGAGATTACAGATAGAGGTATTTGTGTTTTGAGAAACACAAAAGCTGTAGCAATCCCATCTGATGGAAACCAAAAATAGGCAAAAAGGAGAAACTGAATGAAGCACTGGAAATCTGTGTGTGTCTGAACATAAGCTGAAATGAACAGACATTGCCATAGTAACTGATGTCCCTTGGAGCCTAGTCTAAATGTCCTGAGGTGTGGATTGAGTGTGTTCTTTGCACTTAAACCTGTGCAAGATGTGACCAGGTCAGGAAACATTCTTTCTCTCTGTCTCTCTGCATCTTTCTGTCTGAATCTCTCTCTCTCTCTCTCTCTCTCTCTCTCTCTCTCTCTCTTGTTCTTTTTCACCCTCTGCCTTTCTCCATCTGTCTATATATGTGCCTCTGTCTTTCTGTTTTTCTCAGTTTCTCTCTATATCTCTATGTCTTTCCTCTGTGTCTCTGTCTGTCTCTCTACCCCACTTCTTCACACCTCTGGCCTGGTTAGATTCAACTTGTCTCTCTCTTGGTAGGGCTCAGCAACATGCACATATTGGATCCCAGGAAATTTGACTGCACTGTGATGTCACCAACTGTGCAGCATGCTGATTGGTGGTGTATGTAGGTGGGGGCTTAACCGACGCTGTGGGCGCAGACATGCAGAGTAGGATGGCAGGAAGACTGGCAATGATGAGCCGTGAGAGACAGTGGCATTGCCTCGGGGTCTTCTGCAGCTCCTCACGTTGTGACACACAGGCCACTCACGAGGCTGTCACCCATCCGAGTCCATGCCAGGTTTTGCTCAGGGCCTCAAAGCCTTGGGTAGAAGTTGAGCTCCTTTAAAAATGCAGCAAAGTGGTGTGTTCTGCACTGTCTCCCAGTCCCTGACACGCACAGAACTGGAATCTGAGACAAAACAGATTCGTGCGTTTGTGTGTCCAGGCATCTTTGTGTTCTTGATTGTACTATAGTAGAAGTCCACTTGGACATGCTGAATTTTTAATGCTTTCTTTTGCTGAATTCACACATTGACCATCTGGCACTGCTGAACAGATGATGACCATCATAGTAAGGTACCGTGGTAAGATGGTAAAAGTCACGTAAACAGTGCTATTGTGGTTGAGCTGGATGGAGAACCCGCCGTGTTAAATTCATGCTCTTTTTAGTCAGGTCTCTGAGGTCGTTTAAGGATTTAAAAGACTATACTTATTTAGTGCAGGGTGTGTTGCAGCAAAAAGCACAAGACCTTTCAAGCTGTTTCATGTCCCTGAATAAACAAATAAACATGTAGTTTGTTCCTCCACTATGGCATGGTTGGGGAAAAAAAAAAAACAACAAACAAAAAAAAACGGACCTTTTGATGGAGAGTTTCGTCAGTGGTGGTGTACTTTATTCAGTGCTGGCGGAGGTACAGCTTTCCGTTTCGGTCTTTTTTTTTTTTTAAAACACCAAATTTCCGGTTTTCCATCAACTTCATAGCATTAACATGAATGCAGCACTTGTGGAGGGCCCGTGTGTGTGTGTGTGTGTGTGTGTGTGTGTGTGTGTGTGTGTGTGTGTGTGTTCGTCAGTGTTAATCCGCAACCAAATTGAACATTTAATTTTTCAGACACCAGATTAATCTGCCACCCTTAAATGGACTCTTAAATGGTTACAGACCTATATAGAGTAGGAGAGACATTTTGAATAATTTTGGGGTTGATTGCTTGAATACATCAAAACAATGAATTACTGATACTCAGAATCTAACTTCGTTTGTCTCGGCGAGGATGCCAACACTCTCCAGCTTGTGTCTAACATGTTTGACAGGCAACAAAATACAAGTACTAACTACACTGGTTAGGTAATGAAATACAAGGAGAACAGAGATCGGAAAAAAAAAACAAAGAAGACACACACTTGAAGTGACCAGAAGTCACAGTTTTGCTCAATATGCTGTTGATGATGAGCGTTCTCTTTGGACCAATAGACGTTTGTGTCTTTTCGCCCCGGAGATGCACTGAGCCTTCTCCAGTACTGCGAGACACAAGCCAGCGCAGCAGCATGCTGTAAGATTAGTCGAGCAGCCACAAGGTTTTACTGTTTCACCTGATAGTCAGTAACTGTGACAGTTACATCAGTGTGTTATTTTATTCTCATAATGCTTCTGTAATACAGAGAACATGGCAGAGGATGATATCCTGAGTCGCCTTCTTTGGACCGTGTACCAACTGCATACTACCGTACTAAATAGATTGTCCGTACACCACTGGTCTCATTACTATCTAGGCACGTTACTGGTTTGGGACGCAGCTCTGAGTGTGAATGTGTATTTTACTAGAGAGGGTAAAATTCCAAAACCTTCAAAGTTTTCTCTATTTTCAACATGCTTCATTAATTACCTTGGGTAACCTATCTCCATTACTGCAGTAAAGTCAGTAAAGACACTGCCTTGTGAAGTAGACAAGTGACAGCACTACGCCAGGGTTTCACACCACAGGGATGGACAAATCCTAAATTCATTAGCCAGCCCACCAGCCAAGAGAAGCACCAGTGTGCTTGCGAAGTCGCACGTTTTCGCATCTGGGAAACCTAATTAAGCAAGTTAAAAAGTAGTGGTTATCGTAATTTAAGTCGAAAATAGGATGAGCTAGTTAGTTACAGGATAAAAGTGCATCACACCACCTTGAAACATATAAGATAACCGAATGGTTTATGTTTAAACATGGCAAATGAAACTATGCAGTATTTTTTCCTTTCTCTGGTTGCTTGTTTGACTAGAGGGGGAAAACAACTCTGGTGCATCTATATTAGCAGCCTACTTTAACCTGTTAGTCTGCTGAGCAGCTACGAATAAAAAAAACCTGACAGCCCAGACACAGTCTGGTTGTTCTGGGTGTACAGGATACTGATTTGTCTGCTCTTGCATCATGATGCAAAATTAGCTATAGGTCTGTTTTATTGTTTCTCTTTGGATGCACAAAAAGGTGAATTAGCCAGATTGTGTTTAGTCCACAGCCTCTTCATTTTTCTTTTGGGGTGGGAAAGGTTACAACTCGGAGGCGTGTGTATACCATTTGTGGGGTGTAATGTGCCAGAGGCCCCGACACTAGCAAGTTTATGCTCAGAAATCGCACCAAGCCTGAGGCCTACAGGGGCGTCCCACTGAGCCATAAGCCTTTTACACTGACCCACTGGGCCTGGAGTACGGCCAAAGGCAATAAGAATAAGGAATGAAGAAGAAACAGAAAGGGGAATGAGGGGTATGAAATAAAATAGGCTAAGCACGGACCCTAGATATGTCCAGTTCATTTATTAATGTTTTTTCCCCCCATTGTTTTATTTGCATGTTATCCCTAGTTGTAGTCAGTCTGCAATGTACTGGTACTACCACAGTAGGAAATTCTTTGGTATAACACGTTTATATGAATAACAGAAGACCAGTGAGTGCTTCATATTTTGAAAGAAGTACTTGGCTTCGCAACCCGAAAGTTTACTTTTGCACCAGTATATAATTCTAGTACCTGGTAAAATCAAGGACTACACTGTCATTATGCAAATACTTATGAACATATGAACTTGGAGTTCACTGGTGGAACAAATGGCTCTCGGGAGGTGAGGACGCCTACAGCTGATGAGCTGACTCTACACCAGCACTGACGACTGTTCTCTTATCTCCTTTGCAGATTATGTTTACTTTGAAAACTCCTCCAGTAACCCACTGCTCATCAGGAGAATAGAGGAGCTCAACAAGGTGAGTGAGAGTCCATCATTGTGCCCTAGAGAGCGTGTTGCCAATCCTACTGCAAGACCTTTGCTGAATGTTTCATGCACCATGCTGCCTGTCTGTCTTGACTGCCAGCCGCAATATTCTCAACTTTTATTCTCCTTTATTCAACTTTTATTTTGTACTCCCTCTTTTCCTTACATATCTCCTCTGTCCTCTCTCTCCTGCTTCTTTGCTCAGCGTAGCTGCATTCCTTTCAGCAGTGAGCAGGGAACAGCAGAGGTCTAAATCTGTCATTCTGACTCTATCCTCACCTGTATGTTTGGCTTTTATCTAAACTATGGTGGCCAAGTTATGCAGCTTCTCATGCTAATTTGCAGACGGCGAACGGGAACGTGGAGGCCAAAGTGGTGTGTTTCTACAGACGCAGAGACATCTCCGCCACACTTGTTGCCCTAGCAGACAAACATGCACGTAAGTAATGAACAGGGCTCCACTGATAATTTTAGTGTGGTCTGTGTAAGGAGTAAAACACAATAGGGCAGGCTGTTATAGGAAAATAATCCACAATGGAAAGTGGATTATTTTCCAATAACAGCCTGTCGTGATGTTTTATTCCTCTTGTACCACAGCGATTCGTCATGATTAGAGTTTGTAATTAGATCATAGTAGCATTTAATGTTGTGAAACATCTGCAAGACAAGTTAATTCCTGTTTTGCTTACAATATCGAAGCTGTAAACATTCTTTCTCTTAACAGCCTCTCACTTTTTCTCCCTTGAAGTTAGCAAGACAAATAAACACGGTTTTTCACGTTACCGAGAAAGCCTGTCCTCTGGCGGAAAAGTGACAAAAGTGCTGACACTCGAGACTCCACCCATACACATTAATCATTATCAGATTATGTGGCGTGACCACCATGCTAGTCTGCGTGAAAGAGTTTTTACTACAGGTAGCGTATTAGCATATCACATTATTATAAAATAGTCGTTTGAATTCTATATGGAGCTACTGTCCATGCTGCTGTTATGCAAAATTCATTTATGCCTTCTGACCTATCAGAATAAAGCATTCAATAGCGTTGTGCTATAAGCCATTTCATACCTCTTTTTAAATATTTAACCTTTCAGTAAGGATCTTTTATTTATAGTCTTTGTGTGTATGTGAATAGAAAAGGCCGTTCTCTGTGACTCAGACACTGGTCGGATTGATTGTGGATGATATCTTCCGGAAGCAATGCTTCACTGCCAAGGCTCTTCATTGCATCACTTCCAAACTGCTGACCATGCAGTTCAGATTTTCACTTTTTGGAATTTTAGAATGTAGACCGAGGGTTTTTTTTTTTTAATGAAAAAAAAAAAACAAAACAAAAACCCAGCATTGTTTTCAGCACAGAACTGTTGAGTACAGCATTTTCATTTTTGGTCAAAGGGCTTTATTTTTGCTTAATTCTTCTTTTAAACTGTTTGCACATAGCTTTGTTTCTGTTGTGATGAATTGACTCAAATAGTGTACACTGTCATTCTGCACAGGAATGATTGGAACTGTGATTCGGTTAAGAATATTCAGTCTTTCCTGTTGTAAGCAGAGTTTATCTCCAAAATGGCTACTGTATTGAATCACAAAGCATTTCAGTGCGCTTCGTATGTGTGGAGGGGCTAGGCATGGTGTGAGCTGCTGTCAGCAGAGCTGTTGTAAAAGTAGTGTATCAGTGGTTGAATGTAGATCATATACAGTCCCCTCCGGATTTATTGGAATGACAAGGCCAGTTGTTTTTGCTATACACTGAAGACATTTCAGTTTGAGATCAAAATATGGATATGAGGTTATAAATAGAGAATTGGATGAATTACAGAATTTCATCTTCCATTTCCTGATATTTGGTTGTCTTAAACAACTTAGAACATGGCACCTTTTACGTCAGACCACCCAACATTTAGATGAACAAAAATATTGGAACAGATAATCTTAAAGTAAATAACACCTTGATATTTGGTTGCATATCCCTTGCTTGCAGTGACTACCATCAAGCTGGAGACCCACTGACATCACCCAACTGTTTCATTCTTTCATTCTTCTTTTGTGTTGCTTTTCCATGCTTGTACCACAGCTTCTTTCAGGTGTTGTTAGTTTTGGGGGTTTCTCCCTTCAATCTCCTCTTGAGGAGGTGAAATGCATGCTCAATTGGGTTAAGGTCTGGTGATTGGCATGGCCAGTCTAAAACCTTCCACTTTTTCCACTGATGAGGTCATTTTTTTGTGTTAGCAGTGCGTTTTGGGTCATTGTCTTACTGCGTGATGAAGTTTCTCACAATTATATTGGATGCATTTCTCTCTGTGTTGGCAGACAGCATATTTCTGCAGACTT
>CM074954.1:15293797-15304256 GCA_037577455.1 Pangasius macronema | reverse complement strand
ATTCCAATACTTTCGACTGCACATGTGGTATAAGAGAGCGAGTGAATGTGCATGTACAAAAGTAGCCCACACTGCACACAGGTTTAATCATGAGGGAGTGGGATTGTTTGTTCACATAGACCACACAGAAGCAGTTAGGACCTTGGTAGGGGTGGGGGTGTAAGCGCTCTCTCTCTCTCTCTCTCTCTGTGTGTGTGTGTGTTCGTGGACTGTGGGCCTCTCTGCAGTGCCAGCAGTCTCTCCGTGGACGTTCAGACATTTGCAATATGTGAAAAATGCATGGCAGGAATGGCTGTGGACCACATGGGTGTGGGCTACATCCTGACTCCGCTTCAGTAATAAAGAAGAAAGGAGAAGAGAAAAGGAGAGGGGAAAAAAATTAAATGGCAAGCAAGGTGAGTCACAGAGTAGGAACAGGAGAACAGTCTTGGAGAAAAGAACAGTGAAGATCAGAGGATGGGGGCATGAGAAGCTGAGTGATGGAGTTCCTCCTGTGTGAATGGACACTAAGGGAGTTTGAATGCATCTACATGTGAGAGCTGGAACTATTGGCTCTCTTTTCAGCTGTCTGAGTCAGTGTACGTGCACACACACTCACAGATGACTCACAGATTAAATATTTTGTTCCCGGTGATGCTGGCTCCTCCTTACCAGAGCCTGAAGCTAGGGAGCTGTGCCGTGGCCGTGTTTGCACACATCAGTGTGTGTGTGTAGAGGCAGAGAGAGAGAGAGAGAGGGACTTGACCCTGAACTGAACTGACCACTCCCTGTAGTCACCTCGTCCACTGTGTCTGAACTCGGCTTGTGCTTTCTGCTCAGACTCGAGATTACCCTGGGTTCAGGAAAGAATAGGTTTGAATCACGACAGAATGAGAATGTGTGCCTGTGTCTCTTTGTGTTTGTGAGATACCTGTTCTCAAGAAGTGGGTAAGTACAACACATCTCAGGGGTGTTTAGACTCCACTCCTGGATGGCCACAGAACTGCAGGATTTCTCTTTCATGTGACCCTGACACATCACAGCCACATTGAAGAACTAGTGCCAGCCAGGGTGACTGAGTTTCCACTCCCTTTGCATCACATTTACATCACTGCAGAGACTACAGCTGGTAGCTGACATGTACATACTATCTGCACCTGCATGAAATGAAATCTCTTGCCAGAAGTTTTTATTCATAATAAAAAAAAGGCCCAGCATTGCAGAAAAAGACAAATGTTTGTGGACACCTGGCACCCATATGTGGGTCTCCCCCAGCCTATTGCTACAAAGTTGGAAGAACACAATTGTATAGGATGTCTTTGTATACCGCTGCATTATGATTATGAAGACATGGAAGTGGAAGAAACCGAGTGTCCTGCACAGAACCCTGACCTCAACCCCCACTGAACACCTTTGGGATAAATTAGAACGCCAACTCCACCCCAGGCCTCCTCATCCAACATCAGTGCCAGACCTCACTAAAACTCTTGTGCCTGAACGGTCAACTCGCCTCAGCCATGCTCCAAATTATAGTGAAAAGCCTTCCCAGAACAGTGGAGGTTAGTATGACAGTAAGGAAGGAACTAAATCTGGAATGGGATGTTCAAAAAGCTCAAGTGTGATGGTCAGGTGTGTACAAATTTTTGGGCATATAGTGTATGTTCAAATTATATGCCACACATGCTATAGTTGCATGACTATTAATTTTACTAGCCAACTAGTAATTCAGAAATGTCATGCAGTAGTTTCAAAGTATAGATTTGTCTGTTTTATCAGTGCAGTTAATGCTGATAAACAGCAGCAGCAAAAAAAAAAAAAAAACACCTCAAACCGCACTTCAGCTAACAGCCAAACATAGGCTACAAATAAAATTTCCATATTCAATACTTCCTTAGAGTACACTGTTAAAGATCAAAATGGAGAAATCAATGCATAAATGTGCAAAATAATGATACAGATTTTATCATATTGCACTATTTATGGACATACCAATCTGCATTTGTGTGGATGGCCTGGTGGTAGACGTCCATGGCTGAGCTGTTGATTCTTGGCCAGATTCTTGTTGAAGTGACCATCCTTCCTTGGATTGAGGTTGCTATGTCTAGAGCAGCATTTGTTTTCCACTAAACTGAGTGGGACTGGATAGTGACGTGCAACCTGTGACATTGCATTGCACAGCACTAGTAATGCAAAAATTGACTATGCCACAGTGCAAGGACTTTATGTTTTATTTAGCTTTATAGGACAACAAAAATAACTGTGGGCAGAATTCTTTCGGAGCTGCCAGGAGTGGGATTTTATTTAAAAAAAAAAAAAACTCAGCTCCCAAGTGGCCCAAAAAAATAAATAAATAAAAGTGTTCATCCTATGGTTGGGAGATCATAAGCTCAAATCCCAACAATGTCACAGTTATCCATAGCCAGGAGCCAAAGAAGCAAAACTAGCCATGCTCTCTGGGTGAGGGAGGTGGCATGCTCTCGCTCTCTCTCCCCGTCAGTCACAGTGCCACTAGCCAATTGTGGGCATCTATAAGCTCATGTATGCAGAAAAGGGCAGATGGCTCTTTCCTCAGTGTGTTATGATGCTTGTGATGCAGCATGAGCAACAGTTTGACAAGATGCGCTTTGCTGTCTTAGCCACGTGTTAGTCTTCACCCTCCCAGTTTGGTAGCCGTTGTGGGAGAAAATGGGGGAACAAAAACAGTCTCATGCACACCTTTACACTTCTTACAAAGTGATATCAAAGCGGTAACGATCCATACAAAATAATTCCTTTTCCCAGCGTAGTCTTGTACAGTTGACTATAGAATCGACTTCATCTAGTCTGAAACATTTTCCGCTCTAAGAAAGGTCATTTAACCTGCTTTCTTGACTGCCTGCCTGCATTTCCTAACTCTCTGCCTTGCTGAGTTTCCACCACCCTGAATATTTGCCGGCTGTCCACAGCGGCAACTAGTGAATACATTCTTCAACTAGTCTATTCAACCCTTAGTGTACCAGTATCAGTACTTATAGCTGCATACTAGTTTGACATACTATACATCACAGCAGTATGCGGTTTGGACAACAGCCAAATAAAACAAACTGAATCGGAATTTAAAGACTGTTTGGACTGCTCAGCTTTTTCATTATAATAATATAGTTGGCTACATTTGATGAGCAGCATATGGGCAAAAGTTGCATATGTGCAGAATTGAGAAATTATGAGCAGACACAGGAAAAAACATGTCCTTTTAAGAGGTTGTTTAGTCTCTTGCCGCTGTCCTCCGATGGCAATTCAGCATGCCCCGCTGATGCTGATGACTGTCGCCGTTAGTGAAGCCACTATGGGTGTATTCACAGATGTCCAGTGGCGGTGTATTAGGAACCTAACACACGTGATGAGATTTGACTCATCAGTTAATTACTAAGCCCTTAGTGAGTTAATTAGGGTGTGTAATATCTAATTCATGCTTTGTCAGAAGTGCTTCTAACCGCCACCAAAAACGAACTTGAGACAGCCCCTGAACGATCTTAACTGTCCATTAAACAAGGAGGCATGAAGTAAACATCAAGGAGTAGGTGAAGGTACATATTTTGTTGTTTGTTTAGATCAAATGGTGGCACACTCTAACCTTCTCTGTGGTCTCGTCTGAGGAAGATTATAGAGAAACCGTCTAAATGGGGAAACTATGGGATGTGGTATAATTAAAGACTTTTAATGAGAGAGTGTAAAGCAGACACATGAACTAACTTGCCCATCTCCAGCATTTGGCAGATGCTCTTATCCAGAGGGACATATAGCAGTGCTTTGTAGGCTCCATTAAAACATCCTGACAGAAGATACTATGATTTAAAGTTCAGTAGGCAAGTTATGGGCAAAAGAGTTTTTAAAGTAACTCTGATGAACCAGATCTTTTGGCATTGAATATATATTAGTGCATGCTTATAGGCGGGCTGTTACATGAGAGGTTTGTTAAATTCAAACAGTAATATTTTAATGAAAATGACTTAAACAAGAAAAGTGACCTTAGCCACAGTGCGAGAAAATATAGTAAAGTGTGAACAGTAGAATATTTCCACTATTTAACATCGATTTTAATCCTTCATAATAAAAACCATGTTCAGAAAATGAAACAGTGTAGTGTTTATCTGTCACTTTGTTTCGATAAAATAGTTCACTTCTTTATGAGCTACTCAATTTAAAACAAACAAGAGAGAAGACGTGTGTGTGTGTGTGTGTGTGTGTGTGTGTGTGTGTGTGTGTGTGTGTGTGTGTGTGTGTGTGTTAAATCGCATACTTTTATAGCTTTCTATTTTAGACCTGGTTTCTCAAACGGTTTGCAGCCAGGGACCCCTTTAACTGCAAAATAAACTCCATGATCCCCCTCCGAACAAATATATTTTAGAAATAATAATCCAGCTACTGAAATATAAAGCTCATTCCAATGGGCACAATGATATTCTGGCAATAATTTGAGCCAGAGAGCTTGTAATTCCTGAACCTTCCACCGACAGAACACGGTAGGTCCAGGTTGACCTTTATTTATAGCTACTTACTTTGAGTTTTTGAGATTTGGATTAAAGCCATTCAATTCAAGTGACCAATCAAATGGGCTAATAACTATAGCAACTCAGTAATAAATACAACAGCTATGTTATGGCCCAATGGCTATGCATCATCAACCCCATATTGAGATCTAAAGTATATGCGAGTTTATTGTTTGCATTGCACAGATTTTTTACACACTTTTCAGAGTAAAGTGTGAATGCTTGACAAATAAACTTCATGTACCAATCCACGTGCAATGTGCAAATCTTTCAGATGTTCTAAATTAGTAAATACATTTAGGTATAAGGTCAGAGTATGCTATTTAATCTGCACGTTAGTATGCAGAGTTGAAGCTCCCGCCAGTTTCCTGTTCCTCACGCCCACTTTGCTGCTGACCAGTCACAAAGTACTTCATTTCTCTCCTAAGTACCTTTCTGACAAACTCGGGTTGGACGATCCTGATCTGCAGTACCTGGATGACTATGTTCTATGTATTATGTGTATGTGTGTGTGTGTGTGTGTGTGTGTGTGTGTGTCTCAGGGCAGTTGTCCAATGATGGAAGTCCTGTATAGATGATCTGGTTCATAGTTCACTAGAGTATGGCTGTCTGGCAAGTGCAATGGAAAGTCGAGTCAGTTCCTCTATGCGGTGTCTCTCATGAGCCTCCATTCCTCCTTCCTGAGTGGGGGTGTAGGCTCGTCTTCCTCTCTCCTCCTCTTCCTCCTCTCACTGCTTGGTAAAGCAACTCATTCATCAATAATTGATAATTGCTTGGGACAGGTGAGATGGAGAGGCAATTTGTGGAGAGTATAGGCTGGGTGCAGTGCCAGTAGATTGGGTGCAGTGTTCTGTTCTGTTCTCTCTCTCTCTCTCTCTCTCTCTCTCTCTCTCTCTCTCTCTCTCTCTCTCTGTCTATCTGTATCGCTGTCTCACTCTCATGTTATCTCTCTCTCACTATCTCTCTTACACTCTCACTCTTGCTCGCTCATGCTCTCTTTTGCAATCTTTCTCCCGCTTATGCTCTCTCTCTCTCTCTCTCTCTCTCTCTCTCTCTCTCTCTCTGTGTCTGTTTCACTGTTTCTTTCTCTGTCTTGCGCTCTCTCTCTCTCTGTCTTTTGCTGTCTCTCTATCGCTCTTGCTATATGCCTCTTGCGCTCTCTCTCTCTCTCTCTCTCTCTCTCTCTCTCTCTCTCTCTCTCAGGACTGAGGTTGTAGTGAGTTACTCTCATCATGCTGGCTCTCTCGAGGATGAAGAGGGCTGTTCATAGCCATGTGGCTCTCGTGGTTTTCCTCTCTCCTTTCTTTTTCCCCCCTACTTCTGTGCAGTACACATCAATACTCCAGTCACAATTGTAATAAATAGAAGACACAGAACAGCAGCCCCTCTTGTTTATGTGTTGAGTGTGTGTCGTGCAAATGAAAATGAAACTGAAGGTATGACAGACAGCATGGTGAGTGTGTGTGCTCAGAATACTAGAGTGGCTGAGGAAGAGGAGGGAATACGTATCGATTTTCAGGCACACCTTTTTTTTTTTTTTTCTTGAAAATCCCTTGATTGCTTTTGTTCTTCTCTCCTCTCTCATTCATTCTGTCTGTCTTTCTCTTGCTCTCTGTCTGTCTCTCTCTAATGAAACTCCAGATGAATTGGAGCACACTCGGTGGCTTCTCTCTTCTCTCTTCCCTCGTCCTCCTCCTCCTCCTCCTCCTCCTCACTCTGCCTCCCCTCTTCTCCACTCAGCACCCTCAGTCCATACACCACATATACACTCTCACACTCTCAGCTCCTCTAAAAACAAATTATTGGGGAGCAGAGATTAAGTACTCAGATGTGAATTGTGTGGGGATGGGACTTTTTTTTTTGACCCCGATTTCTTTTTTTCTTTTCTTTTCTTTTTTTTTTTTGGTTGCTTTTTTCCACCCTACCATTTTTACATTCTTATTCAAATTCTTTTATGTCGAACTGATTTGATTTGAGGTACTTTCTGTTTGCAGCCATATATAGGAGCTAGAGGAAACCTAGATGCTGCATTGGGCTGAACCAGACACGTCATTCAGACTGTCTGCTAAAGTTTTGCTGGGGGGAAAAAAGTGTCAGTGTCAACACTTTGTATCTGTTCGTTTAAGTTGTCTGCCATGGTACTGTCTTCAGGACTGAGGGCTTTGCGATGTATTGCTAACATGAGCAGCTGTATTTATAAACTTCAAGAGAGAGAAAAAGAGAGGCTGGTGAGCGAACTTGTGTTTATAGCTGCTATAACATAAGTGGTAACTGTAACTAACATTTGACGTCACTTTAAACATTACTGTAAACTAATAAAATGTACATGTTGGTCTTCACTATAAAATTGTAATCTCTAGCAAATTACTGTGGAATAAGAGAGATTACAGGCATATTGTTGTAGGAAAATAATCAACATTGGGATGCTAATGGCCCTGAGCCATTGGGCTGCCTCACACCATCCCCATTATTATTTTCCTGTAACAGCATGCCACATCATGTTTTATTCCTCACTTAACACTGTTGAGCTACTCTTTAACTCGTACACACACAGTATTTGGCAGTACATGTGAAATCTATTGTATGGTTGGAGATTGGATTTGTGATTCAGTACCAGTTATTACTTGTCAGGCAGTGTTTATCATGATGTAACTAGCTTTAGCTAACATAACGCTGCTTGATGATTTTCTGAATAATGGGTTGTTTGCTCATGGCTGCATTGGTTTATAAACATTTCATATATATCTTTATTTGCATCTCCTGTGGTATGCAGAAAGGTATGACATCTGAAACATAGTAAATTTGAAAAAGTCAGGTGAACATAGAGTTATAGGTGATCTTATCAGAGTTGACCGGCATTCCCCCAGTGACTTTCACTGGTTAATGTGTGATTCCTGTCCCACCCAATGTGGTGGGGAGATATCAAATTACGGAGCAACAGCATTCATCTAGGTTTCCTACATCCATGACTGCAGCACTCTGATCTCCAGGCCAGTCTATTTAGATGTGGTAATCTCTGCATATGGTTAAAAAAAATTGGATACAACTATATATTTCAAATCTTAGGAAACATTCAAGGGGCTATGTTTAACAAACCTGTTGTCAGCGATGAAGGTACATCTCCTGGTGGCTTAATGAAGATGTATTTTGACCTTTGACCCACAGGAGAGCTGGAGGAGGAGATGGAGAACCCTGAGATGGTGGACCTGCCAGAGAAACAAAAACACCAGCTGAGACACAGAGAGCTCTTCCTCTCCAGACAATTGGAGTCTCTGCCTGCTACACACATCAGGTAAAACACCTCTGTTTGTGTGTGTGCACCATCTTGGACAATTTTCAAGAATATAGGGTGAAATAATTTGACCACTGTCACGTCTGTGGGCTTGAACTGTACAGTAAGTGAGTGAAATACTCCAAGGATGGCTGTTCGGCTGACATCATGTGTCTGAGACACATCATTATTTTGTGACATGTCAAAAGCTGTATTAGGAATCCTCGAGCATAAACAGTGTTTGAGTGGACTGGACATTACTGGCACTGATGGAATCAGATCTCGGTAGGAAACTTAAGCTGTTATTATGATCCTGGAATTAGACTGCTGGACCGCTGAAATGTGTAAAGATTTTCACAGGGATTTCAGGACGTTATAAACACACGACTTTTGCTGTAAAAGTGGTGGGCATAATTTGAATCCCTCTTACAGTGTACCTCTCTACAACTTAGGGATGTGTGCTAGCTAAGTCTCCGTGCCTTAGATTTGATTCTAGCGGTTTGGTAGCAATACCAGTCCTACTTTAAGTACTGCAGTAGAGGTACTGAAGTATAACTAGCAATGAATAATGAGAGAAAAAAAGTAATTAAAACATGCACAGCGTCTGGATGTCTGTTTAAAAGCTTACAATAAAACACGGCTTACATTGGAAGAGCACGAATGGACACTTACCCTGTATTACATGTAATATTATCCCCAGAAGAACGAATATTAATGATGTTTGCTGCTCCGCTCTTTGGTGTTTATGGAGTTTACAGAATAACCAAAAGTGTTATTCTCATCTAGTCTCATCCCATTTGATGTGTAAGTCACTGGGTTCTCATTCCACTCCAACTTGGTATTTCTCAGCAAAAATTGTACTTCTACATCTTGTAGATTTTCTAACACACAATAACCTAAATAAAATAACAAACCTGTCACTCCTTAGTTGTTATCTATTTATTATTAACGTTACATTCACTGTTACATGGACTATACTTCAAATCCTTTGACCAAGAACAGTGACGGCAGTATGATGATGTTTCACTATAGTTTCACTATATGCTTGACTTTCTGAATTGACAGACGGCATGACTATTTACATAGCCACTCTAGCATAGCCTCCAAGCAGATACTGCAAAGACTGCTTGAATATGAGGAGAATCTCACCAAACCCCACAAAGAGTGTTCTTACTCAAAAAAAAACCCCCAAAAAAACATGGAGTACACCTTTTTAGTGTTTGAGCACCACGCAATTAAAGTATGTAGAGAGGCAGCTCGCTTACTGTATTGGGTATCAGTGCTTTACTGAGAACTCGGCTTACAGAACAGCCCCTGGACGAATGCTGTAATGATGTTATCATTTCAAAAATAGTGTCAGTCCATTCCTAATTTGCCATAATTAGGAGCATTGGTACTTTTTAGTACTGATATCCCCTGCAGCCTGCGCATCTCTTTCTGACATACACATCTGTTTAGAGTACATTCTCAAGGTCCCAGTTCTCTCTTGTCCATTTTGCTATAATTTGACTGTCAAAACAAAATTTGTATTCCTCCTCTACCTGTGACTTGACTCTGAGGTCGTGTGCTTCAGGCCATATTAACATGTGTGTTGTGTAACTGTGTTCAGAGGAAAGTGCTGTGTGACCCTTCTCAATGAGACAGAAACCCTCAAGTCCTACCTAGACCGAGAGGTGAGTACAGTACAGCATTAGTAACTGGTAGCACTGCTAGAACACACTACTGGCTCACTGATGCACTCAGAGTGTATGTTTCACCTATACTAGCTAGAGATGCATGTGCTTACTGTGTGTGTGTGTATGTGTGTATATGAGATCTAGTTTTGAGCTCTGTTCTTCATGAATAATTCAGTGTGTTGACCCAGAATGTTCTCTTCGCATTTAGTAATGAGGAGACTGGAGACTCCTCTCACTGTCAGGCCAAACACACAAACACCACACAGCCCTATATCAGTACATGAGACTTTTTTTTTTTTTTTTTTGTGCCTGGTTCTCTGACTTCGACTTTGTCTCTGTTGTGTTTTGGCTGCAGGACGCATTTTTCTACTCTCTGGTGTACGACCCTCAGCAGAAAACACTCCTGGCTGATAAAGGAGAGATCAGAGTGGGGAATAAGTACCAGGCAGAAATCACCGACCTCCTCAACGAGGGTACGTGTTCTTTTAGTGCAGTTGTGGGAAACTTCTGATTTTTTTTTATGCCCACTTGTAGAGTCTGAACAGTGCTTAAAACATACAACCAAAAAAAACCCTGCAACCGTGTCTTGCACTTCCTCTTTATGATTCGTATCTCTTCCTTTATCTCTTTGTAACACCGTCTGATGGCAGGGTGACCGCAGGTCCCTAAAAACTGTTTCTCTGAAATGATATTTTGCCTTAAGTGTTGTATTGCAAATTTTATTTTTATATGGTCTTAGAATTTAAGCTTAAGGCTAATCTTAGGACAGACATGATGATTTGATGAAATTTAACTTCAACTAAAATTTGCTAAAGAAAAGCAGATACTTTTGCTGGATAAAACAAGACATGGTGCTGTTCTGTTGGTTGGCACATATTTAAATCTATTAACACCGTCTATTTTAAATAGTTTTACATACATACCACTTATTTATACATACCAATTTGGCCTAATCGCACCACAGATTTAGTATTTTGCATTGATTCACTCATCGGGGGGCAGTC
>CM074954.1:15269906-15284745 GCA_037577455.1 Pangasius macronema | reverse complement strand
CGATCCATGGAGGCCCCACCTCGCAACTTACAGGACTTAAAGGATCTGCTGTTAACATCTTTGTACCAGATACCACAGCACACCTTCAGGGATCTAGTGGAGTCCGTTGCCATTGCCTTGATGGGTCAGGACTGTTTTGGCAGCAAAAGGGGGGCAGGTGGTCATAATGTTATGGCTGATCGGTGTATGTAAACGAATCACTTGCTTCGTCTTATTCTGCTCTTTATTTCATTTCTCTTTCACCACCCATAGGGTCCAAGTCTAAAGTGCTGGGTCCTCAGTGGGACATCATGTCCAAGCGAATGTCTGAGCAGGGACGTGCCCCCTCTGCCATGCAGGACAATGAAGTACATGAACTTGACTGACGCCTTCTGTGACCTCTTCCCTTTAGTACGGACAACAGGTCTCTGTTAAGCTTTTATCTTTATGTTTTTGGACTTGATTAACAATGTCCTGTGCCTGCCACAAGACTGTTTGTTTTAAAAATGATTTGCTTCTTCCTTGATAATCTGCAGGTAAACGGAGAGGTGTTTTTCCAATTCTCAGTGGTGGAAGGATCTCGGAGAGGATCTGTGGTCAACATTGCGCTATATTAGAGCCAGTGTTTTTGTTCAGGTTTATGGGCTAGAACAGGCACTGACCTGACTGTATAGGACTGCATTCAATATTTACCATATATTGCTAATTCTGTTTATTATTATTATTATTATTATTATTATTATCATTTCAAGTCTTGTTATTGTTCTTTTTTTTTTAACCAAATGTAATCATTTGTTTTTAGTTAAATGATGAAACTTGTTTCTTGAAACAGCTTGCTCACAAGTTATGGGGGGGACGGGACGGGACATGGACTGTCTTATTGGCTTGTTGCATTATTTTCATTGTCAGCTACTCAGAAAGAGAAGACACAGGCATTTCTTTCAGACTGCCATTTTCATTCTGCTCGTCTTCGTTTCAATGCTTGTATTATTCGGTTTCTTCAGTTCACCATGTCCTGATGCCACAGGCAATTAACTTATTGATTAAGATGACTGAATGTGTTCTTTTTCTACCTTTTTCACAAGTATTGCATCTATGCTTCTATGGTGTAATTAAAAAAAAAAGTTGTTTCTCTTTTGTGAATATGTAAATGAAAACCGTATGGAGGCATTATTGTACAGTGGTGCATTTTGCGCCTCCGGTGTTTATCAAGGCTTGTTATAAGGAATTTGCCATGTACAGCATATTCTTTTTGTAAGGAAACTCTCTTGGAAGTCTAAAACGATACTGCTCCATGAATACAGTGCAACTTCTTAAGAATGATACCATATATGTGTTGTACATGTTGTGCAGATTTGTTTTTTTTTCCATCCTCTCACATATCCTGCCAAGAACAGCATTCTGAACCAGGCAGCTTTTCACCTGGTGATATGTGATACATTGAAGTTTACACCACAGTTGGCTCATTAAATATTGATACCTCGAGAGAGCATGTGTCAGTAGAAATCCTCCCCTCACGTTCATCACATGTGAGCTTAAAGCCTCATCATTCTTTATATTCATCTCCTTTCACTCACATAATACAGGTGAGACACTTGTCTCCAATGCTGCACAATGGCAATCATTTAGAAGACATTTCGTCTGATCATTTATAAGAAATGGGTCAAATGAAAATTAAATCACCCATCTACACTGCCAGGTTACAGTGAAAACTATATGGGTGTACACAGTCAACACTAATCTCTTAAAACCGTTACAAATAAATGCCACTGCATGAGGCAGATGGTGTCCAGCATCTTACTAGTTTTAGCAAAAGGCCAAATCTACATGCTAGTGGTCTTCAGTTTGTCCCTCAGGGGGATCCATATAGGCTTTATGTAGAAGCTTCAACAGAAGGTTTTGCATGCGTGCCTTTTTTTCTACAAGTGTAGTGTAACACTGTCGCTGTTTCAGCTGTCTGCCATCACACACACACACACACACACACACTTAGAAAAATGGTTCCTTTCAGCATCCTGAAGTGTTCTTCAGTTTGAACACTTAAAGGTTCAAGGTGGAACCCTATAAAAGGTTTCAGGAAGAACCAATTAGAACGCATTCTACTTAAAATGTTATTGATGCAACAAATGTTCTACAAAGAGCTTTAGCGATGGACTACTGGACAGTCATATGGTGGACAAGTGGACAACCTGTCATACATTCCAAAAATGGTTCTTTGGAATATCCTTTTTTTTAATAATTTTAAAAATAAAGTATTGGTGGTGGTACAGAGCAATGAAAAATTTCACATAGTCAGTGTAGCAATGTGGGTTTCCTCAGGGTTCTCCAATTTCTTCCCGAAGGTGGATTGGTGACCCTAAATTGCCTCTCGGTGTGAATGAGTGCGTATATATGTGTGTATGGTGCCCTGCAGTGGACTGGTGTCCCATTGAGGGTGTACTCCCACCACACACGCAGTGTTCCTGAGTTAAGCTCTGGATCCAACGCAACCTTGACCAGGATGAAGTGCTGACTGAAAATGAAAGTATGAATGATTTTTGTGATGGGCAATTAGGAAGAAAAAAAGGGCAAAGAATCATGGACTGAAAGGTTCTTCTATGGCATTGCACAAGAAAACTTTTCTGGCACTAAGATTCTGAATAACCTTTAGACAGCTTTTCAAGTAGAAATGGTTCTACCTAGGACAGTCGACCATCCAAAGGAACATGTTTTTTTCTCTGAGTGTCCAGGACTAGGCTACATTTTGTGATTAAAAAAAATGAAGCACGAATGATAAAAAAAATAGGGTAGATGTATCCTTATTGTAATTTAGGGGTCATCTGAATGCCTTTCTAGCCAAACTGGGGAAAATGACCTTTAACCTTGAGTGTGTGTGTGCTGTAGAGTGCAGTGCAGAGCAGTGTAGTGTTGAGGAGAGAGGAGGAGAGGAGAGGAGAGCGCCAGCAGTGAAACAGTTAACTCTGAGCACAGCTCTGTAGTGTCGGACGCCGGAGCGCGGCTCTGAGCATGTGCTGTTCCTGCTGCAGTGAAGGAAAATGTGTCAGTTATCATTGGAGAGGAGTGTAAGGGAGGAGAGAGGGAGAGGGAGAGGGAGGTTAGCCGGCGCAAACACACGACGAGAAGGAACCGATACGACGATGTTCCTGTTCGGTCTCTTGTCCTCTGCATGATTACAATGTACTGGCAGAGGGTCGATCCCGCACGCGCTGCAGCCCGACAGTAAACCACGGTAAGCCTCGCCACTTCTCCCCGAGCTTCGACTTGTTACTCATCAGGAGCCTTTGCTTCACTTGCAGGCCTGTTTCTAGTATATTATTATCATTATTATTATTAATAATAATATTATAGGGATTCCCTGAGCTTTAAGTCGCTTAGCTTGTCTGAAGATCCTGAGAGCGCATCCATGATCGAGCTTATTTATTTATTTATTTATTTATTTATTTATTTATTTCTGTCCCGCTGTCCGTCACGCACCTGATCTCCTCCTGCTCCAGGTGGGCTGTGTTGCATTTAGCCATAAACCCTTTTAGAACGAGGCTATAGGTGTTTAACCACACACAAGCTGTATATCGGTGATGTAGCCTAGTGCTGAACTGTATCATGTATAATTATGATCAGCGTCATTTGTTCAGACGCTGCTTGGAGAAGTGCCGGTTGTTACACACGCGCACGCGCGCGCGCGCACGCACGCTACGCACGCACGCGCACGCGCGCATATAGAGGCGCACTTTCACACAGTGTTCAGTGAGGGAGCTGCGGGACGGTTTCATTCAGGCCTGCTGTCACGACTGCGCTGTCGGGTCTCAACCCGGAGCCACTCCAGGTTCAGGTGATGAGTGAAATAGACGTCTTTGATTTGTCTTTTTGAACCCCTGTGCTTTTTTTTTGTTATCTTCTTCCTTTCTTCCTTTCTTTCTTTTTTTAAGGTTTGATCCCCTGTGCTCTGTTCTGTCATGCTTTAAACTGGACTTGATGAGCAGTCCTACTAAATACATGAAACTTTAGGTGCTTGGCTCATTTTCTCCACTGAACATGAAACAGGACGCTTTTGGTGCATCTGCTTTACCCCACATTCATGTGTATATCGCACACCTTATGTTCTTTTCGTTTTGAACAGGTTACAAAAAAAGTGGTGAAATACTAAAACAAACAGGTCAGGGTCATAACCAGGTAAACGTTTCAGTGATTTCCACATTGCAGAAATGTGTCCAAGTGAATATATCACAATGCCAAACATGTACTACATCAAACGTTACTTTTTAATCAACGTGTTATCCTTCTTCTTACCTTATCATTATATTATTCTTCTGCTCTGACTCCAGGTTTAGTTTATTTAGTTAGTACTTTTGGTTTGACAGAACAACCTAATAGATACCTGTTGATTTCAGCCTCCAAAAATAAGATATTTCACAATAACTTAGAGCTTTTTCTGAAGTTTGCATTCATATTTAAAGATGACACAGTGAACTGATTTCATATTAAAGGAGCACATCTAAGAGTATAAGAGATCCCTTAATAATATATTTGACTACTTATTGAAACTTAGCTTTTATCAGCCACAAAACACAAAGACATAGCACCTTGTACACTGCATTTTCTTAGTTATTCCTTGCAATTGTTACAGTAAACTGATTTCATATTAACAAACAATAATTTATAGATCTTAGCAGGCCCAAACGATCTATTTTTTTCTTGTTATTAAAAGTAGGTACTACTAAATCTACTAAATATCTATTTATACCGCTGTACAACTTTAATTATTTTGGATTAGCCCATTTACATTAAAACTGATTGTTTTTTTTTTTTTAAATAAGTTTGTGCAAAATGGTCCTTGTGTTCTAGGAAAAAAGCTATTTAAGTAATTAATAAGAAAGTGGGCATTAACTAAAACGGATGAGTGGCAGGCTTTCCCACAAGCACTTTGTGGTTACCATTAGACCCCACATAATAATAATAATAATAATAATAATAATAATAACCAAGGTCCAAACCTTGGGGTCCTCATAGCAAGTTATGGACATGACATAGGTGAATTCACATGTTACATTATCTCCATGCGTTATTTGCACTCATACCTGATTAGACACACCTTCTGTACACAGTCATGAAAGAGACAGTCTGGGCTACGGAAACATTATAATAGAACAGATATTTGCCCTTGTGCTCCAGGCTGAAGTGCCCCACGCTACCCAGAGCACTAGAGTGTCTGATCCAAAGTCGGTCTGATCCTCAGAGCACAACTGATTAAATGAGGATTTGGCTCGAGTGAAATGAGTTCCTCTGCACTGCAGGCGGTTTTAACACTCCACATCTAAATCTTGTTTCTTTGCTAATCATACTGGCTTTGAATCCTTCCTGGTCCATTTTCCAGAGTCCAATTAAATTATTCTAAGTCCAAAAAAGGCTTGCTTGTTTCCTGTGACTAGACTGACAGAAGCGAGAGAGAGTCCTATTAGAAGAGCATATACCTTGTTTAAGCTGGATTGTTTTTTACCTGAAGAGGTTGCGCAGTGTAATTAAACGATCTGATAAGCACTTAATTAGTTCTAATGTAGAACAAGAGAGCTACACCCAAGCTGTACCAGTTCTGTTCAGTTCACTTTTCCCCTGAACTGCTGGAGCTGGGAGCAGGCCTGGCCAGGCTGACAGGATAAATTAGGGTCACTGGTAACTCCCTCTCCGTTTTGGCAGCATAAGTGGTTGGTACACAGGACATTAAAATAAATGTGTTCTGGGTTAGTGGAAAATCAATTATATAATACATATTTTAGTAAGAGACTGATCAAATACAAAGATTTAAAGATAGTTGGTCCAAACGTCTGAGACCACATTAAAAATATGGGATTTTTTTTTAAATTTATAAATAGAAATAAGCAGGAAATTTAAAAAAAATTAAAAGAAAGAAAATTCATATCTTCAATAGTCAAGATTTCTAGGTCTCTCTTTAAATTTAAGTAACTTGTTAATATTGACCATGTTAACTCTTTTGCACAAAAAGTCAGATTTTCCTTGAGATTTAACTCATCCATTGAAGCACTCAAATGGATTTAATCTAATATGGGTCATCAGGTTTAACACAAATGGAGTCCGTGGCAGCTCGAGTGCACACTGTCACTGAAGCAAATGGGGTGACATACCCAATCCTTAGAGGCTCTAAACTTCATGTAAATATTTCATGTAAGATATTTATACTTCTCACTCAGGTTGCTACTGCCAATAATAATTTGTATTGAAAAAAAGAGAAAGATTAACTATAATACAAAGACTCATTTTAAAAGAATGCAAAATAGAAGCATTTTCGCTAGTGCTTTCACACGTTTTTCTGACTCCACTGTAGTTCTTCCAGATATTTTGCTTTTTGGAGTAACAACTACTGGATTAAAATGAAACACCTAGCCATTAATCACTTAAACTAAAGTACCTCCCTGAAGGAAACCAATCCGTCTTGATTGGAGTCGAGGTAGTCATGCAGTAGGAGTAGTTCATTAGAGCACAAAGGCGACTGATCTCGAACTCAGCGTGAATTCTTATGAACCCGAGCAAAGCTGCTATGTCATGCTGCTTTGTTAATTACGTAGCTTGCCAGTTTCCACATTCATGTTGCTAAATCTTGCCGTTTTAAGCCTCGGAAGGTCCTAATCCCCTCGTTATGACCAGTATTATGCTTCTGGAGGGCTTAGGGCATTCTCGGAGTCTTTAATTCAGTCCACGAAACTGAAGACAAAAAGCAGCAGCTGTTAGAACTCTTTGAGTTTTTCATTGAATCTAACAAGTATCAACCGACAGTACTTCAAAAAAAATTCAACTAGAATATTGAGGGAAGGCTAAACTATGGCATAGTTTATGACATTCATTTTTATTGTGTTAAAGCTTTGTTGTAAGCTTATGAGGTGAAATTTAAGCTGCCTTAGTCAAAAGAGAAAGAAGATTCTTTTAATGAAAAATCCTACCCACACAAATTTGGCAAAACCAATTGCAGAGCTTTTGAATGGAGAGTGTAGAGGTCTCATGCATGTTGATCCCTTCCTGCCTTTTGAACAACATCCTTTTTGTTGTAATGATCTTATGAAGTGGCTCTGAATGTGAAATCCCATAGAAGTATTTTCTACTTTTATAGACAGCAACACAATGCTCATGAAAAGCAAATTTGTATGCTATATAGTATTACAATGGCATTTCACTTCATTTCCCTTTTGAGTCCTGTGTGGCCTGCACATTGACCAGTGCCTTTATTTGTAATAAATTTGAAATAACTTAAAAGAAAGCTGGTGCTAAGCACTATTTAATCTAATGTAAAGTGATCCAGTAGTGGGAAAACAATGGAATTTCCATTTAAATGAAATTCAGCACCAAAACAATGCTACGACACAAAATGCTAGTGTTTATGTGTGAAAAGACAATACTTCCTCTTCTATTTGAAATATGAGTATCAGATACTGGCCCTCTGCTCTAGAGTCCTATCAGTGAAAATCATATCTGATAAGAAGAATGAAGGCCCTTTGCACTAGAGAGCCAACATGCTGCCCTGAAGTAACTGAGCTGCCTGTGCTATTGATCTACTGCCATTTATTTTGTGCAGAGTGGAGTGAAATCATGGCAAGGACCCAGAGTCCCCATCAGCAACCTCTACACATTGAGAGAGTAAGAATGCACGGTAGTCAATACCTTCAATGTCAGAAAGTAGTAAACAGGGCACTTCTAGAGTTCCTGTCATGGAGAATACTGAGCATTCAGGAATCTTCCTCAAAGCATTTTTACTCCGGAGTAAAAGAACAGGTACTGTTTCGGTAAAGGCTTGTCTGCAGCTCTCTTGTGGCAAAGGACAAAGCGATCTGCATGATGTTTAGTGTAGAACGTCTGTCTGTCAGCAGGAAAGTTGTCTGACTTCGTCTTGATACCACCCTGAGCTCTCCAGTGACTACAAGTACAACATGTCACTGTTTTCATACTACAGATATGGCCACTATAGTAATGAGTATAAAGAAATACATACAGAACCGTATGTGAAATCTGCTCACACACACATAAAAATAGTATTCTGTCCATTTACATTTCATATGATGAATGATGTTATTTTATCGCAATCCATTGATTGCTGGTGAAATAAGGAAAATAAATCTGCAGCTAATTCAGAATCACATTAATTTATTCTGGTGTTATTGAGCCATTTTAGAGATAGATTTTTTAGAATTTTTTTAAAATTTATTTTTTATTTATTTATTTTTTAGAACGCTTCTTGCACAACTGTAATACGGCTTTGCTGATGATGACACGACACTAATTGTATTCTGTTAGATTAGATTACAATTTACTGTATTTCCTAGTGCATTGGTTTTAAGCAAGAATTGTAGATACTATTTTATTTCTTAGTCCCCACTGTGTTGCCAAACTTCTGTAAAACCCTCAGTATTATACAGGGATTGTTCTGTATCATGCAGACCTGTTACAATAACTGAGTTTTGGTTGTTGATTAATTGTGACACATAAATTATAATTAATGATTTAATGATCTTTTTCTGTTTATTTTATGCCACTTTAGTAATAAGTGGGACAGCAGTGTAATATTGCACATACAGTATATAACAACAAACAGGGTCCCTGGTGGACTAGTGGTTAGGCCACAGCACTCTCACCGCTGTGGCCCGGGTTCCTGATTGCTGGTCCGGGTTTGTTGGCCAGGGAACCAACCCCAGCCACTGGGGTTGCGTGCAACAGTGCGCTCTCAAATGCTTGAAAAGCATTGCAAGGGAAGACTTGAAATAAATAATAACTAAATATGGATAAATATTTGTGGTGGTCTGGGAAAACCTGTCAGTTGTTCCTGTAGCCAAAAAAAAAGATTTGGGTTTTGGGCCAAAATATTGTCTTTCTGCCTATAACATACTTTGACACCTCCACTTTAAAAACCATAAATAAATTTCCTCAAAACAATATGACTTTTTACCCCCTAAATTTACCTGTTGGCTTATGTTAAGGAGCCAATTTTGTAATCACTGTGGTAAAAAAAATATTTCTCTGTCTGTCTAAAGATCTCTAAAACCTGATTTCCTCACATAGTGAATGTCATGCTTTGACAAGTATTTGGATAGTGGACATAAGCCTAATCAATTCAGTTTGTAATAGGATACCAGCTGTCAGTGATACTTCTGAACCTCAGTGGAGCTGGAATGGAATCTTTAATTGCAATTCTCACTTTTAGGGTTAACCAACACAACATGGCGTGGTGTTATAGGTTGTGTCATATAACCTCACACAAAGTAAAAAAACATATAAACATATAAAAAGTGCTGTAGACCTTTTCCTAAACCGTTCACCTGATCTGAGTGTAAACAGCCTCAAATTAAAGCTGAAAGTCTGCACTTATTCATCATTTAATTTCACCTCTAATATACTGTGGTAGACAGCTAAAGTAACAATAATGTTGTAAATATCCAAATATTTATAGACTGTATTTGTGGAATGTAATGATTAATCACAATTATCCTAAATAAAGCAGCTATGTGTTAGGTGTGATGGATCAAGTATCCCTTCTTTCCACATATATTCATGACGTTGTTTAGTAAATTGTTTTTCCTACAATAAAACACTTTGGTATTGCATAGCTCTCCAGATCATGTTGCTTGAATCTATACAGAACTATTATGCCATAATGTATTGATGTACCCATTACGAGCAGGTTGAAAGGATTCTATTCCTGGAGTCGGAAACTCTGAGCTTTGGGTTTGTTTACATACAACATAAAAGCCAGCATTTATGAAAGGACACGTGAACTGTTTCATTAGCATAGACAGCAGGACAGCAGGGTCAATTAAAGTGTAACTGTTTCCCCACTGTTTTGATCACAAATATCACTCTGTGAAATTGATACTCATTGCTGATTGCTTTATGCACTCAAGAGTTCATACCAAGGCAGAGCCAGTATAATCACGCGACAACATCTCAGCCACATTTCTAATGCAAACCAGAAGCTGCTATGATTGAGAGGGAAAAAAAGTTTGTAAATCCTTCATAGTTTTGTCGATTTCTGCATAAAAGCCTTTATTTTATTTATTTATATTTATTATTAGAATATAATGATAGAATTTTTCCTGATTAACCTAATGACAAATAACAACCTACAAATCAATGTACACATAAAAGACTACATGATTATACATAAATACAGAAATTGTTCATATCACATTGTTCATATCACACTCTCCAGTGTCACCCAAATGAGGCTGGGTTCCCTTTTGAGTCTGGTTCCTCTCAACGTTTCTTCCTCATNAACATCTAGGACTGTTGCATGTTTTGTTTGTTTGCATGTTTTTCTGTTTCTTATGTTCTGTAAAGCTGCTTTGAGACTGAATAATGAAGTGTTTTGTAAGTAGTAGATTAGGTGGGTTACTATGACCAGAGAACCTGTGAGTTAACCAGACAGAGTCATTGATGGAAAAAAAAAATCTTGTAGATCATGATATGTAGTAAATACTGGAACTTTGGTTTCAGCCACTTAGTTATTTACTCCTGTGGCTTAGTATCAGGCATGTTGCATGATGTAACCCCCAACGAATGCAAGCCATACAAGCCCTGTGAATAAAAACATCCCTATAGCGTTATAAGCCCTCCAGCATTCTTCACAGTTGGGAGCTTTTCTTTTTATTTTTGGTAAAAGGATGTTGTTCTAACAGTGCTGTGGAACATGCAGGGGGTCTTTAACAAACTCGAGAAAGACAGCAATGTTTTTATGTACAATAGTGTTTTTTTTCATGAACCCTACTCTTGTTCAGTGTATTTTTTTCCCTTTATGATAGACTCAGGAACCTAGATCTTTACCTATTATATTCTGCAATATAATATGGCAGAAGATTTTTAACTGCTGTCCTGGGGCTCTTTTTCTCTTGTTTGTGGATTCTACAGATGCTCTTGGACTTCGCAGAAAGCCATCTCCAGTGGAGAGAAGCCATGCTTATGAATTTCTTCTGTTTGTAATTTTCAAAATGGAGGCCCAAGTCTTTAGAAATCCGTTTGAAACCCTTTCCAGTCATAGGAGTTTCAACAGCTTTAACAGGGGTCCTTTAAAATCTCTTTTAAATAGGCTGTAAACTATTTGAGCAAAATCATGTTGAGAAGAGCAGGTAATTAATTTGTGCATTTTTTATATGGCAGGGCAGGTCAACCTCAGACCTTCATGTACTGCAACCTCTGACTTCAATTATTCAAAAGGTCATGATCCTGGAGGTTCACATACAGTTTCCATCTATGATCTCATTTATAATGTTTGTTAATTGTTTATGTGTGTATATATACACAGTTAGGTCTGGAAGTATTTGGACAATGACAGNTGATCGAAGTGTAGACTTTCAGCTTTATTTTAAGAGGTTCCACAAAAAATATGGCATTTACCATTTAGGAATTACAGACATATTAAGCAAAGTACCTCCATTTTCAGGGGCTCAAAGGTATTTGGACATAATTGTAGATATAACAATAATTTTAATACTTGGATGAAAATCCTTTGCAGTCAATGGCTGCCTGAAGTCTGGAGCCCATGGACATCACCAAGTTTTCACTGAGTTTCCTCCCTGGAGATGCTTTGCCAGGCCTTCACTGCAGCCACCTTCAGTTTTGTAGCATTTGGCTGAATGTGATCAGAGAGTATAGCCCTATACACCTCAGAATTCATCTTGCTACTTCTGTCAGCAGTCACATCATAAATAAACACCAGTGAACCCGTTCCATTGGCAACATCTGCTTCCTCTGAGACTTATGAAGCTACCAAACTGCACTTTTTCTGCTCATGCAGTGTTACAGGGCAGAGTATCACATCAGAGGACACAGCTATCTGCACTCTTCTGCATACACAGAGCTCACAGTACCCCACAATTGGCTAGTGTGGTGCTGATTGATTAATACATCAATAATACTTTTAGGAAGCATTCATGCAGAAATCTCTTTAATTCTAGAGGGTTCACATGAATTTTTTTTCACAACGGATTATAAAAGAGAGCTCATATCTGACTCTGGCCGGTCTGAGTTCCTATGAGTGTCAATAAAAGGCCTAACTGGAAACAATCAATACCAGTGCTGACTGAAAAGCCTACAGCTGGGGGATAGGATATGAAAACAACTGACAAAAGATATACATGGAGATATATTGTACATCAGGTAGTAAAAGAAAGATACTTATGCAAGCTTTTGTGTCTCATCACTACAAAGACATGTTTTTTGTTCTATTTGTGTGAAGTTTGTGAGTTTCTAAATACATTTTGGACACCAACTAATATCTTTTGACTAATATTTTCTTCTTTAAAACTGATTACATATAATATCAAGAAAAGATGTTTAAAACATAGACTATTATTCCAAGGATGCCTTTGTTTGCAAAATGGATTTTCTTAGTGACAGGTGCTACAGGATTCATTTTGGAATTCTTGAGGAATTCAAAACAGTTCAAAAACAGTTGGTGTAAATGTCAGACAGTGACTGCATTATGTCACCTAATACCTTTATAAGAATTTTTGTGTTCTTAAAATACTTATTATCATTTGCTGCAACAGATTTTCTTTTTGAAATAGCTTAAAAAACTGTGAGGATTACAGAGTTAAGCAGTTTTATCCTATTTATTTAATCTGCATACACTTTCTCATGAAAGATATGTGCCTCCTACAACATTTCACACATTGTCATCCTGCATAAATGACCAATTATGCCAATTTCTGTTCTAAATGTGCCTACTTACAGCAGTGACACATTACTCACTAAAGCAAGTCTGAGTGCTGGGAAACCACTTCCTAATGAAATGCCAGAAAATGTCGAGCTGGGGTGGAATTTTTAGGGCTAGGTTTCCTCATTTCCTCATTTTCTTTTTGTAATCCTATACAGTAATGTTATGTTAATAGGACAGGGAACATTGTTATCCTTTTATGTGAAACAGATATGCAATCACTTTTCTTTGTAATCTTTGGTGGATATTCAGATAGCTTTGATCTCTCTCACAGTCATTTACATGGCATTTAAATAGATTTACCTAGTGTGAAGTTCTTGCTGCACACTCCAACATGTATACATAATTTTCTGAATTGTATGTTCAATGCAGAAAAACAAGTCAAAATTGTTTAGCAGTCAGGATTTTGTGCTTATGGAAGGGATGCGGGGTAGCTGGGAAGGGCAGTGGTAGCTCAGTGGTTAAGGTGTTGGACTAATGATTGGAAGGTCTTGAGTTCAAATCCCAGCACTGTCAAGCTGCTATGCTGGACCCTTGAGCAAGGTCCTTAACCCTCAACTGCTCAGCTGTATAAATGAGATAACTGTACTGTAAGTCGCTCTGTATAAGGGTGTCTGCCAAATGCCCTAAACGTAAATGGATATTGTACACACAACAGTGATGGACGTAAACATGACAACAATAAAATTGTCAAGAATTGTGCTAAACTGCTGAGAGATGGAATACTGTTCTACTGAATATTACATTTTAATAAGCAACTGTTAAGCACTATGTACTCCATTGCACTTGTGTTGGTGAATTGAACTGTTCTAGACAGTTGGTACTTAGGGGTATAACCAGGACCAAAATTTTGGAGAAATGTGATCATCTTCAGAGTTAATGTACCACGAAGCCAAATGTACAGTATACACCTATTACTACTTTCTAATCTCTGTTATTTTATGCATTAATTCTTCAATAAACTGCACTGACTGTTTAATATAAAGAGTTAAATTTTGTTTAACAGTTACCTGCCGGATACCTGTCGGATAACGTTACTGTGATCAGTTAAGGTACTGCAACTAGTAGTCTGATTTGGCTAGCAATATTATGAGTAGTGTGCATTTTACAAATTGCCAGTTGCCCTCATAAACACATATTTATAGCTTTTGTTCTTGATGAACTCAAACATTTATATCATAGCTACATCAGATGTGAATCTATAATATATGAATTGCGTACCTCTAAATAAGAAGTTCAAATCTGATAGTGTCTCATCACAACTAAACATTAAGTGTGATGAAGTCTGTGGGCAAACCTAAAGTGCTCTCCTTGGCTGCCCTGAGATCAATCTCTGCCCAGAACCAATCATCACTGCTAGTTTTGCTAGTTAAATTCTATGCATATTGAATTTGAACTAGAGAAGCTACATGGGAGGATAAAAAAAAAAAAAAACTACATGGAAAGTTAAAAAAAAAGACCTTCCTGACAAGGTCCAGACCTGGATCTTCTTACAGCTAGTAACAGCTATGTTGCTACTTAGAGATTATGTGAGACTGTGTTGGTTTAAGTTCTCAACATACATCAGCTGCAAGTCTCTGGTTCTCAGCCCTGAATTCTGCACAACTTTCACACCTCCACTCTAGGCCTGGGTCAGTCTGAATCAGGGGTGGGTGTGGGTGGATTTGAGGTTGGTTTTTTGAGCTGAGCATCCGGGAGCCTAGACTCAATGCTGTGGTTATTAGCAGGAAATGCTTGGTTTGTTTAGTGAAAAGAACTCAATTTAGTGGCCTGGTGCTGTATTGTCTTAAGTGATAAGGCAGGTTTTTTTTTTTGTTCTGAAAAATTTGTACAAAGCATAATTCAACTTCTGGGTGCAACTTCTGGTGTGAAGTACAGTTCAGTTATCACGTTCCATCCTAATGCATTTCAGCAAACTTCTCCTGAGGCAAGCAAATGTTTAATTGTCATTTGAAATTAAATTAACATTGACTGACAATGTCTAAAGAGTCTCTCTACAGCTTTCAGCTTCGTGCTGTTTGAAGTACACAGGCCTCTGGTGGCCTTCTGGCACATAGGTTGATAGGTTGACCCATCGTTGCTTGACCCATCCTGATGCCCTACTTCTGGTTGGAGTTCTCATCGGTTGAGTTCGCTCGCTGCTGCTGGGGCCCC
>CM074954.1:15251089-15266699 GCA_037577455.1 Pangasius macronema | reverse complement strand
TATATATATATATATATATATATATATATATATATTTTTTTTTTTTTTTTTAATTCAAGGGAGTCCCTACATTTTCACAGGCTCAAAGGTAAATAAGGACTTTAATGGCCAGGTGTGGCCTGTTTCATCCTTATTTCATAACAAATTAAGGAGATAAAAGTTCTGGATTTGATTCCAAGCATTTAATATGCATTTGGTGGCTGTTCATTATGTGGTGCAAAGAGGTGTCGATTCAAGTAAAGCAAGTTTTTTCAGCCATCATTAGACTGAAAAAAAACAAAATAGACTGTCAGAGAGATCGCAGAAAGTTTAGGAGTGGCCACATCAACAATTTGGTACATTCCTAAAAAGAAGGAATGCACTGGAGACCTCAGCAACACCAAAAAGCCTGGAAGACCACAGAAAACAAATAAAGTAGATGATCGCAGAATTCTGGAGGAGGTAGGTGTATCATTGTCAAAGTCAATAATCAAGAGACACCTTCATGAATGTAGATCAAGACAGTTTACTTCAAGATGCAAACCACTGGTAACACTCAAGAACAGAAAGGCCAGATTAGACTTTGCTAGAAAACCTCTAAAAAAAGAGCCTGACCAGTAATGATGCAAGATTAACTTGGGAAGAGAACAGTAAGGAGAAGGAAAAGAAGGGTTCATGATCCAAAGTATACCACATCATCTGTCATACATGTTGAGTTCTATGGCATGGGCACATATGGCTACCAATAGAACTGTGTCACTGGTGTTTATTGATGATGTGACTACTGATAACAGGATGAATTCTGAAGTGTATAGAGCTATACTTTCTGCTCAGATTCAGTCAAATGCTGTATAACTTATAGGAGAGTGCTTCACAGTGCTTCACAGAAAGACCCACAAACAAGCAGCAACTGAAAGCAGCTGCAGTAAAGGCCTGGCAAAGCATCTCAAGGGAGGACACTCAGCATTTGGTGATGTCCATGGGTTCGAGACTTCAGGCAGTCATTGATTGCAAAGGATTTACATCCAAGTATTAAAAATAATCCTAATATTTATGATTATGTTAGTTTGTCCAATTACTTTTGAGCTTGTGAACATGGAGGGACTCTGTCCCCTAATGGTAGTAATTCCTAAACAGTTAATGCAATATTTTTGTTAAATCCCTTGAATTAAAGCTGAAAGATTCAGGAATTATAAGCCAATTAATAATAAACTAAGGCCATGTTACAGAGTATCTGATCATGATGAGATGAGAAATATAGATTTTCCTTTACTGATTCTTGGGGGACTCCTCCTTTGTCTCAGCAAACCTGCCTATGTGAGACCGAAATCACTTACAGGCTATACCAGTGACTCCCAAGAATTTCTCCTGGCTGATGATGAGAATATGATGCCATACTGTAAATCCATTATTGCACCAGTAGAATACCAAATGCAATAATAGAACAGGTAGATTGTATGTGATACATGTACAGTCATGGGGAAAAAGACAGTACACAACACATCAATTCTCTGTTTTTATTTTTCAGGAACTAAATAACAATTGTGTGGTCATCATGCACAGCCCCAACCAAACTCAGTGTATCACCACAAATGCCTCATACCAATTGTCAAGCATGGTGGTGCAGGGGTAATGATTTGGGCTTGTTTTGCAGCCACAGGACCTGGGAAACTTTCAGTCTTTGAGACAATGATGAACTCCAATGTATAGCAGAATATTCTTGAGACAAGTGTGAGGCCATCTGTCCAGCAACTTAAGTTGGGCTGAAATTGGGTCATGCCACAGAACAATGATCCCAAGCACAATATCAAATCAACATGTGAATGGCTAAAGAAGAAAAAATTCAAAGTGTTGAAGCAACGTTGTAAAAAAGAGTGGGCCAAAACTTGGGCCAAATGGAGTGGGCCAAAATTATGTGAGAGACTGATAAACCCCTACAGAAAACATTTGCTTCACATTATTGTTGCTAAAGGTGATTACATGTTACTGAATTTTAGGGTGTGCTTATTTTTTTCCACCTGGTTTCTGAGTTTATTTTATGGGGAAAAATGACTACAAATGAAATCTACTGTGTTTTTTTTTTTTGTTGTCACCTGAGGTTATTTGTTTGTTTATAGAAGTTATTTAGGTCCTGATGAATAAAATCTTAGTATTGAAGGAAGATGTACTTTCTATTTTCCATGACTGGGCAGCTGTATAATGTTGCAATGTGTCTCTGTCCTTAATTAATCCTTAACAATACACATTAGTCTTTAAACCTTAATAATACCCATTGGAATTACTGTAAGTGTTAAATACTATACTCTTTATTGCCAACTACTGTATTTATTGCCAATGGACAATGTGGTATTGCATGAGAGCAGTGCTTTTTAAGATCACACAGGCAGTGAAGAGAATTTATAACATTGTCCATGGTCTGGATTCAACCAAATCTGCCCTTCTGGCACAAAATCAGTGAACACATCACAGTAATTACATTTACCCAACCTTCATTAGCATATAAACCCTATTCTTTATAACCATACCCAAGACCTCTGAAGCTGTGGTGTGGTATATGGCACCAAGACATTAGCAGCAGATCCTTGAAGTCCTGTAAGTTGCGATGTGGGGCCTCCATGGATCAGACTTGTTTGTACAACACGTCCCACAGATGCTTGATTGGATTGAGATCTGGGGAATCTGGAGGCCAAGTCAGCACCTTGAANAATTTGTTATGTTCCTCAAACCTGGAAGTTGCTCAGACCAAGGTCCAGTATTCAGCTGGGTAAGCCAAATTTGACTACTTAGTACCCATAACCATACTTGACATACCCACTAGCCATGATTAGCCATACCCATTAGACCTTAATAAACCATACCTACAACCATACTCACAAATATCAATAAAACCATTTCAGACTGACCACAACTACATACCCATCTAGTCTTACAATAACCATATCCCTATGCCTAGTCCTAACCCTCTTAGGTGGTACAAGAATTCAAAATTTTCATTAATAAATTTAAATTAATAAATTGATTAACAAATTAAGCAGGTTTAAAGATTTATTTATTTATTTATTTATTTATTTATTTATTTATTTATTTATTTATTTATTTATTTCCAGTTAGTCCTCAGAGCCCAAATAGCTGAGATGAAGCTTGCTACTGCTTTCAGTTGTAATGTTGTCTTTTTCCCACTAGGTGTCCTTATCACACCACCACAGAATAGCAGTGGCGCTTTCAACCTACAAAAAAGACCAAAATGTTTTTTTAGTCGAATGACTTTCATATTCTTTAGCTTTGTAATATCAGACTTTTAGAACATTAGTCACTTTTATGGAACATGATTCATTATGTAGATTGAAAGGAAATACGTTTCTTACCCATTATTAACTCCCTCATTCTATTTTTAAAGTCTGTTGCAGTTGTCAGCTTTCCAAAAAATAATGCATTGCATAACATAGACACACTGACCATGGAGGCATCAGGTGATGCTAACTTTCATGGTGCAACCATAAACATTGGAAAAATTCAGCCTAAATGAGAAGAATGAGAATCATTTTCTGTCACACAGTTTTCAGATATTTTCTTAGTCAAATGTTAATTAATGATAATGTTAAACTGCCTCAACTGCTTTTGGTTTCTTCTGGTTACGCCAGTTCCTGTTTTTTAGTCTGTAAATACTGTTACTTGGCTCGGCTGCTGATACTTAGAAATTCTTCCCTTGCCAAACACTCTGCCTGTTTCTCTAATAGGATAATGACATCACACATATGAGCTCACCTGACTAGGGTGTGCCTCTGCACCTGTGGAAACTATTAAGTTCCTGATGTGACAGCCTATCAGGTACAAGCACTCCAAATATAGACAGGCTGTTCACTTGTAATATAACAGCTAGTGAAAAATAGCTGGCAGTCGCAGAGGGGAACTTTTTGAGAGACAAAGAGTAATCTGTTTTTATCTCATTGTGGGGACCAAATGTCTCCACAAAGATATGAATATCTGACCGTTTTGACTTGAGGACATTTGGCTGGTCCGCACAAGAAAAACTGAAAGCTTTTATTTAAAAACAACAACAAAAACAACAACAACAACAACAAAAAACACTAAAAGCCAAAAAGTTTCTTTCTGGTTACTGAGTTTAAGGCTACAGTTAGGTTTAGGAATTGGCATAGCTCTAGTTAGCTTTATTAATAATTATGTTGATTATTATTAGTATAGTTTTCACCTCTTCTCTGATTTCTGTGTTTCCTTGAATGTGTTCCAATATCATGAAGGAGCAGCGATGCAAAAGGGGTTTGAAAGCCACAAAGTAAAAAGAGTCACAGGGGAAACAGCGATAGCTGTCTTTGAGTTCTGGCTGGAGTGAGTGCAGAGTATATGGTGACTTTAAAAACCACTGGTTCACAGAGCAAAAGATTGTGTCATGCTGCTCTTAAGGGGTAAGTCAAGCAGGCCAAAGTGAATAGGTGGGTCAAGGCTCAATGCCTTTGAATATGCTCTTACAAAGTAGGGTACAAAAACACACACCAAAAAGTAAAACTAGCATTGCTGAGCAGATTAACACTGCTTTTTGTCCTAGAGGGCTGTCGTAATCATTAGAACAACATGGCCCATCCTTTTCTTCGGTATTTTAGACAATCCAGTCCTGGAACTGTCATGTTATTGTTCTTCCATCCTTGATCATGGCTTTAATGAGAACACAGGCACAACATTAATATGTGAGTCATGTAATGACAGCATGTGACTGTCATTACATGTAATGAGTCATATCCTTGTATAAACATGCAAACAGGAACAGTAATTTTGTACTGGTTACATTTGTGATTTTATGATCCCAGCCCTCCTTCAGTCTCTTGCTCTATCCTACCCTAGCAGGTATTTCCACTGGTGTTTTTATCCACTTATCAATATACAGTAGTAGCACATTACCCCTTAACAATCTCTTTCTCAAAAGCCAAAACAAACATCGACCAGTAGAAGTGTCTCTCTGTGTTATGGCAGTTTTTAAACGGTGGGCAGCTGTACTTTACGCTCTTGTAGCAGGTTGCCGTTATGTAAACGGCTGCGGCTTATCTCTTGGCCAACTTTGTATAACGAGATGTGGAGGTTTCCCACACTGCTTTGCATTTTTACAGGAACGTTTGAGCATTAGGCTGTCATTTGACATAAATGAAAGTAGATCCTCCTCTTTTTCTGCTATCCAGGTGTTTTCAGTTATGTTTCCTGGTGCTTGACTGTAAGGCAAACTGTTGGAAGATGTCACACGTCAGCTTGGCAGTTGCACAGTAAATGCAATAATGTGTGTGTGTGTGTGTGTGTGTGTGTGTGTTTGTGTGTGGAGATGAAGATGGAAATGGATTTGTATAAGAAGGAATGAGAGCAAAACATTATCTGGGCTTGCTGGGTTTGGGGGATTGTGGGGTTTAGATATTATCCTGCATTATATTAAAAAAAAAAACCTGTGCTTCATGGAAGCTCTTTTTTTGTGTGACATGTTTGTTTCTGTTTCCAGTGAGTGACTGTTTTAGTGCTGTCACTGCCTTCAACACTCAGGTAGAGCTCTCTGGCCTTCTTTTTCCTCCTCACTCAGTTTCTCCCACTTGCTCTCCCTCTCAGAATCACATCCAGGGTTTTAAACTGCACCACAGCCAGGTACTGTGCAGAGCGTGAATTATGGTAATGGCTCCTGGCAGGAGAGAAAATAAGTGCAGTTATTAAAATTAATGGCCGCTGCTTGTCCTGCGGTCCAGACCCCAGGCAGGGGAGGAGAGGGTGGGGAGCCAGACCTCTCAGATTCCCTCCCTCAATCACCAGTACCTCTTTAAATGTGTGCACATGTTTATGTGTGCGTCTGTCCTCCAGTTTCATTTCACAGGCCTCTCTTGCATGGTTTGGCGAGCGTATTGGCACAATGAGGCGAAGTGCCAGGCACTTGACAACCATTGAGGTCTCTGGCCTGCTTTTGCCTATTTATGTTTTTAACAAGGTCTGCAAGGCTGCACATAGACCCTTCTCAGTCCTGATGTTTTCCTCTCACATTCTGGCCTTTGAAGTGAGAATCTAGCACTCAGTGCGGTCTGACGTAATAGCCGGTTCTGAAGAAACCTGTAGGCCAATCCTGGTCTGCAGACTTGTCTTACTGGACTCTGTGGACATGCACATTTGTGTTTTCACAAATGCCTCCTACACCTTTCAGCTCTAGCTCCTGTCATACTCTAGTGCTCTCATCTTAATGACCATTCAAGCCACAAAGTTTGTCTCCACGTGGCCTTTCATTTACTGCAACTGTGGGATTGAGCACGGAGCATGAAGTATTAAATTTGTTTACTCAGTTTGAAGAAGGGTTTTTTTGCAACCAGAATTCCTTCTATGTTTGTCCAAGGCACAGGGAGTCCTTTTGGTGCATTATATGGATTATTGCTTTTTTTTTTTTAAAGAAACTTTTATATTAGGCTATATATCAATCAAAGTCAAGCTGAGAGCAAAACATACTATTCAGTGTTTTGTTATGGAATTTACTGATGTGTGGTTTTTATAATGGTGTAGCATCCCTCTGATATTACAAAAATATTAATTATGCTATGTAGTCATTAATTATCTAGCCTACACATAAATTAGACACTGTCAGAGATGAAACAGAAACAGGCTCTTCAAAGGCAGCAACAGTTAGTGGCATGAGCATTATTTTGTGTGTGTGTGTGTGTGTGTGTGTGTGTGTGTGTGTGTGTGTGTGTGTGTGTGTGTGTGTGGCATTTTTTTATATCTTGGTGGGTACCAAATGTCTCCACAAGTACTGCCTTTTTTTAAATCTAGCCTTTATTTAAAAAGAACCATAACTGTTTGTTTGTTTACTGATGTTAAGGTTATGATTTGATTTAGGTGTAGGTTATTTATTACCTGCATTAATAATTGGAAGGTCCTCACAAGGATAGTAAGCAAAGTATTATATATATATAATATATAATGTATGAATGTATATGTAAATGTGTGTGTATATCTGCCAATTGTGAGTGACTAACAATTAATGTTAGCTTTTTATAATTGGCCCTGCAGATACAATGGTGGTTAGAAGTTTTGAAACTCAAAAGTCAGTTTTGTTATACAGGCTGTTTATTAGGTTGTGTGTCAACATATATTTGTCTGCCAGTGCATATTGTAACACAATCTCTGTATTACTCTATCAGATGTGCTGAGTTGTGCGTGATCCAATCCAGATTTACACTGCTTTAGTTAAGCAGTGAGGGATGCTGAGAGCCCCAGGAGTGTGTTTCTGTGTGTCAGTCTTGGCTGTGGTGTTTGCTGAAAGAGAGCTCCACTGGGGTGTACAATACAGTGTGACCTGTGTTATTGCAGGTGTGTGTGCATATTACTTCTGATTATGAAATATGTGAAACATTCACTACTTTTATTTTTTCAACCACTTGGATCGTGTTAGAGTGGCCTTTCGAGGTTTTACATAAACAACATGATTTCCTGGAGAGAGACAGAGTAGTAAAAGATGTAGAACTTAATTTAAAGAAATAGATTCTGAGTGATGGAGTTTGGTTTCTGCAGTAGTTTGGAATCTGCAGTAGAGCTCTTACCTATGATCTCAACACTAGGTCAAATATATATGAGGTAAACAAAGCATCTCTGGCCTAGGCCTGTATGTTCTTTACTGGTTATCAGCATCCACATGTTATTATTCTAAATGCATGGAAAACTATTTGCTCTGTTTGATTCCCATCATCAGGCCAACAGTCTGAGAATATGATGCTACTACACAATCTACACAGCATTGTCCAATTACCACAGGTTCTGTCGCCAGGTCCCAGGGGCTCCAAATGTACAGAGGAGATGTTAGCATTCACCCTGGACCTTTAAAATCCAGTGGAGCCACATAAGTCTAAACGAGAGGCCCATTTGAGTTTCTATAAAAAGAGTCAGATAGTAAAAAACACACTTTCGTGGGGAATTTTGGCATGTTGTTTTTGGATTGGAGCTCAGTTGGAGTTTTTCAGTTGGTTGGCTTATTTCACTCAGGGGAGTTTTTTTCACCTCCGTTGCTCTGCTTCTCATGAACAAGTCATTTTACATCATGTCTGCACTGCAAAACATTTCAAGCCCCCACTTTTCAACCTTCATGGTTATTTGGAAAGGAGTGGTCACTGCAACCTTTGCATGCCAAGATTAGGCTGAGAGACAGTGTATATGCATGAGAATGGTGTCTGAAGGCTGGACTATACCTGCCACTGAGGACTTATCTGTATGGAATTATATGATAGCAGATTATTGCCAGACTTACTTATTTCTGCCAGCCCCTTAAGCAATTGAAGTTTTCTTTTGCCTGATTGATTTATGACTTGTATCAACTTGGTGAACCTTTGTGGTTCTGCATGCATATGAAATAGTCAGATGTAAAAAAAAAATGGTGCAGGCCATCCAAAGTTCAAGGGTCCCAGAGGCTAAGCTCCAGGTGTAAATTTTTCATGTATTTGTTGCATTGTATTTCAGTGGCCATTAGGTAGATTCAAGAATATATTAAAAAATAGTATTACCCTATGGAGGAGGAAGAAGAAGAAGGTCTTTATTTGTCACACACAAATTACAGTACAGCAAAATTTTTCTCTTCACATATCCTAGCTTAGGAAGTTGGGGTCAGAGCACAGGGTCATCCATGATATGGCTCCCCTAGAGCAGAGGGTTAAGGGCCTTGCTCAAAAGCCATACAGTGGCAGCTTGGTAGTGTTGGGGCTTGACCTGCCAGCCTTCTAATTAACACACCCACTACTGCCCATAATTAATATACTTAATTATTATTAATATACAGTGTTAATTACCAGCATTTTTAAAAGTGAAACAATACAAGCTGTGACCAAGAACCATAGCAATAAAATTAAATCAGTGGAACCTGAGAAGCATCCGAGATGTGTTACTTTGTTCCTTAGCTGTATTCCAACAGCTCCCTTTTGTTGAATATTCACCTCCATTTCCCACAAAATGGCTCCTCATTTATCTGCCAAACTGCTCATGAGTCAATATTACAAGCCACTAGAGAAAAATACTGTAGTATTAGAGTTCCTAGTTTCTTTTTTTTTCTTTTTTTTTGCTAGTATCATTTTATCTGAATTTATGAATTGCTGGACCATGCTTTATGTATATACCACCAACTATTACACAGAGGTCCCACACTTTCTATTACATGTGTTTTTCAAGGGTGCTCTTGAGTCAGTCAGTGGGCAAAAACTGAAAGGATTTATAGGAATCTATGCTTAATGTTGACTTTTTCAAGTCACTGACTTGTAAATGACACATAAGTGTGTAGCCTAATGGAGGAAACCTCGCCTAACAAACACATCACAAGAGCAAGGAACAACTCAAGCTGCACTAAGAATACACGAGTCCACAACTCGCAACAACAGGCCTCCACGCCTAGCTGAACTATGATACCTTGAGCCCGATCCTGCCTAGCAGGGTTCTTCCCATTGTAATTTGATTGGCTAGAGACCAATCAGCAGATAGTGGGCAGGTTTTAAAGGCATTGTTAAGTAACAGGGACACTCCTTTAAGGGGACTACCCCAGGGCAAAGTCAATTTCTGCAGTTTCAGCTTCCTTTCAGTTGAGATTCATTAGAATGTGTAAATGCGCACACACACATACACACACCCAACAAACACTAAATGCCATTCCTTTCATTCTATCATTACCTCTTAAGTCATCTGTCTGCTAGCACTTTTTAAATGTCAAGCAACGTTGGTACATCAAGTATCAGCAAATAGGAAACCAAGCTGAGCTGATGGACAAGTTATAGAGCTTTAACCAACATTGGACTGAAGCCAAAATCATCACATCTTCAGACTGATGGTTTATTTCTCCACCTCCACACTGTAATCATAATATGAATATGAATTTGTTTATCAGCTAATAGAAAGCAATATCATGAGTATGTATGTCTGAAACAATCCCAAGGACAGCATTAGACGGAAACCTAATACTATTTGCCTGGTTCTTGAAATTCTTGAATGTTTGCATAGGCTGTGGGTCATAGGTCATAGTGTCATTAGGACATCCTCCAGACAGTCCAGAATCACACTGGCATTGCCCTTGACTGCTGCACTGTGTGTGTGTGTGTGTGTGTGTGTGTGTGTGTGTGTGTGTGTGTGTGTGTGTGTGTGTATTTTGTGCACTCCCACGAGATTCTGTAACAGATCTGAGATGCGGCCGCTGTGATCCAACCCAGGAGCAGCAGCTTGAGCTGTGTGCGGCACATACTCTCTCCCTCTCATACTATATCAGATCACATCAACACAACATGGCAGCCTGGCCATCATGTTTGATGTTGGCTCCTCAGTTTTCTTGACATTTGGTCCGTCTGTTCACACTGCGATCCAAGGATTCCTCACTTGCGTATCAGACCACCCGGCTCTCATGCGACACCCGTCCAGGTTTCCTTCTCTCTCCCTGAGCCGCATGCTTCACCCTACACCCCTCGCCCTCTGCTCTCAGGCCCATCTGGACTCCTGTTAACCTGCTTGCGTTCCACAAACAGGACGGTGCACAGTGTGTGTATATGTTTGCCTGTGTGTGTGTGTGTGTGTGTGTGTGTGTGGCCAGATGCCTATCACACACTAGACACTGTATCTGTGCTATCTAGTATCTCCTGTCTGGATAAAGAGAGCCATGTTTAACATACAATATTCCCTTGCTCCTCATTACGAAGAATCGAGACCCGCCTTTCATCATTTTTAGGGTTTCAAACATGAGGATTTTTGGTGCTCCCGTCCGAGGTTGTTTGTAGAGCGTGACTGTTTTGAAGGCAACACTGATATCTCAGAATGATTGGAAGAAAATGAATAAGTAACATTTGATTTGATGAAATGTTGACGATGAAATTGGTAGTGACTGTGTGACTCAGGATCAACACAAAACCTCACTCAAAGCAGAGACTGCTTTAGGAGTTTGTTTTTACTTCCATAATCTAAAGGACTATAGCCCGTCACTTAACTAGCCCATTCAGGTCAAGGCCTCCGTCTGTGGCTGATGCTGTTTTCAGTCGCCTGGGATAAGCAGTGGGTATATGGGAGTCTTTATGGATGTCTGGAACAGGTGTCAGATGTGAGTGGCAGTAATGGAGGCTGTGTTCCTGATAGATAAGACTATGAGCTGTCTTGTTTAATAGGAGTGCCAGTTCAGCATGGTCAATGTATAACCTGCCTGAGCTATGTGTCTTACAACTCTCACAGTTCAAAAAGACACCTGTGAACACAAAGGGACAGACATACAAACACATGCACAGACGTGTATACAAACATTCACTCTACTGAATATGTGTCTGTGGTAAAGCTGATTTTGATGTAAATGAATTTGTGGTTGCATCTCAGATTTCACCTCAGTCTGGTAGAAAGCATGTGCAGGCCTTTCTATATGATTCATATCACCATATCACTCATTCTGTACTCTGTCCTCTTACTGTTTGACCAAGTATGACACAATTTTATATCAGTTCCATGTGACTATGAGGCATACTGAGAATTTTTAGTAAGCAAGTCTTTAAGCACTTTCCTTCCTTAACTGCTGGTGTTTTTCTGCTTCTGAGCTCCAAATCAAGCAACATTATTGTCCATCCATGAAGCTCATACAGAAACACCACTTTCTCAGTGTAGTTCTGCCTTTTGTTTCATCTGAACAACTTAACTTTTGATAAACAAATAGGTTAAATAACGGAAAATGTTTGCTTGTTAGTAATTTTAATGATTGCCTTTTCCACCAGGCCTGCCAATAATAATGTTTCTTTATGAATGCAATATTAAGAAGGGGGGAAATGCCCAAAACACTCCAAAATCATTTCCCCACATTTCCTGTTGAAAAATAACAACTCTTGTGTAACAACCCACTCCTTACCCCCACCTAATGAGTCTTAATTGGACCTATAAAACCTTTACAATAAGCCTACCTCCACATGGAGTTGGCTAGAGAGTTTGTGACATAATCAATGTGAGCTTTATGCACCCGAGCCACAGAAAGACTCAGAAAACTGGCCAACGCTAGAATCCAAAAGAGTGAAGTGGGTGAGAGCTTTAATAAGGATGGGGACTAAAAAAAAACCCTACTGTACCTGTTTAGATTCCAGACAGCTTTTCTCAAACTTTTTTTTTTTACTGTTCTGCTTCAAACATGAACCCTTAATAGTGTGAGCACATAATAGGCATTTCGACATCTTGTCTGTACTGTTGCCATTCTATGAAAGCTTAGTTTTATGACATAAACACTCCAACATAAAATTGTCAACTCAAGACCACCCTTGTTGTTTGTTAGGGTAATTTTTTTTTGTCTTAACTACCATCCAAAGGTTTAATGAAAGCTGAAAAGTAAAACAACATTAGCTCTTTATTTCCAAGGTAGGAATAAAATTGGCAATGATGATCAAAATATCAACTAAAACAACTGTCAAAAAAACGCTGTACAGCTGAGTAAAATTTCCACAACATTTACTGGAATTGGAGAAACATGACTTTGGAATTTGTCATTATGATACCTTTCAGTATTTTATGTGTGAACGGAAATTTAATAAGTCATCTAATTACCTTATTATGGTTCGTGATTGACCTTGTTGTGTGTTTCCCTGGTTTCATTATGATAATAGATATAATTGGAGAATTATGATGCAATGTGGAGCTCTGCCCGATGCTTTCAGCAAAAGAAATCTGAACATGACAGTTTGTTAGGGTGTGGTACACGTGCATGGTGTTTGGTTAGACCAGATTACTTCCTCACTCAAAAGGCAAAAGAGAGGTAAAGGTGTATAGAAAGAAAAGAATGAACAGAAAGAAAAGACAAAACTGTGCACTAAACATAATGCATATGTCAAGTAACATGAATATCTAGCCACATGTTCTTCTCCTGTCCCATTTTATTACCCTACGGATGTTTCCACCAATTTGTTGGAAGAATGATCATTGAGAGAGCATAGTCTTTCATTATTGTAGACAGATATCCATAAGAAAGGCCATTTATATAGTTTACAAGACAGAACGCTCATAGATGGATGCAATTCTGTCTTTAAAGTGTAATGAAGTTTACTACAAGGAAATGTTGATGAATGAAATGGCAATCCCCAGCAGGGGGCAGTATGACGGTTCCCTCAGGGATTTAAGAAGTAAGTTTTGTCCATAGATCAGGTGTCTGCACTTTACATAAAAAAATATTTCACTGCTTTGATTCAACTAACCAGGTGATTATAACGTTGTGTGTAAGCGGAGTCTGGTGTGTTAGAACAGTGGAGAACAGCTGTCACAGGCCTCGCTTAATGGCATCCAACAATATCGCTTCTTTTGCATGTGTATAACCATACCTTTCATACTTTAGCATGTCTCACATGTCTCTAATCACACATACACAACATGTTTATCATCATTTAACACACCGATGTGACCTCATCACTTGCAACATCATTATAAACTCTTTTAATTTGTCCACACAGCTCAAATGCTGTTCATTCCAAGCAGCAGTTCCTCATATACTCTGTGGATAATGGTAGAGATTCACATAATTCACTACAAACTAAGGAGGAATTTGTGTATGGTGCACACTTATATATTATTGAACTTCATCACGGCATTTTATTCTGGATTATCCTGTACTGTGATGAGTACTATAACATGCCCACTGCAACCAAGGATATAAATTAATGGCTGAATATATTTATATATATATATATAATAATGTGCCTCATATAGTTAAGGTAGTATTGAAAATATTCCAAAAGGTAAAACCCAGCAATGCTGTTGTTGTTGTTGTTGTTGTTGTTGTTGTTGTTGTTGTTGTTGTTGTTGATGATGACTGTTAGGTAGAGCTCTAAGTGAACCTAGTTTTACTGTAATTGGCCAATTTCTCAGTTACACAGTGACAATCTGTAGATAATGCTACATTAATGCTACCTTGTGTTAAGTTGATTTGTGAGTATGTGTGTGTGTGTGTGTGTGTGTGTGGGTGGGTGTCATGGCAGTGAAGTGAAGATGATTGTGGTTTTCTTGGAATGTTAGATCGACAGGATTTGGGGAACTGAAAGCCAGTCTGCTTGAAACGGTCATTTTTTGTGAGTGTGTGGTCGCTTTTTAAAGCACACATAATCTGCTGAGGTGGTTTGATTTTTGGGTGTGTGCAAATGAGCGTGTAAGAGAGTATGTGCATGTGCAGGCATGGATGTGTGTGCGCGTATGTGCGCGTGTGTGTGGGTGGGTTATATAAATGAATATGGAAGCTGATCGTTCCAGAGGGGAGCTGCAATCATTCCCCTGATATGGTGAAAAAGTGCAGCACTGCAAAAATGCATTCCAACCCAGAACGAGTGAGCAGCTCCACTTCCACGACTATCAGGTTCTCCTGCACGCCTGTGGCTTTGGCCCATCATGGTTCTGATGGTGGAGAAAGAGGGAGCTGAAAACTATGGATGATTAGTTCTGATGTGGGCAAACCAATGTGTCCTGTTTATAAATGAATGCCTCTCATAAGACAGAGATAAAGGCATAAAGATGAGGGAGAAATCCAGCTCTGGAGAACATACAGTTCTCTTATAACTTTTTGCTCTTGGTCTTTGTATGTGCCTGGAAACTAGCAGCAAATTAAACCGGTCTTTACTCTCCAGTATAGGGCATTTATTCATTAAACCAGTCCTCTCTGTTCAGTGTAAGGCTTGTGATCTCAGAGGAGTCTAGAATAGGCCATGTACATGATTTTTTTTCTAAAACAGTGAGTAATTTCTAGTAGGTAGAAAAGTGAAAGCACTGCAGAATACAGTGTGTGTAAATACAGGTCTGCTGGTCTTACGTCCATAGACTTTATCGTCCAGATCAAATCTGTCTTCATTCTGTGTATGTTTAAGAGAGAGGAACAGAGAATGTGTAGAAAGCAGTGCAGCAGGCAAAGGGGATTTTGTGACTACTAATGAGCTGAGGAGATGAATGCGCTCAATAGACCCTTTTAAACATCTTACTCTGCATTAGCATTAGTCATTGAACACCGTACATATAATGCATACATAGTTAGTACTTCATACAGTATATTAAATCATGGAACCCAATTTCAGAATTGGTGGAACCTATTTACTGGACAGTGGTGTCCAGGGGCAACTGGTCGTCTGCTGGAGGTTCGGCCTCCTCCTGGCCTTGTCTTTGGCTGAGAGCTGAAATTCTTTGTGTGAGGCCTTCAGTTGCCAAGCGAGAGTGAGAGACTGGGCAAAGCAGTGGGAGATGTGTATGGGTTAGAGGGAGCCAGAAGGGGGCTTTCTTTGCCTCTCTTTTCTCCTCTCAATCTTTTTCTCTCTCCCTCTTTTGTGGCCTCTCTTTGGTCCTTTTCTTCTGCCTGGTGAATGAAAAGATAATATTGATTTGTGTCACTCTGGCATATTATTCTCCGCAAGGCTGGGCACACTGATGCCAAAGCCGATATGAAGCGTAGCCTATTTACTTATTAACTTGACTTTCGATGTGTGTGCATTTCCATTTTATATATATACAAACCACTGTTTGTCTCTGGGTCAGCAAGAAGGCCAAATAACACACACACACACACACACACACAATTTCTCTCTCTCTCATGTTATATAGTTATATAACAATATATATATATATATATATATATATATATATATATATATATATATATATA
>CM074954.1:15213706-15250989 GCA_037577455.1 Pangasius macronema | reverse complement strand
AAGACCCACAAACAAGCAGCAACTGAAGGTGGCTGCAGTGAAGGCCTGGCAAAGCATCTCCAGGGAGGAAACTCAGAGTTTGAGTTGTGAGAACATGGGCTTGCCTGCAAAAGATTTTCATCCAAGTATTAAAATTATGGTTATGTTTACAATTATGTCACTTAGTCCAAATACCTTTGAGCCCCTGAAACTGGAAGTACTTTGCTGAAAATGGCTGTAATTCCTAAATGGTAAATGTGGAGCCTCTTAAAATAAAGCTGAAAGTCTACACTTCGATCACATGTTTTATTTCAAATCCATTGTGGTGGTGTATAAAGGCAAAATCACAAAAACTATATATATATATATATAACATAAACCTTGTACAATAGTACAATACAATGTTAGATGTTCCATAAGGAATCTTCTATCTATCCAAGTGTTTGATTTATTTTTTTCTTGGGGGCAAAAAACACATCTTTAGACCTCAGTCATCCCATTCCCTTTGCCATCTGTCTTGTTCTTCCCTTTCCCTGCATTTTCTCTTTTCTTTCATGTGATGAGTAGGGTTTATGAATTCTGTCCGGCCTCCCAGGGCTTCTGTGGCAGGCCTGTAACAGCTGAACAAACACAGAGCGTTCTGGAGTGCTGTTAAGCACAGCATCACATAACTGATGGGTTTGTGGGGGAGGTGGATGGCCAAGGTACTGTTGTGCTCCTTACATTTAAGACACAGTTTATAGATTCCTTTGTTTTGTTGCACAAACATTGCATTGGTTTGGAGAATATGAACTTTATGTCTCTGTACTTTGTACTTCTGGTGTAAGGTGCAGGCAGAAGAGACAAAGCCTTTGGGCTTTGGCCATGTTTGTGGAATTTTGAATTTCTGCTTGAGACTATTTCCTCTTGGCTAACTTTCAGAATATACTTATAAATATCTGCAACATAGTTTAATATACTCACTGTCAGTGCTCTGTTCTGTTTGTTAGCCAGCTATCTAGCCATCCCCATTGAAAAAGCCTGTAGTTTAGAATTGGATTAAGCAGCCTCACAAATGGCATTTATTTCCAATGTGTATTATGGCTGTGGAGCTGGTGGCCATCAGTACGATAGTATAAAATGCACAGTAGACTGCTGGAGGCTTGACAGTTCTTTAACGATTTGCAGGCGGTGTAATTCTGCTATTCTTTAAACCCCCTCCCAAACCCAACTCACAAATGGCCAGAACATTCCTCACACATCTGGCCCTCTCTCTCTCTCTCTCTCTCTCTCTCTCTCTCTCTCTCTCTCTCTCTCTCTCTCAAATGTTCTGATTCTCCTCTGCAATAATTACCCACAAGACCAAGTGTTCTCATATTCTCTTTTCTCTTTATGAGCCACAGAGCTCTGTCCACAAAGTACAATGCCCATAAGCTCAGACATGATCAAAACCCTGAAAGGTAGACACCACAGAATGCTGTCATATACACAGCTGACTTGTTTGTCCCTCTTATCATTGCTCATTAATAAACACAACAATAGTGCTTTTGAAATTCATATAGAAAGTATAGCCACCTTATATTTCATAAAAATGAAAAAAGAGTTCTGCAGCCCTGTAAGTGCCAGAGAACTTAATTTTCATATGAATGTCTGTTTAAGGAAGTCTGGATCTCATGGGAGTTTTTCTATAGGTCAGGTGGTGGAAGGTTAACTGAGGGTCGTTCGTGCACAGGGTGTACAAGTGTAAATGTTATGTGTGTAGAGGGTTAGTTGTAGGGTGAAGTGCGTCAGGCACATGTCTGAACGTCGGCAATGGCCTAAAACAGGAAGTAAGAGCGCATGTGAAGGGACAGGCAGAAAGGAAGTGCCTTTGTTGGTGTTCTCTGTCAGGAAGCAGCATTGTTGAAAGTGCTGCGCTGTGTATTTTTTCTTTAATGCAACCTCCAGCTTGGTCTGTAATCTAACACCTCCTTCCTCCCTGACTCCCCAGGCACCCTGCCAGCTATTTGTCTTAAATCTCTAGTGCTGTAGCCGATAAAGCTTGTTTCTCACACTCCGCTAACAATTGGCAGGACATCTGAGTGTCTGCTGTGTATGAGGTTGTTTGAAGTTGTGTGGACCAGTACACTGCCTTCACACAGGCCTCAGAGAGTGAGCTCTGACTGAGCTCTATCAAAACATGCTCACAGAGAAGAGGTACTTGTTCCTTATACAAAACTGCAAGTCTGAGTTTGGAACCTCATTCCCATGTCTGCTTTCATGGCTGCAGTCAAACTCTCTCTGCCCCTCCCAGTCTGTATCCTCTTTTTCCTTCCCACTGTGTCCCAGTATGTTTTGAAAAGTGGGATATTGACTCTAATGGATTCCAAACATCACAAAGGTTTATTAGGATGCAGAGTGTCGTAAAGTAACAGGGACGTGTGTGTGTGTGTGTGTGTGTGTGTGTGTGTGTGTGTGTGTGTGTGTGTGTGTGTGCAGGGGAACAAGGAATATAGGGTGTGGGGATGAAGTAAATGTGTTTTGTTTATAGATAAACAATCAAAACCTTGTCAGCCGCCGTATGAAGACTGGTTGAACTAGTCTAAGTAACTAGAACTAGCTGACAGAATTCAAAGCTGTTCTAATAAAAATGAATGCATTTATATTGTTCGTTGTTCATTTAAATCATGGACCCAAATATATATTATGACAGGTTGAGGTGATAAGCAGACTTTAGGAATCACTGTAAAGGTACAGTACCAGTTAGTATGACAGAAGACCAGCTACAATAGTTGGGAAGTGCATTAGGAAGGGTTGTACTCTTCTACTGTTACAGAGTAGAAATCTGTAGGACCTGGTATTGATTTAATAACCTCCAAAAAGTTAACATGACAGCAAGATAGGTATAGACCACATGAACCGAAAACACCATCTGTAGGGTTATGAGGTGCCGAAAGTTACCCTCTACCTGAGGCAATCTGATATAATACAACATAAGGGATAGATGATGAGAACCAATTAAGGGCGAAGTTCTTGTTGCCTAAATCAGAAATAATGGAAATAAACATCTGCTAATTTACAGTGTCAAAGACAGATAATCACTGAAAGCACAGAATTCTATGTGGCTATGTGGTAAGCTTCACTGAGTGCCATTGGGATGGTTTCAGTTAAAAGCCTAGTCACACCAACTGGTATACAGGAGATATTTATTTATCTATATTTATTTATCGTACAATGCCCCAAAAAATTATGTGCTGTATAAATAAAATTGAACTGAAGATCTTGATCATTGATATCAAAATGGAATGTAATTTCTGATAGCTATTAGATGGGATCAAGTATTGTTAATGGTTAGAAATGAATTTATAACCTTCTAGGAGGTCAAGACAAAAGGTCTGGGAATAGATGAGCAGAGAGTGTCCAGCTGGGGGTTGTGGTGGCAGTATCAGGGAAAGGTTCTAAAAATCTAACTACTGTTGGTAGAGAATAGAGCATTTTGGAAGAGATACTAAAAGGTAAAAGTGTTTAATAATTTAATCTGAATCATCTTGTAGTACAGAGAGAAGAATACAAGGACAGAAGCAATAAACTTATGTTTATGGTGATGGTATTATGAAACAAGCTGGAAATAGAGAAAGAGTTAGGCTTATCAGTAAAGTCACTGGAAAGATATGGAAGATGATGGACAATAATGTGAAATGTATAGGATTTGGATACAGTAACAGTATAGAATTCAAAGAGATATGAAATTGGTTAGAAAAAAAGACCAGTACAAATCAATCAGCAAATACAGACTAGTGACAAATTAAGGCAAAAACCAACATATAGTGTCTCAGTAAGGTGTTGGGCCACCATAAGCCACCAGAACAGCTTCAGTGCTTCTTGGTACAGATTCTAGAAGTGTCTCTGGACCTGTGCTGGAGTGAACACCATTCTTCATATGATATTCCCTCTATTGGTGTTTTGAGGTTGGTGGAGAATACTGTTTAACATATTAGGTCGGAATTTCTACTTGGCTTGAGATCTGGTGACTTTAAAGGCTATAGCATATGATTTACATCATTTTCATTAATCCATTCAGTACGCCTTTGGGCCTTTGGATGTGGACATAGTCATCCTGGAAGAGACTATTGCCATCATGCTAAAAATGTTTCATCATAGAATAAATGTACTCAGACAGAATAACTTATTGTGATTTTCAGTGACTCTTCTGCTTTACTCTTCTACTCTTCTACTTTTCCTTTCATTTGTCACCCATCTGTATGTTCCCCAAACATTGGCCTTAGACTGTAGGGTGTGGGATTTATTCATCTGAAGTCTCTGACGACATCTTCACTATTCCGGTCCTTCACCTTTTTTATCGGACCATCGTCATTACTAGTCAGAATTTTTAAACAGCTGAATGGCAGTCCATCAATTTAAAAGACAGTGGGATCCACCCAACATGTGGGTTTCAACATATAGCAAGATGAAGTGAAAACAGGGCCCCTCAAACCCATCAAATGTTGAAAGTGAAAGATGATATACTTCCTGTTTTCTATCTTTGGTGTACTCCTGAATATAGACACCCATACTACATGAGTCTTCATGCAGAGAAGTTGATTTGGAGAGGTAAATAACAGTACAGCTAGCATCCAGCAAGAAAACACCTAAGCAGATTATTGGCTAATGGGTGCCACCTAAGAGAGCTAAAGTGCAGTTTGCAAGTGATTATTGTGGCCCCAGTCACCCTGTAACGCTTAACTGGAAATTAGTTAAGTAATTAAGTACTTAGTAATTAAGCAACACTTACTGGCATGATTTGGGAAGTGGGAGGAAACTGGAGAACCCAGAAGAAACCCATGCACAAGGACAACTTTCCACACGGAAAATTCCACACAGACAGAACCTTAGCTCAGGATCGAATCAGGGACCCTCCTCGACACTCCTTTGTTGCGATGGACGACATGGTGACACGACGGGTGAAAGTTGAAAATTGTTAAAACTAAACTGAAAACACAATATAGAATTAACTTATAAACATATTATGGGAAGCAAGACACAACCTATAAAATAATTTACAATATACAGGAACATAGAGAAATAAGTCTATTAATCTTATGTGGTTGTATGACATTTATTATTATACTTTTACTTTATACTCTAGTAACTTTACTCTTTATTATACTTGACTAAAACTAATAGTTGAAAATTAGTCAAAGGTGGAGATTTGGACACAATTATTGATCTCACTTAAATCTCTCAATAAAGCAAGAAAGGGAAAACAAGCTGAGATCAAGTTTATCAGTTGTGTGTGTGTGTGTGTGTGTGTGTGTGTGTGTGTGTGTGTAGTGAATGGCCCTTCATTCTCTAGGCATGAGTGGCTCTATTTGGATATTCTCTTCACAAAGCCTTCCTTTGATGTGCTGCTGCTTCCTGCCTCTTAACAGGGCCGCTGTATTAAATTGAGTTTGCCTCCTGCTGAATGAATTAGGCTTTAATAGCGTTATTGATCAGGGAGCCTACAGCTCACACAATGCAGCCACCCAGCACCAGAACGGCCACTAAGGAAAAGCTACATCTTAACGACACAATTATGCGGACCTGGATCTTTATAAAGGTATGTTGTTTAAAAAAAAAAAAAAGAAAAGCTTCTCCTTGTTCCAGCCCATCTGTGTTAGGAAATTTGAGAAATGAGAGAAAATATACAGGATGGCTGTTTTATAGCCACATGAGTGTACTGATACACATGTTTGATCTGGTGAATTTCTGTGATAGTGTGTCATGTTGGGAGGATTAATGATTGGGTCGGTAGACAGAAAGCTGCAGGAATGACCAGAGAATTGGCATCAAAGTTTAGGCTGTGAACACTGAAACTCAGTAGGAGGGCAAAGGGAAAAAGGCCTCCAAAGCCCATTTTAGTATGCTGCTAACTCATGGGGTCATGGGGTCAGAAGAGGATCCTAGCTGGAAGAAACCAATCTGAATATGAGCATCCCTGAGCTCTACTTTCCTGGATTCCTGTAATTTACTCAATTAAACACCCTCCCTTGTCAGTCATCAGACCAATCTCAAATTATTGCCAGGTGAAATGTCTACACACACACACACACACACAAATGTATAAACACACACATATGGCTTTACATAGTGCATGTGTTCTTGGACATACACATACATGGATGGTATGATTACAAATTACTTCCCAGATTACCAAAATGCATTAAGGGAGAGACAGAGAGAAGGCCACATTGGTTGGGGGCATGGTAAGAGGATTCTATTCCTTTCCTTTCATTACACATCAATATTCCAAAACACTTGTGGTTTTTGCTTTCCTTCTCTTTTTCTATGACTCCCACTGAAACTGTCATGGGTTTGGCTTGAGAGTCACCACTGTTTAAAGCTCCAGCCTCATGGTGCCACAGAGGAATGTTTATTTATCCAACATCCTGTCTCTTATCCGGTCATATTATACAGCCAACTGCATGAATTAAACATTGGACTCCAACGCCATTGTTAGTGAACCATTCCAGAGCAGGCTCTTTGATTTCATAGTATTTGATATAGATGTATTGCTTTGTGTTTTTCCTTGAATGACTGTGTGCAATGCCATTTGAGTAAACAGTAACTGCTAAAAGACAAGAGCTCTGAACAGGATGAGGGGATGTTGGCATTTGCACTGCCTTGTTTTTTCTGTTGTCGGTTATTTGTTCTACTCTTGTGACTTACTTGTAAATTAGAGGTGAAATCCCCACCTTCTTTGCATTGAGAGCTCCTTCGTCTCACACTGTTACTCACATTTTATTAAATAAAGTTACTGAGACACAGTTTATTGAGATGCATGTTTTTACTGATACCATAGAATGTTATGGTAGGTTTAACAGACTTAGTCAAATATAGAATGAAGAAACCTGTTTTTGGCTTTAGCCATCAATTCCTACACACACACAGACACAGCTCATGAGCTTGTTTTGGTGATATCATCAGTGGATTACATGGAAGAACTGCACAATCTAGCTGTGGACTAACTAGACCAGTGTCATTCCAGCAGTGGCCTCATCGCTTGCTCTACCCCAGAATATACTATTTTGACTTTAGAGATATAAATAGCCTAGTTTAGGCCTTGAGGCATGATATCTTCTCGGAAAAATCAGGCAAGGTAATCTTTAAATCTGCAATTTGACTCTTCATACAAAACAAGGACCATGTATGATTGTCGTTTGACAATGATCTGACCACTTCCAGTTTGTTGGGAATGTCCCATAACCTTTAATGCTTAAGTGAAATCTGTTCAGACATTAGAGAAAACAGCCACAAGTCAAGACAAACATACTCTGAATGCCATGTTGGATTTTAATCATACATCAAAATGAAAACTATGCCAGGAGAGTGATAAGTGATTAAAAATGTTTACTCATTTAGATTTACTTTGTTGCCTTTTCTCCTTTCAGTGCAGGCTGATGGTCTTTTCAGAGAAGAAGAAAACAAAATGCTTTGGAGGACATTTAGTTGAGAATGTAAATGTCAGCATGCCAATATACACACTTGTGAGGGGTTTGGGCTGCCATGACAAAGAGAAACTATAGCAACCTAAAACATGTGGCCCTGCTCTTCACTCATCAGCACTGCCACATGAGGGGAGAAGGAAAGAGCGAAATGGGGAACCCACAATCAGCAGATCTGATCACACATGTGATCAGTGAGTGTGTTGATTGAATGCAGTGTTAGCAGTGGAGTAAACTAAAGTCCTCTTTGAGTATGGGAGCGTGAAATCCAGGGAAGTGCACCCTGATCCCCAAATCCCTATTGTCACAATAAACGAAAAAGTAGAGGAACTTTGTGTGAATGTGTGTGCACCACAGCATGGGTTAAGGCACAGTATTAAGCCTGACTTTAAAGGGATTTTGTTAGATTTGAGAGCTTTTGTCTAGGGCTGCTTTTGAACTTTTTTTTATTCAGTACTTTCAGGTTCGTATTTTTAGATACAGTTTTGAGCCTATTTCATTTATGAAGCAAGTATATACTACATCTGATGGTGTGATGGTGTGATTATAGTTTATTTTTAAAAGAATTCTGTTTTTATTTCATGTAGTTCAGTTTACCTGAACCCATAACACACCCAATACCTCTGGAGTTCACCATGGTCCTGCTTTCCATTAATGCTACATAACAATCAGGAAATCTGCTGGAGAACCTTGAAGCATAATTTCGGACTCTAGAGCACGCTGTATAGTTTGACATTTAAAATGATGAGGTCAACTCTGTCCTTGACTCAACTTTAACTTTTAATGCAGATTTTGGCCTGATTTATAGTATTGGGGCCCTGAGATAGGGTGTATATTTACAAGTGGATGATTTTTTTAACTTGAATTATTCGTGAACAACAAATCATCAAAAATCTTTACACAACACCCTCTATGTTGATTCACTAACCTTACTGGATCTTTCTAGTTTTAACCCCTCCTCTATCTCCTCATGCCTTGATCTATTCAACTGTATCAGTCTGTTAGCTTTGACTGACAAGGGGCCTCCGCTTACTGTACCTCTTCTATCTCTTGACCTCCTACTCCTACAGCCCTCACATCTCTCACAGTCATCACACAAAGAGAGACAGAGAGAAGTGAGAGGAATGCAAAGTTGAACCTCCGAGTTCCACACTTAGCCATTCAGTGAGTAACGGTTACTGCTGAGTGCTGGCCTCTGTGTCTGCAGTTCTGGTGGGGGCAGGGAAGAGGGTGTGAGAGCTTGGACATGGAGTTCAGTGAAGAGGGGGATGGGGTGGGGATGGGGTGGGGAAGGGGTCTGAATGGTAACCCCAGGGCACAGGGGGAGAGCAAGGGGACAATAGCAGTCCTGTTTGAGGCGAGAGTGGTCAGAAGGAGACTGTGGCTGTGGGGACAGGAAACCAGGGGAGCCTATGGGAATGCAGATCACTTGGCTGAATTAAACTGGCAGGCTGGGCTTTGATGTGAGCGGAGGGGGACTCTCATATGGTCCAACTTTCACCAAAACTACAACAGCAACCCCCACCCCCTTCCCCAGACTGCTGTGCACTCACTTCCAACTGACAAAATCCGTCCACCCATTTGCACAACTGACACTGGTTTTTGTGAGAGGAAGAGAGATAGGCTAATACTAACAATGGGGTGCCCAGTTAAAAAAATTAAGCTATTTTTATGCAGACTTAGATTTTAATGTCTCGATTAAAGCACCCCTTGCTGGGCTGCCATTCATCTGTGTCTATGTGTGTGCACGCTACAGAGGTGCAATGATTAGGCTCTAGGCCAAGTGCTTCTCTGTCTTGTGTACAAATGGGTAGGACTAAAGAGGACTGTGCTTAAAATTCAACTTGCACACCAGCGTGTACCACCTAAAAACTCCACATGCTTTTCATCCTCTGTCTCCATCTCTGCAGTCTCTAAGAACACACTCTGAAAGAAGGAGTGCATTGGTAAGAAGGACAAGAGGGTTTAGAAAGTGCTGAGTGGAGGAATTAAAAAGAGAGATAAAAAAGAAGTGAGCGTACAAACTGGGGACTGGACGAAGTGAAGCACTAATTACATTTCTTACTGTCTTTCTGAAAAGGGCCTCCATTCTCTCCGTGAGAGGGATCCGTTCACGTGAATAGCATTTTGTGGTTTTTCTTTCTTTGTGTCTTTCATTCTCTCTTCTATTTCTTATATCCTTTCCCTCCTTGGTGTCTCAGTAGGGTGGTCTGTGCAGCTCTGAGCCTGGCTGCATTGTGAGGAATAGATTTGAAGTTTACATACAGTTTACATACAGAAAAGCACTTTTTTTTTGGCAGTTTTCTGTACAGAAATATACGAGTGGAAGAAATATTAGAAGAGCGAACATAAATGAAACTACATTTCACAGATCACTTAGGGCAGTGGAAAAACAGTGGGGAACAAGTGGCTTATTTGCTGTTATGTAAGTTTGTATTACAGGCTAGGCTACATTTAAAGGCTAATGAAATGGGGGAGTATGAACAGTTCAGTTGTGAGATGTTTCCTCTGGATTGTATACACTAATGATGACTTCCAGATACTTTTATGTTGGCTTTGCAAGGGCCAGAGGTGGCTGGCCTACCCATCCTCCCCTTCTTCTCTCTCCCTCCCAAACACTTGCTCTGCAAGTCAAGCTATGTCAGGATACTGCTCAGGCAAATTATATTTGCCAAATTAGATAGTGAGGCATGTTTGTGATTATTTTGAAGCACTTTACTAGTAGGACAATGGTGTAGTGTGTGACTTTGTGCAAGGAAGAGAGGTCAGCCTACTACAACTGCTACAAGAACTACATTTAATAGTCTATTTGACTTGGCGTTATATCTAGAGCACCAACACTGGAATTATACCAGATAAAAGCCCTTATTTATGAACATCGAATGTTCGTAATGATGATATGTAAAATTATATCAATTAAATTGTAGTGTTTGCTGTCAGTATATCACTCTCTAGAGCTTTACTATGGTCCTGTCAATACAAACAAAATTATAATAACAGAGACAGTATAATTATCTCTAATGAGCCCTGCACTACTAAAACATGAATGTGCAATGAATCAATGCAAATGACATACCAATGCAAATTACATACACAATGTATCTGTGGGGCAGTAATAGCTCAGTACTAATTACAAGGTTTTGGGTTCTAATCTCAGCATTGCCAAGTTGCCACTGTTGGGTCCTCAAGCAAGACCCTGTCTAAATGGAAGCTGCTTTGGATAAAAGTGTCAGCCAAATGAGTTAAAGGAAACTTTTATAGCCTTCTATTTTGTTTTTAAATGTTAGAAAGATTTGCATAGATATCCCAGAATTCTTGTGGTGAAGACATTATACTTTCATATACTTTAGGCCAGATAAGAGACTGAACTAAAACAAGCGTTTATTGGTTTAAAAACCTCACTGTGTTTCTGCTCTGAGTAAATATACTGAGTATGGACAAGTGGCATAAAAACATAAAGCCTCTGAATATGAAGTAAGTCACATGAGGAAGTAACTATTTTGAGAGAAAACATATCATCACAAAGAAGCAGGAAAGGTTCAGACCAACTGGAACATTAGAGATAAAACAAAAAATGAGCCATAGGAGTTGGGGGAGAGAGAGAGAGAGAGAGAGAGAGAGAGAGAGATGGGTAGGAGAGGGTTAAGTGTGTTTCTTGGAGAAGTCTAAATGAGACGAGTCTTGTAATCTCAGTGCAGGAATGCAGTTAGTGCACACTGCTGAACACTCCCTAAGCCCTGGCTCCAATCCACTCTCAGCACTCCACACAAAGGCCTCTTTGTTCTGCCTGCTCTTGAAAAGCAATGCTCCGTCACTCCCTCTCTTTTTCTCCCTCTCTCTTTCTTTCTCTTTCTCTCTGTTGTACTGCCTCTCTTTCCTTTCTTCCTGCCGTGCACTTCAGCTGCACTACTTACACTTCACTTCACCTCATTTTTTATCTTTGTGTACTTTCTTATGTACTTGCTATCTCTCTGTCTGCCTCCCTTTTCCTTCATTCTCTCTGCTTACTTATATATATTTCTCTTATCCTCCTTTTCTCTCAGTATGCCCTACACTATTTGATCTATTAACTTAGGGACTTTGTTGTTCTGTGGCTTTAGATTAGATTATTTCTTTTATTAGTCCATCTTTTGCTGTCCCTCTTTTTCAGAATCTGTCATTGTTTATTTGCCATAGCGAGTGTTCTTGCCAAGAAATCAGTCTCAGCATATCCTCCAGATCCACAACTGAATCCAGAGCAGAAGAATTCTCAACTTCTTTTCCCCTCACCAATAGCTATTTTAGGTTAACCACATATTTAATAGGACAAAATGGGGATGGGGCTATGTTCTTTCTTTTCTCTGTTGCCATTGTGAACTACTTCATGTCCATTAAAAGAGCACTGAATCTATCCACTAAAAAGTGTACCTGTACATACCTGCATTTCAGACCTGTCCATTGTGCCAACAACAGTAATCTCTCAGTGCAAATGTGCTTTGGCAACCTGAGACATAGCCATACCTCATAGACCAAAGGCATGAAATCCTGTCACATCTTATTGAAGCTGTCACAGGTAGGCAGAAGGTGAGACATAAAACCATGATCTGTAATGCTGCCAGCCTCCAGCATTCCCACACATGACTGTTTCACACCTAGGTTTCACCTTGCAGCACAGCCATATGGTTACAGACCTGTGGAAGCTTGCCACAACCTAAGATTCAGACGCTGTGATGAGTGCAAATCACAACAGGCCTCCAGATGTACTCCCGGCCTTTTCATGCAAACCTTCAATAGAGTTGTGTCACTCCTGCATTAGAAAAAAACATCATGCCTCGTTACCTAATTTATGTAATAAGACATTATTCATTAAATGGAAATACTAGGCATTCACTCTGGAAACCATTGGTTTGATCATTGATGGGTTAGTAGTGGGAGAGACACATGATACACAGAAACACAGGGATATTTCTGGTACATAAAGTCACATTCTCACAGACAGAGGGCAAAGATCATGGTAAAACTTTAAACTCGGTACAGCCATGGTGTTTCTTTTTATGAATGTACATTGCTGTGGCATTCACAACTGTACATGCCCTACTTGATCAGAGAGAGAATCAAGATTTCTATTTTTTAAAATTCTATTTCCATTTACATGTGCTCACTGTGTCAGCATGGGTTTTCTCTGGGCTCTCCAGTTTCCTCCCATCTCTCAAAAACATACCGGTAGGTGTAAGGGCCTAGGTCTTAGTATGTGAATGTTTGTGTTCATTGTGCTGTACAATGGACTGGTGTCCATGCAGGGTGTTTTTCTGCCTCACACCTTGTATTTCCAAGATAGGCTCTATGGATCCACCATGACCTTGACCAGGATAAAGGGCTTACTGTAGCTGAATGAGAAAATTTTCTCTACCATGGTGCTCTGGATATTTCCTACATCTGTGTGGATTTGCATCGCAGCTCCAAATCTGAACCAGTTCCAACTGAAATGCTTAAACACTTACCACAGTACAATATCTGGAAATCCCATTTAAAAAATGAAACCTTCCCACACTTTCTTCCTTCTCACATCAGTATAAAGATTTGAATATTTTAACTGGGATTCTTGCATGTAGGTGTTGGTGTGTATTGGTGGTTAAACCGCAGCAAGTCAGGAAATATGTGGGCCGATTTATGATCATTAGAGTGTTATGACCTGGTTTCTGTGGAGTTCACCCTCATTAAGCTCATGCAGTAATATTATGGAAGGCTGTTTTAAAGGTGGGGGCATATCTGAAGTGGTGTTCACTTGCTTCTTGGTCAACAGGACTTAATCTCACAAAGCTGATTTTGCAGGATTCTTCTTTTTATATTACTTTTTAAACTACAAAGATCACAAAGGCCTAGTCTGATGTGATGCACAAAGTAACGGGATTGCACTCTGAAATAGGTCAGTGTAACCTTTTAGTTCTCCTGCATATTAAAGTACTGAGGTGTGTGGTCTGTGCACATTATGTAATTGGGCACATGGCCTGTGTCATCGCTTATAACATGATTTGCACAGTTATTAATGGATGTTATGCAATTGGGTAAAATCATGTCCATGCATCTTCATTGTGGCCTGTTGCTGAACAAGTGAATGCATGAAAGCAACATGGGAGCATATGCAATAAGTAAAAATTAGTGACACCAAAAATTTCAGCCTTTCTGAAAAAGGTCAACATGAAGCTCTCTTTTTGTTTTTCTCTCAGAAGGATTCTCTTTGTGGAGAAGGTGAGGGTTTTTGCTAGAGGGAACTCTCTCAAACCTAGGAGTAGGTGGACAGGACCATGTTAATATTATTAGGGTAAGATTTGTGACAAAGCAGGTTTTAGCATGCAGGACCTCTCCAAAGTCAAAAATGTTATGGGAATAAAGGATATACATGCTAATTATACACAGTGATTATAGAACTCTGGTTCTGACCCCTCTCTCTCTCTTTCACTGTTAGCTGTTAAAGTTGACCTTGACAAGACTGAGTCATTCCATATGGAATGAGGAAAAACAGTGAGGATTCTTTAAACTTCTTTCTCCAAATTAGTGCCTTTTTCACTATTTTATCTTTTTCTCTTCTGAGAAAAATAAAATACTAACATCATTTTAATATACTAATGCATATAACTTTGTACATATAATTGTAGTCTCATCTTTGTATGAGATGGACTGTGTATGTGTGTGTGTGGGTTGGAGGGGGGTGGGGTGGGGGGGTGATGAGGGACTCTTCTTTTGGGCAGTCAGAGAGCAGGCCTACAATGGAATGCATTGTTCCAGCCCATAATCAGAGCGGACATGGAACTTGGCTGGGAGGATCGTCCCTGCAGCCCTGGACACAGCTGCCGTGACTCCAGTTTATAGTCCCTGCATTCTGCTTTCATCAGCAGCCCTCTCGCCATCTCTCTCAATGTCTTTCCCATTCAGACCTTATTTTTCCCTCCTCAGGCTGCCCTGTGGCACAGGGTCCAAGAGAAGAACCATACAAGACAACACTTAATGAATTCTCCAACTTTTTTGTGTATGTTCATGGTTTCCTCTTTCCATGAACAGATACAGTGTGGCAAGCAAAGAGGGATGTTAATACAACAGATTTGGCACCATAATCATAAGCTTTGTACTGAGTATGGAAATACTCAATAAATGGGAAACTTCAACTCTACTCTTCTCTTTCCAACCAGCCGTCTGCCTACACCTCTCTCATATAATGTCTGGAGCAGCCACTTGCTCAGTGGAAAATGCAGCCAGTAACAGATTAGACCTCCACTAGAGAAGTAAGAGGTTTATTGGTTGACCCAGATCACAGTCTCACGATGGTGTGGCAGTGTTTATAATAAAATAAAACCTAGGTCAGCTGTGAGGCCTGCATGTCATCAGCACATTAAAAAAAGACATGGCTATGATCCCACACTCAACTCAGTTTCCACACACAGAGACACGCAGGGAGTGCCACACCTTCACATTCACTAACATACACAGATGATTAAAAAAATTTTGGCTCTGGCGTGATTTTCCCTCCGCTCATGTATAACTCCCCACCCTCCAAGCCTGCATGTCAGAGCTCTGTCAAGTGGCCTGTCAGCAACGTGCTAAAGAATACTTCTCACCTCTCAGCTTTTCCAATCAGATGGAGTATTGGTGGTGTGTATGTTGGCTGCATGCTTAGCAGGCTGTGGTTCTGCAGGGTGCTGTGTAGTAGCGGGAGGGGGAGTTTAATAAGGAACATTATGTAAGACTTCAGTCAGGCCTCTCTGGAGCCTTTTAGCAGTGCAGTGAGCGAATTGCGTGGGTCCATAGGTCAGGTATTCAAACTTGGATTGAGTCCCATATGTTGTGCATTTCTCCTGTACCCCTGCTGTTCCCCTGTAATTGGCAGGTAATGTTTCAGCCCCTGCCCGATTTTCTCTTGCTATTCCTTGCTCTGGATTAATGACATAGCCATTGGTGGCTGCAGACTTGGCAGTGCGCCAGAGAGGGGCCAAGCACTGATACATTATACACTGCCAGCTTTCACCAAGGTGTGTATTTCAAGACAACCCTCCTCCATTTTTATATGGCACTTTTTTTCTCCTGCTAAATCAAAGCTAGAGGGAACACTGTTTTTTTTCTGTACACCGGTTAGATCTCTGTAACTGTTCCCAGGGGGCCAGGTTTGCCATCATCAATGTAAATCAGAGCAGCACATTCACTATCAATTGCTATAGAAAAAGTCCATCAATCAAAGAACTACCCTTACTCACAAATAAACAGTGTAAGGTCTGTCACACAGCTGAAACGCCAACCTACTCAAGTCATCTTGAAAACAGTTACTAACATTTGAATTGGAAAGTAGCATGCTGTGTTTTTTATGTGATGTTTTTCCACAGGGTATGACAGTCTGCCAAATACGGTCAGGCATGGCTTCTTATTGAGAGGCTGCATAACGGCAGGTGTGTTAAACCTGTATCATGAAGTGGAAATGCCAGCCATTGCAAAAACTTTCTATGAGGCTTTATATGAAGTGGATCTTATGAAGTACTGTTTGGTTGTACGCAACAGGGGAAGAGTGTGTATGTTCCCCTGATGGTGAGAAACTTTAAATTGCATAAAGTTTCACATTTAGCTAATTCTGACACACTCTCTATCAATGCTCGCCCAGTGTGACTAAGAGCCAATAGACAGGCGTAATATTTCCTTGGAATCTGAGAGAGAGAGAGAGAGAGAGAGCGAGAGAGAGAAAGAGAAGGACATAAGGGGAAAGTGTTTTATTAATACAGTCTATCTCTTAAGCCTTTTTTCCTCACTTGTTCGCCATCCACTGGGGGTTGTGAACTACAGTAATGATTATTTTAACATGGTTTTTCTGTGTCAGCCCGGGGTGGCTGACTAGACAGTCCAGTCCTCTCGGCACAGGCACAGGAAGTGTGGCCAGCCAGCAGAACGTTTCTGAGCCGATGCTCAAGTAAACAAACGCCCACTCAAATCCCACATACCCATCCCACTGACCCATTGTGCTCATTGCAAACTCTCTTCTTACAGGCAATGCTGGAAAGAAAAAGGAGAGGACTACATGTCAATATAACTCTATATTCCATTTAAGGCCCAAATGAATTGTGGAACTTTTCTGTGCATATGAAGATGTTGACACACCTGGACTGGATTACCAAATTTATTGTAAGAAACTCAGATGGGTCACATATTTCATGGAGTGTGAATGCAGCTATAGAATAAGGAACACATATAGGAATGAGTGTTTTTCAATAGTAAATGGTACTTCCCAGCTTAAGAGTTATAATTATCTCTTTTTTCTAGTACACATGACTTGGAGCATCGAAGCGAGTCATTTTGGGTAAAAAGCCAGAAACACATACACACATACAGGTGGTGGATCAGTTAGTCTGTGATTTATAGAGGTCTTTGACTTTCATTGTGCAGCTCTTCCTGTAGGTTCTTCGTGCTGCTTGCCTGACCTCCTTTCTGTAAGAATAGACCACTTTATCCTGACACATTGTTCTACTACTAACTCTGGGACATGTCAAGGCATTGTATTTCCTTGTAACGATGACTGTCTTATTTTTAGAAAAAAATGAATTTGAACTGTGTCTCTTTCATTAGAGTAGATCATGCTGGTGGTATTTCTTATTTATTCTCTTCTTATTTCCAAGTGTTTGATTGGTTGTAGGTTCAAGAGCTTTGTTCACTAGAGCCAAAATAACAGTTCTTGTTTGTTGAGTAAATTCTGTCCCAGTTAAGTAGATAAGCTCAAACTTGAGACTGCAGAACCCCTTCTCCAAGGTTAACAGATATGAGATGAGGTCAGCCTCTGGTGTGTGCAGATGAGTGTTTGTATACTAGTCTTAACTTACTGGGTCAGAGGGTCAGGGTTATGTGTTTGTGTCTTTATTTAGTGAGTGTTAAAAGGGTTACCTCACACCACCTGACCTCTCTATAGAGTAACCAGTTATTGTAAAACTGCCCCTCCAGCATTTCTACTTCAAGGTAGTAGATTGGGTTAGTGAACTTAATAGTCATCAGCATTTTTGTGGTCTAATTCTCACTATGAGAAAAAATGTTTTAGTGACCTTTATCGATGCTTCCACATCCTCTGATATTTCTCAACCACGGTGTTTCAGTTAACAGCTTTCAGCACGTAAGACATGCTTCAGTCACTTTTCAAAGCAAGGTGTTTGTGAGAGTCTGTATGTGTGTACTGTAGCTGTCTGTGTTCCATGTCTGAGCAAGTTAGAAAGCCCTGGGGACAGGGGGATGGCAGGAGCAGGCCTGACTGGTTTCAGGCCTAATCTTGATGGAACATGGCCTCAGAGAAGTTTTATAAACACATTCTGCATAGAACTGTTCCCACCCATACACCTACCCCACTCTGAGCCATGAGTTTTATGCTGGGTGGCAACTCTATTGTCGGAGGAACAGTTTCTGACCACAGGCTTTGTGTATGAGTGTGTGTGTGTGTGTGTGTGTGTGTGTGTGTGTGTGTGTGTGTGTAATGTGAACACTACAACATTACATCTGGGCTTCCACAGACACGTTATCACTTGTCAGGATGTGGCCAGCTTATAATGTTATGAAAATTAGAGAGAACGACTTTAATAAGTTCCTGAAGCATTAAGGTCATGGACGTCTCAGGTCTCCTTCAACTGTTGATGTTCGTTATGTCTAGATTTACTCTAATACCTGGTATGTCTGCTGTTTTCTCAGTTATGCAAATAAGCCACCATTCTCAGCAGACAAGCAGACAGGTGAGTCATTATAAACCAGTCCTAAGATAAGGCTGATATCTGTCGTTCAGCCTTTTGTGCCAGTGATTATGCCTGTTATCTGAGGTTTCTATGAGTAAGTAGGTTATCAAAGCATGGCCCTTCTTAGTACACACTCCAGCTCCCACTATGGGTAATAACAGTGGAGTATGCTGTGTGACCAATACTATGTGTGGCTGTGCTTGTGTGTGCATGTGTGGAAAAAAAAGAAGGGGGATTATGGCAATAAGCCCTATTTACCTTTGGCATTTACTTATGGTTTATTCTGAAGATAAGCAGTTCAGTGGCCTACAGGGAGAGAGTGTGACATGTTGAGGCCTGAGAAAGAAGAGATTGTAGTGTTGCTTCACTGCTGACAGGAAACAGATGCACACTGAAACAAACAGGGGAGAAACATGCATTAGAAAATGTTCCAAGACCAAAGAACCAAAAATCTAAATTTCACATTACTGTATTCAGTTTGTTGAGAATCTTACACGTTTCCTCCTTGATTTGTAAAGTCTAAATTATACAGGTACCTCTGGAATGTCCTAATAGAGCCAGACAGAGTTCCAGATTCATGTTGGATCATGGTGTTTGCCATATTACATTACAGTTTTTGCCTGACACAAAAGAATCATCATCACACATTCAACAAACATCAGTGGCTACTTGCCAACTGGTGTCTAGTGAAAGCATTATGTGACAACATTCAGTGTGCAAATTCTTTGTCTCACAAATGTCTAAAAATGTCTTCTTTCTTTTATTTTCTTTCTTTTTTTTTTTTTTTTTACACAAATGCTATGAGGCTAACATGAGTCAGGTGGGCATTGTGCTTGTCTCTTTCTGTGCCTGAGAGTAGCTTTGTCCACCTGGCCCCCAAACATTGCATTTATCCAACAGCCCTAGGATCAACACTGCACAGACTTATAAGCAAAAAAGAATCAAGGGCAGGTGTTGTCTTGACAACGGTGTGGCTTTTCATGTGACTCTACCCAGGTCTGATGGAGGTGTGATGCAGGAAGCACATGAAAGTGAGAGGTGGTTTGTGCTTTAGTGACTGTGTGCGTCAGTCTACCACTCTCAACTCCCTCAAATGTCAAACCCAAAAGCAGACAGGCCAAAACATTTAACTCATCAGTTTGCCATGAGCATTTTCATTTTGACCAATTTTTAAATGTTTTTTTTGTAACTTTTTTTTGTTTGTGTGTTCATTTGGAGAGCCATACTGCCATGTATATCTGCCCTCCAAACGTATTGGAATAGCAAGGCCAATTCTTTGTTTTTGCTATACACTGAAGACATTTGGGTTTGAGATCAAAAGATGAATATGAGACAATAGATCAGAAATTCAGCTTTCATTTTGTTATATTTACATCTAGATATGTTAACTTATCACATGGCACGTTTTGTTTGAACCCACCCATTTTTCAAGTAATCAGAATTATTGGAACATGCGACTGACAGGTGTTTCTTGCCCTGGTGTACCTTGTTAGGCTGACTGTTTAAAGAATTAACAGCCCTGAGTTTCATCTGTGGAGACTATATTTGTTGTTAAAAAGGATAAACCAACATGAAGACCAGAGAACTGTCTGACAGAGAAAAGGAAGCCATTTTGAAGCTGAGAAAAGTGATGAAAAGTGTGGAGAAGGAACAGATCTGCTTATGATCCAAAATATGAGCTCGTCAGTCAAGTACAGTGGAAGTCGTGTTATGGCTTGGACTTACATGGCTGCTTCTAGAACAAGCTCAATAATTTTATTGATGATGTAACTCATGATGGTAGCAGCAGAATGAATTCAGAAACAGTCTGTTTGCTAATTTTGCAGTTGACCAAAAACACACTGCCAGTTCAACAAAGGACTTCATCAGGGGGAAAAAAGTGGAAGTTTTTAGACTGGCCACGTCAATCACCACACTTTAACCCAATGAAGCATGCATTTCACCTCCTGAAGAGGAGACTGAAAGGAGAACACCCCCCCCCCCAAAAAAAAATATAATAAAGCCTGGTATAAGCCTGGAAAAAAAGAATGCAACAGCTTGGCGATGTCAGTGGTTTGCTGGCTTGATGCAAATATTAGTGCAAATTATTAGTGTTATTTACTTTAAGACTATCTGTTCTTATAATTTTGCACACCTAAAAATCAGGTGGTCTGCCACCAAAGGTGCCATGTTCTAAGCTGTTTAACACATCTAGATGTAAATATCAGGAAATGAAAGCTGAAATTCTGATCTATCATCTCATATTCACCTTTTGATCTCAAAACCAAATGTCTTCAGGATATAGCAACAACAAAAGAATTGGCCTTGCCATTCCAATATTTTCAGAGGGAACTGAAGATATACAGTGTCCCAAAAGTCTCCATACATAGGGGAGAATAACACTTATTAGCAAAATGTCTCCCAAATTGTTTCATACTTAGTTGATATATATTTTTTCAGATAGCCTTTGAGAATGCCTTTTGTCAAAAGAACGTATTGAAATCATTCTCATGGCTGGGTCGGGAAGCTGTCACAAGGTTGCGATGGACATGCAATTACATGTATAACACCAGATGTGTTAACACGAGTTCATCCTGAGTGAGAGAGACAACTCCGTGTGTTTACAAAGATCATGGCAAAATGGCAATTTTGTAAATAAAGTCACATTTTGACAAAAAGTATTAATTTCCCTTTGTATGGAGACTTCTGGGCCATCCAGTATAGTAGGCTTTGACTCTGAAAACTCTGTACTGAAACTCTGTCTGGTTGTAGCAGAGACTACTCCAAGAACCAAGCAGATCTGTAAATGCTTCTCAGTGCAGAAACAAGCCACCATTTCCTAAACCACAAAAGAACAATGTGATGGGGAAACTGCCAGAAATTTGTTATGAATGACGAGGAGAAGAGTGTGTTATTACATGGCTGCATATTTGATGCATGTGATTTGTTGGGCCCATACTGAAAGATATTCACAGCCCTGTGAAAAGTTTTATCGATTACTAATGAACCTAACATACATATTCTGTCAATACTAAAACTTAGAAACAAATTATACCCACTATTTCACAAATTTGGAGTTTAGAACATTCTTAAAGTAGTCCAGATCCTTGCTACAATATACTGTATACAGAGAAAAAGCTCCATATATTCTCCATCTCCATCAACATTTTTCTTGTGTCATGTAAAACCTTTTGGGTGATGTGAGCCAAAAGAGTGTTTTGTTTTTGACATTATTTTATGTAACTTATCATTACAAATTGTCATGATGCTATACGGACACTTAGAACTGATCCTAATGGCCACAGTAGTGATCCAGCACAATTTTATTTCCCAAATTGCTGTATTTGATTCAACTTGTCAGTTAATTCCTTTCAGTCGTCCATGAATTCAATCAGATGTGTTCAATGTTTGTATAAACATTGCATAATTCTGTGGTTCTGATTGGGAAAAAGTTGGCAGTTCAAAACATATATCCACAGTATAATACCCATAGCTCTCATTCTCTGGTTTTCCCCTTAGCATTGTTCACACACAGGTGTGTGTATACACACACAGTAAGGGAAAGAACAGAATAAGCAAATTTACTATTTACTTTTTTCTTTCTCAAACAGAGAAGTCCAATGATCCTGATAGAGGAATTACAAAGTCTACCAACTGTAGGTGTATTGCACAATCTAGCTGTGTAGCAGAACAAAAAATGTGCAGACAACTGCCAGCTGTGCATGGAGTTACGACTGTCGATACAGTAATTAACACAATTGCGTGCTCTGTATCTAATTTCCATTGTGCAGACGATGGAAACCTATGCACCATGTTTTGGGGAGTCTATGCATGTGTGTAGGCCTATATAAAGAAACACACACATACACACCTCCACCCTCCATCTTCAGAATAAAGCCACATCCTGCTGCACTTTTGTAACGTGTGCAGAGCAGTGTCTTTTTGCCCCACATAAACAGGAAACAGCTCTTTGTTTCATATCACGCATCAGGCAAGTGAGAGAGTACGTAGTCCGGAAAGTGTGGTGACTGATAACTCTTCCATTGCTCCTCACCTGAGAGAGAAGTTTCTGACAACTTTTTTAGCCTTTGGTCATAATGATATTGTGAGTATGAATCTTGTATTCATAGTGGTTTATAACCAGATAGATATTACTATATTAGGTGAGACCAACTTACCACTTTATGTCTAAAAGTAAAGGGATTATATTATTTATAAACCTCCAATAAAAGACCTCAAATCACATGATCATCAGTTGTTTTGTGGGTAAATGACTTAATATTCTGTGGGTATGTAAACAGGAATATTCCACAAACCTGACACTTACACATCACCAGACCACAAATTAACACCTTGAATAATAAGAATGAGCACATATGATCATGCAGTGGCCATCATGATTCAGTACCACTCTGGTTCAGGGTGATTCACAGTATCTGGTTGTTCTGGAACTGGTCCAGAGTTCAGAGAACTCTCCTCTCCGTCCCAATAAGTATTTGAATGTTCAGCGTAATCTAGCGACACCGATTTCCCACCAGTCCCTCTGTGTATTCAGGCAAGCTCAGATGAAGTTTGATCTGGATAAGATCAATACCCCACCGATCCAGACTACCAATGACAATGTTTCTCTCAGGAACTCCCTCATTATACAAACTGGTGTCGATAATGACATGCTTTTGAAAGTCTTACAATTATTAATCATGGTTTATTTGAATACTGAGGCAGATCTTTTTTTTTTTTTTCAGTGACTCATTTTTCATGTAAACACTCCACAAAAACACTCCACACTCAGGATTTCCTGAAAAATATGGGGTTTATTGGTTTTAACTGCAATCAGTCATTACAAAAAAAAAAAAAAAAAAAAAAAAAAAAAATCAACTTTATATAAACTCACAGAAATTACTGTAGTGAACAGCAAAAGCTGTTTAAAAATACATTCAACAGTTTAGGCTAGATACTTTCTTTGTGTCTATCCTGTTAACCAATCTTCAACTGAGGAATAACTACTCAAACGTAGCTTCTGCATCATTATTCAAGGCAAGGAGCATAGGCTCCATGGAATGTATAAAAAGAGGCACTTTACATTTGGGTTGGAAGAAGTATTAAAATAAATCCAATCATTAAACAAAAAAGGGACACTTGTTCTCCAACCCATTTGGTCACAGTTATTGCCTGCAATTCATCTAATTAACACATGTAACTGGAGGAACTGCTATTAACACTGAAATTTTGTAACCTGCATTGATATCACGCCACAGTCAGCTTCACTGAACACAATGCAACATTAAAATGCACTTCAGGGTGGTACCTAGAATGTAAGCAGAAGCTTTAAGGCCATCATCTTGAATCAAACTCGCTACTATCTCTGGTAACAATGTTCTACTAACCATGTTCCAGGATATCTAGTGCTCATAATATACAGTTCAAGATTACTGTATCTTTCCTTACCAGCTCTGGCACTAAGGGGAAAATGCTACATGCAAGGACTGAACTTGCCTTAATTTTTTAAAAAAATAAAAAATAAAAAATATTTTTTGGGGGGAGGGGGGGGGGGGAGATGTGTGTCAAAAAATAAAATTGACTACAAAAATAAGATGAATGTACTGATGTCACACTCTAGTGAGTATAAATCAAAGAAACATTAGACCTAATGGTTTTGCAGTCCAATATTTGGGGAAAAATGAATGGAAAAAATCTACAATAAATAATCGAAACAGAGGATTTTTTTGTTTTTGCTTTAAATTAAGTTTCATTTTTATCAAAGTGTAGTTGCAAACAAGTCATTGTAGTACAATATATTAAACTGTGAAAAAAGAAAAGTTGACAAGTCTTCACAATCTTAAGATTAATACAGAAGATCATAATTTAACATAAAAGAAAATATATTCTATCGTTTCATTAAGATAAATACAAACAAAATTAACAAAAAATGCATATGATCACCAATAAATATGTTTGATAAGTTAAATAAGCAGTGACAAGCAAAACCTTCTGTCTTGAAAGTTTTCTTTTCCAAACAATAATATAACCATAATAACAATGATGAGAAGTCAAATGGGGGAGAGAGAGAAAAAAAAAAAAGGAAAAAAAAAAAGGGGGGGGGGGTGGAAAGATATGATGAAATTACCAAGTGCTCCTCTGAGCAGATTTTACAGAAAAGCAAGTTAGCTTGAAGATCTAAAGTGAAGCTGCAGGAAGTTCAGCTACACCTTGGGAATGCTGGAATTCCCCTTCACTGATTGGAAGGTGAGTAAAAAGTCAGTGTTTAAGATATAATCACCAGTTAGGTCATTCCTTCACAAGAAACACCAAGTGACCAGCCACAGTGGAGAGGACTGTAGTGGTGGGACAGTGAAGTTGTTCATTTGTAAGTGAAGGCATCCAATCTTAAGGTTTTGTGCTAGTTTTAGGACCAAGCTGGAGCACATGATAAAAACAGAATGTGCCAAATACTCTAACTCCCAGTTTCAATCTCATAAGTTCATCCTCCAGACTGACACAGTCTGCCATCTAACTAAGGGGCAGAAGAATGCTCAGAGCAAGAGCTACTATGTCGCAAGAAACTAATGAAAAGTGACAGTAGTCCTTTCACCCCAACATTTAAACCCCAAGCACTTTTTTCCTCTTGATATTAGTCTGCATCAGACAGCTGTGAATGATTTAAGAGTGACTAGCAAACCCATTTAGATAGTTAGAAGTGTCCTTGAGTGGTAATATGTGGGGGGAGGGTCCTCAGAGCAGAACTTTTCCCTGAACGCGCCACCTGTGGCTCACCTATGCACTACTGAGGCAGTAGTACCTGGTACAACAGTCTCTTACCTTTCACCAATCCACTTCCTGCTCTAGCTGTTTTGGCACAGTCACATGTCATGGCAAGGCATCTGAGATAAGGCCAAGGCAGCAAACAGGCTTTGGGCCAAAGGGAATTGGGGGGGAAAGATTTTGCTTGTTGTGGTTAAATGAAGATTCAAATAAGAGTTCCCTTAATTGACTGCATCTTTTTAAAGCCTAACTGATACAAGGGATGTTTACTGCCCCTAGAAGGCTAAAGAGTAGGCAGGAAGTAGATGGCAGATACACCTCTCATGCTCTCTGCCCACTGCTGAGTTCCAAAAGAGGACCTGCAGCTAACACACATTAATCATCCGAGATGGACAGCCTGCTGAAGATGGGCAGTCGGCGGGTGGTATCAAGAATTGGTGATTCTGAGCCACTCAGGCTCCCTCCTGAGCTGCTCTGGTAGCCCTCCTGGTCAGAGAGGGAGTCTGGCTGGCTGGACGGAGACTCATAGAAGTGGGGAGACTCTGACATGGGCCTAAAACAATAAGGGGTGTTGGATGGAGAGGATGGTGCATGGACAGTGGGATCAGCACCAGACCCACTGCTCAAACTGGGGCCAAAGAGATTAGCCAGCTCCTGGCTGGAGTAAGTGAAGGGATTGCTGCTGGGCCACTCAGGCAGCTCGTCTGGGGAGAACATGGGTGGAGGTGTGACAGAAGTGGGGCTGTCTCTTAGGCCTCCAGAGCTGGGAAACCCTGCAAAACTGTAGCTGTGCTGGAGACGTGGCCTTTCCAGCTTGTTGGATGTGGAGAGTGGGGATGGGGCAGCTGGAGGTCCACGGCGCTCTTCTGCATTGTGGATAAAGTGGCAGCGTGGCCCATATGGGCAGAAGCCAATGGTGTGGAAGGTGCGGCAGAGTTCTGTCTTGTACTTGGGGTGGCGGCTAAGGCTGCGGAGCTCGTGGATGCCATGGGCAAACTGGCACTTGTCACCGTACTTGCATACACCATTCTCTTCAAATGGCCTGCAAAGCTCTGTTTTGTAGCGGCTCGAGTTCACCTGACTGCTTCCAGTGCCACCAGATCCGGCGCACTTCTGCATCAGCCGGTCCCCGGTCTCTGAGAAAGAACGATCTCGCAGTCGGTTCTCTTTGTTGCTGCTGCTGCCGCCCATCCCAGGGCCTACCAATGCCGGATCTGCTTTCCCATTGCTCAGGAACTGGTTCTGGTTGAGTTTGCTGCTGGGCAAAGTGACCGAGTGCCGTCGTTGGTAAACCCCACCAATGGTGGGTGTCCCCACAGCCTTCCTGTCCAGCAGGCTCCCAGTGGGGTTGGAGATGGTCAAATTCGCACCAGTGCAAGGCACAGGCATGGTGTGTGGAGCACCAAGTATGTTGTTATTGTAATTCAGCATTTTGTTGTTCTGGAAATCAAAGTGAAACATAAAAGTTTGGTCAGTTTATAGCTTCATTAATATAATCTGAATAAACAGATTGTGGATCACCATTACATCAGGGAAATTTAAGCATTTAATTAGTCTGGTAGTCTTAGGCAAGGCATAAGTGGTGTAAACAGATCTCTTGTGTTTTTTTTGTTGCTGTCAATCCATTAGGTTCCTTTTATTTTAAACGCATGAGCTAATAAGCCTATAGTACAGCAGGTTTGGTGAGTTGCCACCACAGGAATGCATTTCTGTTTAAGTAAATGAAACACATGGAAGATGAGTCTAAACAGCAGGCCAATGTTGTAGAACAATAAACACCGCTCTGCAGTGACAACTAACAGCTTCAAACAGGGGTACTCATGTACGTCACCTAGAAGCTAAGTTACCAAGTCCAGTAGTCTGAGCCATATTTTCTTCAGTTTAAATACTACTTATGTTCATAGAAATAATAATAATAACGTAAACTATGCTTGGTATGCAAAATAAATGACACTTCTGGAAGCAATAAACGTCCTTGAGGAGGGAAAAAAAAAATAACACTAGCTGAAAAAAGAACCAGGCACTATGTGTAACAGCTGCTTCCTAGCCAACAGTCTACTTTGTTAAAGATATGCAAATTCATTGCAGTGGCTAAAAAAAGCAGTATGATTCATGTGACTTGTGTAAAACTGTTTAACACCGCGTGGATGTAGAATGAACTAGGTAGTAGTTAGCAAACTTTACAGCACTGAACAAATCAGCAAGTTAGGAAGCTAGTCAGAGAGATAGCAAACTGCCTACAGAGACCAACTGTTTTTCCAGTGCTGTGTGCTCAGTTTGTCTTATCAGACGCCTTTTCTTCGAGAAATGTCTGTCGTTCCTCGTTTCAACAAGACCACACGATAAGCGTTGGTTATTTTACAACATAAAATAAAACAGCACTGTTGTAAAATTGGAAAGCTGAACTGTGACGGTGAACGCCGTTAAGGTTTGTATGCCTGTGGTCTATTAACACAACTACCACTCAATCTTGGTACATGTTGTACTTGTGGATAGTTTTCCATTAAGGCGTGGCGTTGAGTTTAGTTGAAAACTTTATCGCTGTGGATTTTATCTAACAAAATATCGAGAGAAACGTGAAGTACACTGGGCCCAACACACACACACACACACACTCCTCAAATCTCAGTCTACGTCATTGCTTCAGTTAATAAATTCCCGCCTGTTTGACTATTACCACCTCAACACACACAAACAACACCACTGTTTATTAACCAGGGCCATTTTAACATTGTTGTTAAAGACGTCGATGCGCGCGCCAAAAACAAGTGAAGCTGCGCATTCCACAGCACCAGGCAGGCTAACTGAGCTAATGAGCAACACCAGAAACTTTTTCGTACCTTGTTGTTGATAACTTCGCTGAAGTCAAACAGAGGCGGCACCATAGCCGTGGTCATTTTTCGGAAAAAAATAAATAAATAAACCCCGCGAAACTAAAGGGCACTTTACGGTGTGTTCCAGCTGGATTCTCGGCGTGTGAACTTTCCTTTGCCCTTACAGAGAACCCCCTCTACCCAGCCTGTGCTGCGGAGCATTCACTTTATAAAACCACGCAGGAGGAGCTACAGGCGCGTCAAGATCCAAGGGCGTTTCTTTTCTCGTTTTTTTTTCTCCTCTGGTGAATCATTTCCCCTCCCTCTGTAACCCAGACCTGCAGAATACAGGCCCACTTTCACAATAGTTATTTCATGATCTTGTGCACGCGTGCATGCATGCATGCATGTATGTAAGTGACTATTAATAATGCTAGGACTTGCATGCATGCATGCTTGGACACAACTGTAGATAAAGATCAATAAAAGCACAACTCAGTTTGCATAATGCACAACATGCGAAATACATTTGCTGTGTTGTATTTTTTGTTGTTGTTGCTGGTTTGTGTCAGTCTGTCTTTACTCAGCAACAGGTAGCAGCAGCCTTCTGGTTCACTGAATAAATCCTGTTTGACTTTCACGTCATTGATTCACAGGATAAGGCTAGGGTCAAAAAGTGGTTTTGTTTGCTGACTTACCTGGTGTTTTAGTATTAGACTTATATCTTTTGCTCTATAATATTACAAAAATATCTTGGACTACACACATGGCTATAGGGGAAAAAACTTCTCTTGTATTCTACAGTTTCAAAGGGGTCAGGGGTTCAAACCCCAGCACCACCGAGCTGCCACTGCTGGACCCTTGAGAAAGGTCTTTAACCCTCTCTGCTCCAGGGGCGCTGTATCATGCAAACAAGCTGGGATATGTGAAGAAGTGAATTTCACTGTGCTGTAATGTATATGTGGTTCTACATGGAAAGGAAAACCCTCTCTTTTAAGGTTCTACAAAGACCTTTTAGGGGTTTCAAAGTACCCTTTATGGTGGCAACTTGTCTAAGAGCTTACAAAAATGCCCATAATGTAATTAATCAAATAACTTCACATTTGGGTGGTGTAGGCTTGACCTTAGTTTTGGCTTTTGTAATTAATGTAACCATTATTTAGGCTAATTTCTACTTTACATCATCACATTTAACACAAACATGCAATATGGTTTCGATTTTAGTTGGATCCATAGAAAATGCAATTAATTGTTATAGCAGCTGAAGAACGTGGGTTCAAACCTTCACCTATGGTAATAGACATATTATTTACTCTAATAGTATGTGTTTTGGAAGGTTGGTTACTCTTTCAGGATGTTTTTTTTTCTTTGCTTGCAAAAGAAATTCATATCTACAGGAACCTGATCAAAGTTCTGATATCCATTCTGATTTTAGATAACAGTGAGAACTATGAAATCTTTATTATTATTATTATTATTATTATTATTAGTAGTAGTAGTAGTAGTGTCTAGAGTGTAACTCTTTACAAATCCATTGTAGCCAACCAAAGTCTTCCTGCTCCTGTTCCTTGAGTGGGCAGCTGCTTGACATGCATATGGGCAGTGTCATTCTCTGGCTGATTGGTGGAGGACGAAAGGAATAAGCACAGCCGGGGAGAAGAAAAGAAGTTGTTTACAAAAAAAGTTAGTAGGAGAGGAGAGCGAAGGAGGAAGATTTACAGAGCACGTTTATTACCACACTTCAGGGTGTGTGGGTGTGTGGGTGTGTGGGCGTGGGGCGGGGAGGGGGAGTATTGGGTGTCAAAGCATTCCCTTCTTCAAGCCACTGCTTGGCTAGAGGTGGAAGTCCTCAGATTGGGCTTTTGTGTGGATAGATGACAGATAAAGTGTTGATATAAAAGCCAAGGCATATGCAACTTACCTGAAAAACCTTCTGGGTTTTGCCAGGTATTTTATATCTATAGGACTTGCTATCCATCCATTCATGATGTTTAGAAAGTGTGAGCAGGAGAGTGTGTGTTTTTTCCACACAAAAGAAGTTTGACCAGTTTTAGCCATGCAGAGTAATCTGTCCTTTGTGTTTAATACATGAGGCCTAAGATGACAAGAAGCAAAACATGTAATATCTGCACTTCAGCCAGCAATCAGATTGCTGATGAATTTAATCTTATTCACATCTCAACAGGAAGGATGGTTAATGTGGGTGCACTAAAACCTTTCGAGATTTTGTAGGTAGTCATGTTTCAACTGTAGCTGATGAAAAAACTCACTGCTTATCAGTCATTAAATCACATTTGTTTTTGTTTTGTTTTTATTATTTCATTATTGTAAAAAACAATTCTGTAGCCTTCTGTAAATCTGTAAATCTTTTTTTGTCTTTAATACTGTGCATTTTGACAAGCTGAGAGTCAGAATAAGGATTCAGGAAAAAGGTTCAGTATCCAAGTGTAGGTTTATTTACATACTGTTTAGACAGTCCTGCAGTGTGGCCCACTTACCTGTAGAGGGAGTTTGCAATTCCACCAATACCATCGTCACTATTACACACCATGCTTTTCATTTCTCATCTCCATAGTACACATATTACATTTTCTATATTATATTTACAGAACATATTAATGCAAATTAAATGGATTTTAGAATTATCCAGTCCAATTTGTATGAACATAGACATGAACTTGAAAATTGGTATTATAGTTGAATCCATGTAAGAAATATTTTAAAATATTGTTTCATTAGAGTGTTTAAATGAAAGTGTACTTTTTGTCAATCATGCACAATATGTGCTTTGTGATTTCAATTGCTCCATTTGTTTTGTGCCACTCAAGCCAAGCTTTTTCAGAGGAAAGAAAATTTTAAATGAGAAGAAATTAATTGACCATAAAAACTTGGCCACAGCATTGTTAGTGGTGCACCACCCGTCTTTAGTCATTCTGTTCCCATGAAATGCTTCTGAGAGGCCAGTGTTTGTCTCCTGTCCCTTTTTATACATGAAATTTAGATGAACCGTGATTTTTTTGGACAACCCAGGGGTTTTCTGTTAGAACTAACAAGTGTGATTTCTTTTTCCAAGCTGTTTAGTAAGGATGTACTTACTGGTGTGTATAGCTTGACTGTGAATTAAACACGCCACACTTTCTCTCACTTGGGTTATCTTTTCTATCTTAATTTTTATTCTTAATTTTTATTTTTGAATTTTGTTCACTTCCTTTTAAAAGCTCACTGACCTCTGCAGCTGACTATAAATCTAATGTACGGCAATGACCCCTAAAACCCAAGAGAGGAAAAAACTATCAAAGTTCAATAGCAACGGGAAACAAAGAGAGCGATGAGTGTGGCTATTGAAATAGAATTTGCTGACTAGAGTGTCTGTCCATAGAGTTGAGTGTGTGAATTGTCAGGTCAGTTTCCTTCTTGACCAGATTTCCTGCCCTACAGACCAAGAGGAAGGGTGAAATGAGCCAAATCGTCCATCTTTATACCTAGAGTGTCATGGTTGGCAGAGCTAGCACTCACTCTCTTTGTTCACATGTACAGAACTAGAACTGCATAATGAATAAGACACACAGATGGGTGACATATTAAAGGACAAACTGGTGGCTCTGTTATGTTGTGGGCATTTAGCCATCATGGTTTGGGACTACTTATAACAAAACCTGAAACCTTCTGAAAATCAAGACAAAGTTATTCTAACTGAGCACCTTTATCCTATGCTGAAAAATTCTCTCCTGATGGGAGTGGTCTCTTCCAGGATGACAATGGAGATTTTGGGCCCATATTTGGGCAGTGCTCTCCACCGCTATCATTAAAACACAATTTGAGGGAATATCTTTTGAAAGAATGGTGTTTGTTTCTCCCTTCTGGTTCCAGAGACTTCTAGAATATCTGCCATGGCACAATGAAGCTGCTCTGGTGGCTCGTGGTGGCCCAGCATATTACTAAGACACTTTATGTTGGTTTTTCTTTAAATCTATCACCAATATGTACATACCACAAAAAATATTGCATTGCAGTTGCTTTGAATTCACTGATTTTGAGAACTTCCCCAGGGTTGGCGTCCCTGTGACCTGACCCAGAAACAGGTGTCATGGCTTGGTTGCAGACACCACTGAAATGAGATATTAATGAGCCATTCACTCAACGCATGCAAAATCGATGAACACTGAGAATGTCAAAAAGCGTGAGAACATTGCAGGCCTTTCTCTTGATGAGAACTGACCTCAGTCCATCTGTCTCCATTCTGCAGCCCCCATCCCCTCTGGACCTTACCTGTGTGGCTATCACTGGACTAGAATTACTCAGCCCATGTGTGCAGAACTGGACAATAAACAAAGCTGAGTACATGTGCCAGTGTGGGAGATACATCGTTCAATCCTGCTGAGTGTTGGAGTTGGAGTAATTCATGTAGCTCATATTGGAGTTGGAGTAATTGTGAAGTTGGAGGAAATGGTTCCATGCTCAGTGTTTGTACATTTATCTCAGTTGGACACTATTGAATGCTATTTTAAAGTTTAGAGTTAGAGGTTTTCCAGCTAAGACTAGTCAGATGTATTTGTGTTACTACATTTATTCTCAAGCACTATTAAAACTCAGTCTTGAGATAACTTGGGGCTGGTTGAGCCTGAGAGTCCTTTTTACAGTCTCTCTTTTCTGTATTTATGGTCTATGCTCTAGTAATTTCTGTTCACAATCTACCCAGCTGTTCTCCTCCTAACCCCATACTTCTGATTCATGTATGCACATTTGTCTCACTTATGTAATCTGTGCACACACAATGAACACACTGTTGTTGTTTTATAGATGCACAGCAACAAATGCTTTTTTCAGTGATCAGTAAAGTAATGCATTCAGCTAATAAAATAATAAAAGTTACAGGTGTCTCTTACCTCTCAACAAAAAAAAAACCAAAACAAAACAAAAAAACAATTCATCATGTTCTGATATAAACCTTGGAATTTAATATGTCTCTGTTCCTGCCCTTTTGTAATGCTCTTAGTCATTTCTCGTATTAATGATTAGGATGGGAAAGAGAAGCCCACTGTGCAATGCTAAAGGTATTTGGGCTGAGGTTGTGCAACCGCAAGGCTGTAAGTTGCTCATTTCTCTGTTTTTATTCTGAGATCAAGCAAGACAGAGGATTTAAACAGACTTTCATGTGCTCTGCCAAAAAAACTCAGTGTTTGACCTTTGATTTTGATTTCACAAATGGTTTCAATCATACGCTTATAAACTGCCTTTCTCTGCTCACAGTCCATGTATGAAGTCTAATGCCCTTTAAATATTGTTTGGTAAAAGAGTTGTCTGCTCATGCTGTTTTCTTTTGTTTAAGAATCTGTCACTTAATCTTTTAAATACAAGGCTGAAATGAAAAAAAAAAAAAAAACATCTTAAAGATACCAGAGCGATCAAGAAGAACATGCTTCGAAATTTCCTTTCACCTACTTTTTTTCATTCTTGTGAGACAGAGAAGATGTGAGTCATAGCCAAAAGAGATATTTTTGTGGCTCTTTCAAGAATGTTTTTCATACAGCTATTCTCACAGCTCATTCAGTTTCTTTTCAAGCTAGCAGAGAAGTAGGGCAGATTTTGGTGAAAGATGAATTCTATCTCAAATCTTGAGCTGATTTTTAAAGCATGAAACTGTTAGATGCTTGTTTTTATTTGTGGGAAATACCAAGTTTTGTTTATGGAAAAAAAACATTTAAAACTCGAGCACTATTTTCAGATGTGCAGGAGAAACCTTGGTCTTTCTGTGTTCCTGACTCTGGTTTGGGGCCGAGATGCAGCTGTGTGGAGTCCTCAGGGTTTCATAATGGAACTAATCATCTCATTTGCTTGTGTTGTTCCCCTGTGTTTCTGCAGTTGACTAAGTTGTGCCAGATCCGAGTGTAGACCAGTGTTCTCACTCCCCTGTTCTGCATTTAAAATCTAAACTTTGCTTGAGGCTGAGAATAAAGGATATTGATTTTAATACATCCATCTCTGTTTGTCAGGGTATGCTTCACTCAGTTCTCATCACTATTTATTTTTGAAAATAATGCATGTGTATGAATATGGCAAAGAGAAGGAGAGTGAGTGTGAGAGAGGGAGAGAGCCAACAGGAAACTGGAATCAATTAAGCCCTCCACCCTGTGTGTCCACTGTGGATACTGCTGGCATACCCATGCATATATCCAAGCCCCTAACCTCAGGCTCTCCAAGCCAACCTCATTTCTCAAAGGCTAGTCTCTCATAGCTGCCCGCACTGTTTTGTCAGCTCTTTCTATGTCCCAACATTATGTCTCTATTGTGTGACCATGGTGTATGGAAACTCTTTTGGTGCGTGTTTAATAGTGCTGGTTTGCATTTTGTTTGCCTTTTGTGCTTATATGCTATTTGAAATCCAGTAAAATAAAATGGCTTTCCCAGAATCAATGCTTTATGAGCCCTCATTCCCCCATTCCAGGACTTTTTCATCAAACCTTGGCCACTACTGGCATTTTTCCTGGGTACATCCACTATCTGTTTAGATATCTCTCCTGCTGCACTGTTACATGAGTGTAACAGTGCAGATTGCCAGTGATCAAACCCGGTAATCCTGGTGGCTTCAGTAACTAATCTGCCTTGCAGAGGAACCCACAATAGTGTCAGGACTGGCAAACGCTGGATGTCTTACTTCTCATTGACATTTCTGGCCCTGAGCTTGACCACCATCCAGGCTGTTCAGTCTGCCAACAAATGTGAGTCTAAAATGATGAAAAAGTGAACAGAATGGTTTCCAGATGAAAAACATAACCATCAGAGGGGGAAAGGCTATTAATTCATTTAATATGTGACCTCAATAATACAGCCTTTCTGAAATTAAAACGAGCAAGGGTGAGCATGCATATGTTTGGCTTAAAGTGATGATTCAATGAAAAAAGAGATCAGAATGAGGTCAGCTCAACGCTTCCCAACCGAGTGGCTACATTAATGAACAACTCCTCAACTGCTATTTTTAACAAGAGATAAACAAATAAAAAGGAAAATGTGTCTTTGCACTCAGGGGGTTATACTTTGTCCATGTTCTTGTAATGCTATTTTGTATTAACACTGTACAAAGGCATATTAACTACGCTGTTTATTTTGCTTGTGATTTACAGCTGTCAACTGTTAAAAGCTTGGTGTTAAAAAAAAAGTGACAGTGAATGATTGAATGATTGGGGTTGAGTGGGAGTGCCCTGGTGGGCTTCATACAGTAAACGTCACGCAGATTGTAGACATGTTCACTGTGGGTATTTTAGTTTCATTCTTAAAATGAGTAATGATTTCAGTGAATGGGCTTTTTTCTGTTAACTTCTGTTAAATGTGTGACCTTTAGTATTGACTTGGGAAGGCCTGGTGAGATTATACATTTGAGATTAGATCAATGTTCAACTCCCACACTGCTACGTACACTCAGATAAAGAGAACAGAACAGTGGAAAATCTGTTTTGATATTTATTTTTTTTAAGCGGTTTGTTTGTGCGTGCTTGCATGTGCATGTGGGTGTGTGTGTGTGTGTATCTACTTGTGAAATATCCATTCCTTTCAGTTACATTCTAGCCGATCTGCAGCAGGATAACACAGATTAAACATAAGACAACGTTTTTCCTTACTGTGGTTTATAAATGATCTGTAAGAAATCTGATATAAAGAGCAAGAAAGTAATCAGAGAAAGTTCTTTCTTAAGAAAGTACTCAGAGAAAGTTTTTTTTTTCTTTGAAATCTTCCTCATATGTGTTGTAGTTTGTCCAGTGTTAATGTTCATTAATGCAGTATCCCTTACTTCTTGCTGATTCCCTGTGTGGAGCCCAAGTGCCAGCATGCTGGCGTAGAGCATGGAGAGCTCAGAGCAAGCTGGTGTAAAAACATTGACCTTTCCTAATTTGTTGTACTGTTGTTAAGTACAATTGTTTGACAAGCTCTCTCACACTGTTATTTAGTTGAGGACAGAGCAAGCACACGCTTGTGGTTTACAGTTAAACAGTTTTGACTATAGAGGGAAGAGAAGGAGAGAAAGCCATGCTAGGATAACTCTAGCTAAATGAAGGCTGGGCTTGTGTTTGTAAAAGTCAGGGACATAATTTATCAGGGATGAAATGGAATCATGCTCGGCGCCCTGGAAATGTCTTAGCTTCGACAAGACTCTCCCAGCCATATTAAAAGCACCCTGCTATTCCAGTTTAATGGAGTGATGGATGAAAATGTTCCTTCTTGTTTATGAAATCTGACACAAGGCATCTGCTAGAGTGTGATAGGGCCTCTGCCCACCAGTGTGAGCCTCCCTTTTAAATTTATATCTTCCTAACTGAAAGACGTTTCAAGTGAGCGAGCCCTGATAAGGCAACAGGAAGAGCCTTGTTAAACTAATTTGGAATCGAGATATTTCTTGCTTTCAATAAGAGCTTTGGCCTTGAACTCCTCATTAAAGAGACCATATTTAAAAGGGAACACATTTCATTGCTCTGTTTCATTAACGCTAATCCCTGTGCCTGCCCGTGAGCTCAACTAAGCAATCCCACAAATATAAATCATCGTCTTTCCCAATATTCCATCTGTGGTAGACAGATGCAAGACAACATTCTTGCAGTGAACGGAAATGACCAAGAAAGCTCCAGTTTACACCTAACCTAAAACCAAAGCAGAGTCGGACAACTCATACACGTGCAGTTAAAACTCAGATTTTTAAAGGGTCTGTAATTACGAGGTGCACTAAGATAAGCTTGTTTATCAGAAGGGAATATGTCTCTCGCTTCATGTTCTTTTTTGGCTCTTGGAGCAACAGCACAGGAAACATCTGGAAGTGGATCAGCAGTTGTCTGCTGGGAGAGTCTGGATGACAGTGAGTTTGAGCTTTGCCTCTAGACTGCTCTATGTACAGGGAAGCGCATGGATTCTGGTCTAGGTCTCGCAAGAGGCCCCGCACAAACAAATACAGTCATGAAGCAAAACAGCCACAAGAATGACATCCTTGAAGCAGCTTGTAATTGCCATCTGATCATTTTTATGTGGTATAAATATGGTTGCCGTGCAAAGTGAAATATGTTGGCCGTAGATGGAGCATGAGGTTAGGTTTTCTTCTATGGGTTAAGAGGACCGCAGATGTTTACTGTTTCTGTGGTGATTATGGGCTCAAGAAGCAATCTTTGTTCTCTCTGTTTTCACACACTATGGCCCTGATTTACTGAAGGTTTTCTCGTGTAAAACACGTGCGAACTTGACAACACCCAAAAATAATGTTCTAGTGGATTTATGAACAGAGTATTACGCCTTTCAAATGACCAAAATACCGTGCATTTTGCTTGCTTGTCTTAATGAATATGCAATTTGGATGTTTCTACCTAAAGGTACGACATACAGGCCGGAGTCGATACAAGTAGATTCATTTAGCACCCACAATGTGATTTACTAAATCTGAAAGCCCCTTCAGGAATGGTGGTTTTGTGTGTCCATATATTAGAGGAACTTCTGAAAGAAGTTCTCTATTGTTATTGCTCATACTTATTATTATTCCGACCAAAATTTCGGCGCGTAACTAGTCCCGCAGTTTTTGACGTAGACACTCGGGAGAGGTGTCAAATCGTGCG
>CM074954.1:15199216-15213606 GCA_037577455.1 Pangasius macronema | reverse complement strand
ACGGACGGCTCGGGTGGCGAATGGCGGCCCGGGAAGTTCCTCTCACATTTTCTTCAGGAAATGTACATTCTAGTTATGTATTACATTTGCATACTGTATGTCTGTTTACGCCAGATGAAGGCAAAAGTATAGCATTATTTATTTTTTTTTAATAATGAGAACATTCTTTTTTTAGTGTTGTCTGCACTGCAAAAACTATATTGAATATAGTCAAACTTATTGTCGTGGTTGCGCCGAACATGGCACAGGACTACATCTCCCAACAGCCACTGCACACCACCACACGTCACATGACTGCTTTGCACCTGATTCATGTTTAGGTTAATTAGAACTAGTATAGTAAATCACGTCTTGTACAGAACTTCGCATCTCGCGGTTGTTTTCTGTTGTTGATATCTTGCTCTTGTCATGTTCATGTCATTGCCCTGTTTTGCTATCCTCATTTTATTTCTAACTCTTTGTGTTTTGTGTGTTTTCACTTACAATAAACTAAAATCTGCACTCGCATCCGCCTCGTCTACAATCCCTGATCCTTATCTAATATTCCCTATTATAATATTACAATAAACCAAATATAAGATAATATAAGATGACCTATTTTACTAGACTTTTACTCATTTTAAGGACGACATTTTTTTCTACTGGTAGACAGTTTTGCTTTGTTCTAGAATTAAATGCTTAAAATTAACAAAATCATCTGCCAATAGGACAAAGACTATTTCAAGCTTGAAATTATATTTAAAAAAAGTCTAGAAATAAGTTTAATAATTTTATATTTGTTTTATGGTTCATTCCTCTTCTTGTGTAATAATTCCACAATTTTCTTCCCAATGTGGTCATGTGGAAATTCCAATGCTCGTGTGATCATATGACAACTTCCAACCGGGGAGAGTGAAGGTGCTTCCTCCGAGACACGCAAAGCCAAAAAAACGCATGTTTTATGCTGCATCACAGGGCAGAGTAACAAACTCAAAGAAAAGCACTACCTGCCCTCTTCATACAGATGCCCATGATTGGCTAGTGTCACTGTGACTGACAGGTACAGAAAGCATGGCTAATTTCACTTCCTTCACTGCCAGCCAAGGATGGCTATGGATTGGTCAGGATTCAAACGTGCAATCTCCTGATAATAGGGTGAAAGCTTTTACGTTGCTCCACTCAGGAGCCAATCTCCTGTTTTTTTTTTACACTCCCACAGGCTCACATTCTCTGTCTCCTGATTGGCTGCCTGTCATTGTGTAGCCAGACTTGTTTCATGCCTAAAGTTTGGATGTGATGATATTTGACAAATCTGAGCATTTAACATAACTGTGTATACGTTTCCCTCCAGTTCCAACCCGACACCCCTAACACAACAATGACTGTGAATAGCTCTTACGAGATTGTCAGGATGTAACTCACAGCAGCTCAGGAGCACTATATTGTGTAAAACACACCGTATTGTGTGTTCTCTTCTGACTCAGTTAGCATGACTCAAAATCCTCCATGACTCAAAATCCACACTGTAGCCTTAATGAAACAGCAGCAAAACTGGCCTCAGATGTTTTACCACACATTTACACCTCCAATGGCGCTGTGAAACTGTGAAAAGCTACACTCACCTGTATCCTACTATATGAACAAACCAATTAGTTTTTATTTTATGCTCGTATTGTTTTTTTAACACTTTTTTGATGTATCTCTTTAATTGGTGTTATTTTGAAAGCACAATTCTATATTCTGAGTCTCACAAAGATCTGAACTTGCAATGGCTATCAGGACAAATAGTAGACACAAAACCTATTTTACATGTTGTCTTCTACCCCTCCTGTGTATGTTCTGTAATTCATAATATTATTCTTTGTAAATCAGTCATAACTTTCTGCGTGCACAATTTCTCCCCATGCACATACAAATTAGCACATGCTATTTAGGATCTTATTAAATCAGGGCCTAACTGTACACCACACACATATGCAATTCTTTCCATTTCACTCATGCTCGTAAACCTCCATAAACCCCTCACACTTTGAGTCACATGGATTTAGGAACCCCACTAATCTCTAACTCCCCCCTCACATGCGCATTCATGCATCCCACAAATATCTCCCTCACTCTGACACATAGTTAGATACCCACCAACTCACTCTCTCACCCTGCAACTACAACCTCATTTCTATTCAGCTCTCAAACGAATCTTTGTTTCTCCTTTTTCGCAAACCACACTTCATCTCAGCCTTCTAATATGTGTGGAGAAGGGCAGAAAAACTGCCTGAAGTAACAAGTGAGACAAACAGTAAGAGGAAGTCCAGATTAAGGAGATGGTTCGATAGAAAGACAAGAGCGAGAATGAGAGAGACAGACAGAGCGAGAGGAGAGTTAGGGGAGGAGAACGCCATTAGGGAGAAAGTGCGTAGTCATGCTGCAGGAATGCTGGAGGGGAGATGGCTGGCGTGACTGCCGCCATTTTTCACAGCCTTAATCAGAGACACCTGTCAGTGTGCGAGGCGGAGGAGTGGAGTGGGATAGTGTAGAGGGGGCAGAAGTGGAGTTGGAGTGCCTGCTGTGCTTGGTGGAGCTGGAGTCCACATGAGGTTTATTTATTTTTCTTTAGCAGAGCTGAGGGAGAGGGTCGAGAGAAAAGAGAGAATAGAGCCAGGCAGAGCTCTCTAAAGGGGGCAGGGTGAGCCTTCCATCCTTCCTTCCTTCCTGCTGCTGCTGTGCTGCTGGCCTGCATTCAGCAGGATATATGACCATCTCCTTGTCATGGTGTAATTCCTCTAGCCATGGTGTAATCTCATACTCATCTGAAATTACAACCATTTGTGTTAATAGTACTTTGATATACTACTATATACCTCCCAAACACATTTAGACCATCAAAGTGTAATCAAAGTGCTTCATTTTTAATGGGGGCGTTTATTATGTTGTTTGCATCGCCACATATTAGAGTGTATTAGAGTCTATTAGAGCGCTATATATCATACACACCCAATGAACACATCTCTTCATGCATTTCTGAATATGATCACGTATCATATTAGAATTGAGAGAAGTCACTGCACTCCTTTGTCAACATAAGGATGCATATATTTATGTTTGTGTGGATACATAATAGAAACTTGCGGGAGGGAAGCATCACCACAGAGAGATGTGTAAACATCGGCACAGGAAGACTGGCTCAGTTTAAATAGGACAAACATTTATGCAATAGAGGGAAGGTGAAATAAGCAAGCTACTAGTTTGTTTATGTGCACTGAAATGTGTATTGTGGAATGGGTTTGGTCTGCCATGGCAACATTTAATGAGCTTACTAATGTTTCTTCATTTGTTCCAACCAAAACTTCCTTCTTCATGGAGTTTGCAAAGTGTTTCACAGTACATTTATTTACATTTATTTATTTGGCAAGCCCTTTTATACAAAATAATCCAAGCATACTGCTGAGCAATTGAGAGTCAAGGGCCTTGCCCAAGCATCCAGCACTGACTCTCTAGCAGGCCTGGGAGTTGAACTCACAAGATAGTAGCCCAGACCCTTAAGCACTGAGCCAGCACTGCTGCTAAAGTAAGCTCCGATAAGAATACTGATGTCAGGTGCTGATTCACTCAGCTGGAAGGAGAAGGCTTGGACAGGGATCAGACACTTGGCTCGGACCCCATTTTCCATAATATATTCTTCTCGAATGGACTGTATGCACTAGATAAAATGCAGATGATGATGGATACTGAAATAAAGTAAGCCACTGATAAATCAATGAAATGTGAACAAAGTTCTAGTCAGAACAAAAAGGAAGACAATATAGCAACTATTTCCAGTATGTACTGATTAATGATTAGCAAGTATTAAGTAAGTTAGGTTAGTGCTAGACCAAACTCTTTTGCCTACACTGTTTATTTTATTCTCCTTCAAATGAAATAGGCTTAAAAATCTATAAAACCTTAAGCTCCTAGTACCCATTGGTGGGTGCCGACTTACAGTACATTTTAACTGCATATTGGGGTGTAAAGGAATGCCTCTATCTGTGTCTGTATCCACATCTGTTTAGTGCTCCAAATATTCATATCTGCATCTGTATTTGAATGAAAAACTGAAGTGGATGTGGCCTAAACCCGAAAGAATATGTGCTCACGAAGGGTTTATTTTTGTTTGTATCTGACCACAACATTTTCTAACCAATTTAGTTGGTTNACAACTCTAACACTTACCAGGCAGTTACTAAGGATACATGAATGAATGCTGTAAATTAATGTATAAACTTCCTGCTCACATGGGACAGCAGTCCCGATCCTCAGCTCTACTCTCAACCAGGTTATGCCATGTGAACCTTTTTGGCAAATAAAAAAAAAATAGTTTACAAACTCCTATTTGTATCTCTATTTAGAACACATTATCTGTTCATTCATTTTGTTACATCTTTACTACATACCTTTAATTAGGTTTCCTGTTGTTACTGAATAATTCATATTAGTTACTGAATACTATGCTGAATAATAAGCTTAGACTTCAAGGGGTTAATGTGCAATAGTACTGTTTTGCAGGCTGTTACATTACATACTGAAGTTTTCGGTGTTTACCAAGACCACGGCAAGTGTGACCAAACAAAGAGGATGTGTTTGTGTTCTATTTTGGTCTTGAAGAACTCCCTTCTGTTTCATTTCCTGTGCACATGACCTTATCTGATGGTTAATGTTGATTAGTGTAGTCCCTCGTCTGTCTGACAGCCCCGCATGTCTGGTTATGTGGTTATGTTTGTAATTTCTATATGGATTAAAAACATAGACCTCAGTCCTTTGTCCTCACTTACCCTCTGTTATCAGGCCTTGGGTGCAGCCTGACACTACCCTGACCTCCTTTTTCTGACCTCCATAGACCAAAGCTCAGAACCGCTGTGGCCCAATCCTGCTGGGATTATTTATCAGCACATCTCCCTATTGCTAAACACACTCTGTGGCTTTTGTCACATTCTAAGAGCCAATGCAAACGCACCAGCGAAATTCCAGTCCATTTCAGAAATGTTTTCTTTAATTCCAAGACATAGTCAAGATAAGATTAGCATATTTGCTTATCATTGATATTTAATAAAATCAAAAGTTATCAGCAAGAGAGATTTCCCCAGGAGCTAACCCCGAAAGAACCATGAAAGGCTCAGTGAGAATAAGGAGACGACCGTCTCGACAAACCATAATCTTGCACAAATGATGCTGCTGAGTGCCGTCACTATGAGTCATCCAGTGAACCTGGTCCTTTAGAGAGTTCAACAGTCAACTTTAATGTTTCACAATGCCTGCTGGTCTCTGAGCTCTCTCTCTCTCTCTCTCTCTCTCTCTCTCTCTCTCTGTCTGTCTGTCTGTGTGGGCAGTGTGTCAGTAAAACTTCTGCCCATTGTTTGTGTTTGTAAAGATTTAGGACCTCACAAACACAAGTCATTTGGCCGGTTTATTAATTCAATATTTTGTATTTGTACTGTTGTACTATTATTATTATTATTATTATTTTAGCAGACAGGTAACAACAGCCTTGTGGCACAGCAGATGCAAGGTGGTAAGTGTAACCTTGCTCTCTACTTCCTTCAGTCTGAGCAGACCATATCTCAGGAAGTGAAGTCATTTCCTGCCCCAAGGTGGAAAGTTGCCTCAGAGTAGAAGACCCCTACATTGTTTTTTCTTCTTTTGCATATTAGACATGAAAAGATTTGAAGATTCCAAGTGACATTTAAACATGGTCCGACAAAAGGTTTGTGCTGTGACCGAAAATCATTCTATGTAAATTTAGAATACAGGGATGCCCAAAACCACTGCAACAGAAAGATAATACTGAGCAAATTTTATTTTATTTTTTTACAGTTTTACTATATGATTTGATTTTTACTGCACTTTATTCATCTGAAGGCCTTAATAATTAACCTGGAGTTGTACACCAATGGTGAATGTACATAGTGATGATTAACTCATTGAGGCTAAAGTCTCCTTTTCAGCTGAACACTATTAAAAAAAGCAAATATTAAGCACAGATGAGAAACTAACTAATGACAAACTAAATATAATTACAAAATAGGCAACATAGTTGAACTATACCATGTTATATACTATACTATACAAGTGACCTAAACTGAATAAATGGTAAAAAGAGTTTAAGAGTCATTTGACATCAGTAATGAGGAAATTGAAACATTAAAATCTGACCTATGATGTGATCATTTATGCTGATATTTACTTCTAAAGGTTACAACAGACCAAATAAAATGGTAAGCTATACTGGTCATTATTTCCAAGTACTTTAAAATGAAAACATGGTATGTTGTCTCAGCAGTAACAAAACACTATGCATTGTGGAATGAAACCTTCAAGTGACTTCACTACTGAAACAGCAGCGCTCATCTAAATTGTGTCCTTAATCACAAATCCTCGCAAGTAATTTTACACAACTATTGCAACAGTAGAAATGAGGACAATAAATAAGCGGCAAAGTCCATGTGAGCTTTCCTTTTGTCTTTAAGCAAAGACAGTATGACTCAAATTGTATTTGTGCTGAGTCTGTTACTGTGCTTAGACTGAGACATGACTACCCAGTGTAGTAATCCTATAGAAAGGGACCAATTGTTCCTTTTGACACAGTGCTTGTTAGTAAATGTTGTTTTAGGTTTTGTCAGGTCTTTATATTGCAGATAGCTCCTGGAGACCTGAGAAACCTGTTCTTATTCGATGAATGAATGACAGCAGCCTATTGTGGGTCTTTGAGCTTGGGAGAAGAATCTTTTTTTTTTCTTTTCTATCCCCCCCCCCCCCTCCAAATTACACTATTTCATTTCACTAGTCTTCAGCCAAATGCTATTTAATGTTAGTTGCATTCTTATTATACCAAATAAAATTTAAAACAAATAAACAAATACTTAAAGTTTCTATTCAAATGCACATGTTCCTTTCAATCATGTCAGTGGCTCATAGGGATATTGTGAGAGTGCATATAATATAAGTACGCATGTATGTGAGAGAGAGGGAGAGAGAGAGAGAGAGAGAGAGAGAGAGAGAGAGAGGTGGCAATGCAGGAGAAAATAACCTCAAAACATCCTGCCCCATTTCTAAAAATCTCTCTCAGTGGAACATGCAGAGGTGTTAAGCGCATTATTGTCACTGCACATACATGTGCATACAGTTGCAACCCACAGAAAGCATGTGTGTTTAACCCTTTCCATACCCACACAGGAATCTCCATCTCACTTTAATAAAACATGAACAACACCTACTAACTTTTTAGAAGCACTGTGTTTACAGGAAGCGGTTACTTTCATACTGCTGAACTTTTACTGTTCCATCCAAAAAATTATCAAAGCATACTGTATGAATGCCTGCCTCAACTTTCCACCATGGAGCACGGTGTTCAGTCTGACCAGTGTGGAATGATCAGAGCTCATGCTCTCTGTGTACAGGGACCGAGAAAGAGGCTACATTTGTTTTTTTGTCGTTTTGCAAGATATCCTGTTGATGGTGTGCTGTAATGTCCTTTGTCTTGTCTTGTCTTGTCTTGTAGTTTTCACTATTAAATGACAGGATCAGATGGAAGGTTTAGGGGCTAACCACTAACACCCTTCCCAATGTTGGCCTAGCAAACATAGTACTCTCTGGTCCCTTGTGTTTGTTCACAAGGGTGATTACGGGAAAGGCCAGGATAAGTGGGTTTAAATAGAGCCAGAGTGGCTTCCTCTGGGAATGGGTTAATGATATAAGGAGCCTAAAAACAAACCCCTGGAAACAAGCAGTACTTTTACTAAAGTTATTCAAGCTGCAAATTCTTTAATGTCATAAATGTTAAGTTGTTTGATATTTTGAGCTCTTCGTGATGGAAAATTGTGTGTTTCGCAACCTTTAGTATATGTGTTAGTACTGCAAGTGTTTTAATGTTGGAACAGCAGACACGTCCAGGTGTGCCCGTCGGTATGTCTGTATAGTCAGGCTAGTGTTTGGGAGGGGGAGGAGGTTAAATTGGTTTGGCTCTAACTGTAATGCAAATGCTAATAAAGTAAGCAGCCAAATTACCAAAGCTAAAATAATTTCCTGTAGTGATGCTTAAAATAATCTATTTCTGCCTTGCCTTGTTTGTTTTGGTGGGGGAAGGGGGTGGAGGGGTAGAAGGGGTCTGTGGACACATAATCCTCCCCTAAAAAGTGGCTTATTTATGAATTCCAGCCCTGGGTTCCCCCCTCCCTTCTCCCCCTGCAGGCCTCAAGAGAGAGAGCACAAGCCTGCCAGAAGTCATTGGCTGATGTTTACAGGACTGGATTGGCTATTTCCCATGGTGCCCTGTGATATCTTATTTATATAAGGCCTGATATGGGAGAACTGAAGGGTTTATTTTGGGATATTCCCCATAGATGGATTTGGTTCCTTCAACTGGAGCAATTTCCTAAATACGTGCCACCCTCCAGGTTCTGGAGTGTGTTTGCGGTCAATGGCCAGAGTTTAGTACTTCACACATTTAGCAAACATGTCTTCATCCTCTTTAGGAAACGCAGCTGTAAGATCATTGATGACTGTACAACAGTGCATTTTGACCAACCTGCTGTTATGAAAAAGAAAACATATAGCTCACTTTTGTCCACAAATCATGATGTTATCGCTGTTCTCAGTAGATGTGTTACATTTGATTTCAAAAGCTGGAGAGAGTGCACATGCCAGAGAACATTTGAACATTTGGTGCAATAAAATACAATATCTAGACTTTGGATCTTGTTTCCTAAATGTTTGAGCTCTGAAGCAGAAATAAACAAAAACAGAACATATTTTCAGCATTAAAGCAGCCATCTGGCTTTTATAACACCTTGCGTCATGGTGCGTGGCTCTTGCTGCCACTCCCAGCCCTCCCCCACCTAATAGTCTGCTGCTCTTTCATTTTACTGGGTTCTCTCATGGCGTGTAATCCATGACAGACCCGTAGTGGGAAGTATGTTCTGGCTAAAAAGATCAGTGAACTAATGAGCACAGTGTTACTAGGGAGGGAATTATGGGAAAGAGCTACGTGCTTCCTGGCTACGTCAACACTCAAGCCCAGATGTGTACTGGCACAGAGGTGTGAGTGTGTTATAATGCTTGTGTGTTTATGCTTGTCTTGCTCATTGAGAAACTTTAACAGCCCCATCTCAAGCATAGAGTTGTTACTTCCAAGTTAGGAAGTGTAGGAGGTTAAAGTGGCATCTCCCCAGCAATGACATCTGTAGCAGTGCTTTTTAGGCCTCTGTTAGCTTGCGTTTCTCATCCAGCAAATTTATGAGGCCTGGATGGATTCATTATGATTGGCTTGAAAACACCGCTTTTCCCAAACTGAAATGGATCTCAGCTGAAACGTTTACTCAAGTGTCCCTTGGGCCTGCACTCATTCAGCTGGGTTACAGTGTATATATGTCGTACTGGAATGAAGTGAAATACCCAACTTTATGTCATTTTATGTCAAAATGCTCCGCTTCTATAAGGTTTGAACATAAAGAATGTTACTGTATGTATTTTTTGTTTGTATGTTGAAGACGACATCCAAACATTCCTTCATATTCTCTGTAGTTTAGTGGTTAAACACATTCAGGAGTTTCTCATCCCTACCTCTACACTGCTCTCTCTGTCCACAATCTCCAGCAGCTTTATAGACAGATCTGTAGAGTGGAGAGTTGTGGGTTCAATTCCAACTGAAACTCCATTAATCCAAGAAAAGCCAGCTATGAGAAGTAATCAATGTTGGCTCATTTACTGAGGAAATGTAATCTAGTACTGATTACAAATTACACAACTAAAGATTTAATTACATGTTATCAGAAGTGTTTTCTTTTAGAATTTTTTTCTTTTAGTACTTCTGATCTCATTGGTTTGTGTGGTTTCATTAAATGTCTGTGTAGAACTGGTATATTAAAAGTACAAAAAGGGAACAAAAAAGGAAGAGGAACATAAACATCATGTACTTCTCTTTTTTTTACTAAGAAAAAAAAACTTTCACTAGGAAAGGTACATTTTAGAAAGTTATGAAGTTCTAGTCCCTGTGTTTTACACGGTGTTTTTTTTTTTGGGCAGAAAACCACACACACACACACACACACACACACACACACACACACACACACACACACACGAATGCACATATTGTTTCTCAATAACGAAAGCTCACCTTTCTAAGACAAAAATCAAAACACCTTTCATTGGAGTCCATTCTCATTACGAATTCCTAACATATCTAAATACAGATTTCAGGATAAACTCTGCTTTTATTTTTGGGAACACTAAGAGTATCTTACACATGTAAATGTTTAGGTACTTCCTTGTGACTGGAGTGGTCCTGTTTGTGATAACTCTAACTGAGATGTTTTCTGTAGCTTACTCTACAGAATGAGAAAAGGAAAGTCAAAATGTCAGTTTCTATAGAGAATATAATGCAAGGATGCAGAGACAGACCTCGGGCTGTAGGAAAGTGTAATATATTCATGGATTATCCTTATGTAGAAATGACACACATTTATTCTGTGTATGAAATGGCTACACCTGCCATCCCAGTGTACCTCCAAGCAGGATGACTGGACATCAGTATATACATGAATAAAACAGTAATGAAAGCCTGCTTTACAGTGGAGAAGCTTGGAGGAAAGGGAAGGGAAGAAAGAATAGAGATTAGAGGTGGAGAAAGAGCTACAGAAGGTGAAAGTGGAGTGAAGTAAAAGCTCTCTGTCAAGCAGCCAAACAAATGAAATGTTAGGTATACTAGTTGACTATGTCAGAGTATGTAGAATTCCTTTGCTGAATAGAAATGGCCACGCAGAGTTCTTTTCCTTAAAAAGTAGGCCACTATTAGTTTGTACTGTATGTGATCATAATGTTTGAGTTTATTTTTTGTTATACAAATTCATTCTGTCATTCATTCATACATACATACATTTATTCACATATATCAAAGGTTATATTGTGTGGCCTCCTACCATTTTTTTACGCTTAGAAGTACCAGGTAAATACATTCATCAGTAAAGCCTTATTTGTATTTCTCTGTCATTTTCTAGTTGATGCTAGTACACATGTTGTCACTGCTGTGTCCTCTATTAATGAGTGCAGTGTGAAAAACAGGTTTGGGCCTTGAGATCACGTTTCTGTCTGTATGGAATTTCACAGGTTCTCACCCGTGTTCCTGTGGGTTTCATCCAGGTTCTCTAGGTTCCTCTTTCCAAAAACATGCCAGTAGATAGATTAGCTATGCTAAATTGCCCCTAAATGAATGTGTTAATGTGTATCTGTGGTTTCCGGTGATGGGCTAGTATCCCATCCCAACTCTGACTGCAAGTACTTAGCTCACACTGGCAGCTGCTGGTTTTTAAAATAGGGGAAGTACAGGTCTGTTATTGAGCATGCATCTGTGTATGCTCTGTTTTATGTATTTTATCTGTTGATCTGGCCACCTGTTCTCAGTCTCTCTTCATAAGAGAAGTAAGTAAGTAAGTAAGTAAGTAAGTAAGTAAGTAAATAAGAGCGAGCATCCAAAGACTTTTCCAAAATCAAGTTGACAAAATTAGTGTCTGCCATTGTCACACTTAAAAGCAGCTAAACTGCTAACTAGCTAGCTATTAAAGTGACTTCTTCCATCACTGTCGATCGATCGATTTGGATACTTATTTTTTGATAAAAGTTTTGTTCGTGTTTAGATCAAACATAACTTCATACTCACAATTTATTTACAATATTTAGATTATAAAGATAAACTAAAAAGTTATACTAGTTGTGTAAAACTATTATGGACTAGGCTACTGACCACTACTGAAGCTCTGAGCAGCTACAAGCATGTGTAAGTTTGTGATGTCAGACATTTTCATTAGCTTTTTAGTGATTAGCAGTTGGTTATGAGGTTCAGCTCCTTTGAGAGGTCTCCCAATCATCATATGGTGAAGCTGTGCATGCAGGTGGGACAAGCGAAGGATGTACTGCCCAATAAACCTTGAGATCTGTTTTTCTATGCAAAACCCACCTGCCCATTCACCCATTGACTCCCAGCAAAGCGATGTGCCCCAGGTGGGACCCAAAAGGCCTGTTGTCCAATGTTTGCTCTCATTTGAATCTATCATAGGATCTCAGTGAAGCCTCTATTGACAATGCGTCTATGGGCTTCAAAACAGATCTTCACACAGGCCTCAATGTCCACCGAAAGTAGTTTGTATGTCATGAAAGAAGAGCACTCTATTGCAGTGAGCTTTTTGATATTTCTGATTTGCTAAAATACTGAATTTCTCCAAGAGTGCTGAAAAATACAGAGACATTTGTAAACAGTTCATTGCTGCAATTTAATCAAATTTTAAGGGAGGGCGGGCTTCCCATGTACTCATAAAGCAATCGCCTGTCGTTCACAGAATACAGATTACAGTCTGTTACTACCTGGAAGCAATGGGGAGCCCACTGGTGGAACAGGAACATAGGAGCTTCTCAACTTACAAGAGCATCTCATAAGAGAGAGAGCAGATGAATCCCTTTCATATGAGCTTTAGCTTCAGGCTTCAGGGTTCAATACAAGTGCTGCAGTGGTTTCAACAGTGGCTGATCTCAATAAGTCCTTTTGTATGACATAGTAACCCTTGTTAAAAAAAATATGATGCTTCTGTTGAAATTTAATTTAAATCACATTTTACTAACATGTCTTTTTTTTTTTTCAAGCCGACGTGTATGAATCAGTTTTGGAAGGATTCTCTATAAGATCTTCCCCCGAGGCCGATGATGCTTTCTGCAGATAAAATACTTATGTTATGAATTACACTTATCTGCAAGTCTTGGCCTTTCACTAAATATGCCCTGATTTGTGTATGACTCAGTTTAGCATGAATGGTTTGATCTAACCCATGATACATATAAAACTTGTCCCTGCAAATGTGATACTTTTCTACACATAAATGTTTATGTTTGTAAAGAATTATATCTTTTCCATTTTAAATGTGTTTATATTCATACACTGACACTTATTTCAGCAAATGATTTGTAATGAGCCGATAATATGATCGGTATCTTTCCTTTTGGAGCACTCGTTGAATTTATATTTTTGAAATAATCTACTGTGTATAGCACAATTTAAGCCCGTTGTAAGTTGAGAAATGTTTAACCGAAATCAGTCTGTAATTGCACCCAGAGTGAAGATGAAACGAAATAGCGTTATCAGCCTAATAAGCAGTAGCATTATCAAAGACCTATTTACTCATTTTGCTATTTATTCTAGCACAGCTCATATTTCTGCAATGGGTTCCAGGATCTAGACTTGCATTGTTATAAACACCCCAATTCTTAGACTACAGGTTTCAGCACCTTCCTGCAGACAATAAGCAGTTTTCTACACAATGCTAGACTTTACTCTAGCTGATTATTAACTCAGGTTTTGGGTTTCTAAAGCTTACTCTACCGGTTTAGTATTACATATAGAGTTACTTCCACATGCCTAATTGTCTCAGGCTCAGTAAATGGAAGATTGTAAAATATATATATAGAGAGAGAGATTCAGGAGGAACTCAAGCAAAAACTGAAATATGGAAACATACTCATTTAACAGATATACCACTGAACTACTGAATCAGGGTTTTAGCACTAAAGCTTGCAATCATAGTACATGCATGCTATTTGAAAATACAAATGTCAACAATTCTCTCTAAAAGAGCTGTACCTCTCTCGTTCTCTCTTACTCACACTGCACATGACCATTTGTGTGATATTGTGCAACTTCCTCAGATTGAGAAAGTACTGCAGTTACCAAAAATGTGACTTCCAGACTTTATAACACTTTTAGGTACTTTTTTTCCCTGAAGAAGCAGAAAATCATAAAACAATGTGTCACTGCTTGTGATTTAACCCATGTTTTGTGGTGGTGGTGGAGGTGTGTGTGTGTGTGTGTGTGTGTGTGTGTGTGTGTGTGTGTGTGTGTGTGGGTGGGTGGGGGGTTCCAGCAGTTCATTAGTGTTGTAAGACATGCCAAAGATGATTTGTTAGGTTTATTTAAAGAACAAAGCAGGTTTTTGATGGTTTATGAAACAGACTAGAAATAAAATGAAATAAACACAAATTTCACACTGAATTGTTATAAATTAACATTCAGTCAGTCTGTTTGTTAGAATGTTTCTAAAGCCAGCTGTTTCCACTCAAGTAATACAAAGTAATGCAGAACACCTCACTTCTTGGCTGAAAGGGGCCAACGTATATACCGTACATACATATTGCAAACATATGCTCTCGACGGTCAGCCAATCAAATCTTATTATCCACATCTGACCATATTAAATTGCACTTTAATCTGACAGTTTGATGAGAACTGTCTCCTTACTGTCTGACAAGATGTCACTGACACTGACACATAACCACAGATCTTACATGTCATCAGTTACAGCTGTAGTTATGGCTTATCAAATACATTTAACACAAGTTTGCCT
>CM074954.1:15179781-15190237 GCA_037577455.1 Pangasius macronema | reverse complement strand
TTGATTTACAAATAACTTTGACTGAAGCATTCAGTGTTCTGCAAAAATATGTCTTTTGCAGAAATGTTCATCGAATCCCTCAGTGACCACATTTTGGCTTCCTTCATAAGTGAGTTTGAGTAAACAGATTTTCTGTTCATTTTTTGGTAAAGGGAAATGTACCAAAATTCTTGTACACAGGAATCACACATGCAACAGATCCATTACATAAACATTAGGTTGAACAATGATGGAGCATTTCTTGAATTAAACGGCCCTCCACTGAAATCAGCTCCTGGATGAAAATCCATCCTAAATTAAATGCGATGTCACTAAAGTGAAACATAATATTACTTCCACCAAATCTTACCTGGGCAACTTGAACAACGTCAACTTCCAAACCGCATTGAGCCATTAACATTAACACGTCATGTGATGTTGAAGTATGTTAAAGTTATTTTCTTGGCTGCATTCATGCATAGCAGACTAAACCTACAATGGAAAGAAGTTTTTAATCGATAAAGTTGCATTTTGGAGCCATGAGGAGTCAACGAAGGTGTCTGTAGCCGGCAAAACATTTTTACTTGGAATACAAGACTTTAGGAGATTTTTTTCCGGTTATCTGGAGTGTTACAAGCTGTTGTTTTCTCCTTCTCCTCTCTCTTACTCAGGTCAGGGGCTGAGTTGAAGATGCTCATAGTGTTCCAGTGTTGCATCTGTCTTCATTTTATTAACTGTCTGGAACATCCTTAACCCCTGGTTCACCGCCACTCAACAAGCCCTTATAAACTAAATAATAACACACACACACACACACACACACACACACACACACACACACACACACACACACACACACACACACACGATTGTCTTACTATCCTTGTAAGGATGTTCCACTGACATAATTACTAATGCAGCTAATTAATACTGTGCCTACATCTAATCCTAGCATTAACATTTAACAGGAAATATTTAGCCTCGTTTAAATAAACACACACACAATGAAACATCAAAATATACAACTATATTTTTATGATTCTGAGTCTATTTGTCTAGAAAGAAGGCCCATATCTCTGCATATCCAAAAGTGGTATAATATTTCATGAGAATATTAAAAGTAACGCACAATTTTAAAAAAATATTTTTTTTTTTTTTTAGATTTGGTTGTTTTGTTGGCCTTTGAGATCTGGAACTGTTTGAACTGGACTTTGAGCAAACTAACACTCAACAAAACACTGCTGTTCCAGTCCTATTTTAATGAGTCCTTGTGGTTACCAGTATGGATAATGAATAAGATTAAAACATGAATTGAACATGTAGGTTGAGTATATTGAATGTAGCATGATGAGGATGTAAGAAATTCATATTTAAAGAGACAGACGTAAAATAAGAGCTGTAGTACTACCATACAAGGTCAGAGACAAGTATAAGAAAAGAAGAAGAAGTTGAAGAAGAAGAAGAAGAGTGTGTGAGTGAGAGAGAGAGAGTGAGAGAGAGTGAGAGAGGGAGAGAGAGAGAGAGAGAGAGCTATGATCAGTGGTTTGGCTGAACTCACCATGAACCATGACAAATTTATTTTCTCCAAAGTCTTTCTCCCAGGGGGAGCCAGATTTACATGTCTCTCTCTCTCTCTCTCTCTCTCTCTCACTTTCTTTTTCACTCATATCCCCCTCTCTATCTATCTATCTATCTATCTATCTATCTATCTATCTATCTATCTGGTGGCACTGGTATAGAAATGAAGGATACAGACACGAACTCCGATATTCGAGAAGGTTGGGGGCTTGTTTTTTGAGGCCCACCGTTGAACTATGTGTCCACAGTATAGTCCACATATATCTTTAGTAACAACTCTCCTGCAGCTGAGGACTTGCTTCATGCTCTAAAACCAATCCGTCAGGCATCCCCGGCTGAGTCAACCTGATTAACTGCAGTCTAGTGTGCAGACTTGGGTCACGAATTATCGCAACATGTTCAGTCATATGTATCACCTTGTATTAGATTATGTCTGAGGCAAAGACTGGAGCAATGATGTATTTGTGGTTAGCAGTGAGTGTGTGTGTGTGTGTGTGTGTGTGTGTGTGTGTGTGTGTGTGTGTGTGTGTGTGTGAGAGAGAGAGAGAGAGAGAGAGAGAGAGAGAGAGAGAGCAGTTGCATGCTGTAGTGTCTGAGTGATGGATGTTAATGGATGGATGCTGAGAGACCCACCACACCACATTCATAAATATGTTGAGTAGGTTGAATAAATATGCAGGCACATGATATGGCTAGGTAATGGGGAATGTGTGCATGCTTTTGTGTGGATGTTTGTATGTGTCTAACTTTAAACTCTGTGTGAACTCAGTGCTGAGTGAGGGGTCAAACTCAAGCTGAATTTATAGTATGTGTGTGTGTGTGTGTGTGTGTGTGTGTGTGTGTGAGAGAGAGAGAGAGAGAGAGAGAGAGAGAGAGAGAGAGAGAGAAAGAGAGTTACATCTTTAAACTTTAGTAATTGTGTACATGTGAATGCATGCCACATGCAGTATGTCTCATACATCTATTTAAATGAAATATTTGAAATACAAAACCCAATTTTAGTTTGTAATGTGACGATTGTAGAAAAATTAAAATGAATTTGTGTCTGTATTTTGTGGCGATGTTAAGAAATTCTCCTAGCAATGAAGAATTACCATTTCTATCAACCTTGTTCTTGTTGCAGCACAATGACTGTTACTGGGGATTTAATAAATACTTAAAATATTTAATGACTGGTTACATTGTTCAATTCATCATACAGTTTGCTAGCTAGTATGTTGGATGATAGCTAGCCAGAAATTTAACATAAAAACATGCATCTGCCTATGCGTCTCTCTCTCTCTCTCTCTCTCTCTCTCTCTCTCTCTCTCTCTCTCTCATATTTTAAATAAAAATGACCGACACTGCCAGAACTTGTGTTCTATGTCCACCGATCTAACTCACAAACTTTTTCTTTACAATGTAAACAACGGTATGTTTACATTTCCGTTATCATGCATATGTTCATTATCATTTATACACACTCTCTGTTACTTTCTCCTACACCCTCAAAGACCACACACACACATAAAGAGAGAAATAGGAAAAGAGAGAGAGAGAGAGAGAGAGAGGGAGAGAGAGAGAGAGAGAGAGAAGCACACCTATACTCCTTGGGGCAGTGGAGCATTTGAAAGAGCTGTGGTTTATCTAAAAGTTCAGATCACTCCACCCAGTTGAGCAGAAACGGGAGGATCTTTTTACAGAACTAAGAGAGGTGCAGGCTCCTACAGTACAGCCACAGGGCCGGAAAGCTTGGAAAGCTTCAGCAAAATCATTAATTACTCTAATTACTAGCTTAGCCTCCTCACTTTCTCATTCAGCCTGTGAAAGAGGAAGGTGGGGCTGCGCAGGCACACCCACACACAAACCCTTAGATGCACAGGTATGCAGAGGTAGAGACAGGTAAAAACTTGCTGACAGCCCTGTAGCACTCCAACACACACAGACACACACCCACCCACACACACCCACACACACACACACACACACTTGGTCCAGAGCCAGATGAGATCTTTCTGTGCCTACCCCGACTTCTCTCAGTATGTATATACTGAAAGCATGTGAATGATATGGTCTCTGCCACGCTCTTTGTAGTTTTGGCGAGAGTTTATCTTTCCCCAGCCACTGCTTCCCTTCTTAGGCTTCAGTAGCACAAACACTCCACACACACACACACACACACACACACACACACACACACACACACACACACACACACACACACACACACACAGAAAGTTGAGAGCTGTTTTTTCCCTTTTCTTTCTTTTTGTATACAGTGCCTCCAGAACCTATTCACCCCACAATGATTATTTCTCTTTTTTATGTATTGCAACATCATATGTAAGCATGTCAAATGCTTTTTCTGTTCCTTTTGAAGTGACTCTCTACAGAACTAAAATTAAATTAACTGTTTGAAAATTACTTATTTGAAAATTAAAAACTACTTAAATGATCCGTATTCACCCCCTCACTGTGAATTGTCCTTTTGGAACGCCAGATTTGAATGGTCTCAGATGTGACTATATGAGCGTTGCACATTTTACTTTTGCCATTTTCTTCTCCAACTTTACAAGGAGAATGTTGGTGGACAGCAATTTAAAGATTATGCCACAGATTTCCAATTGGACTTAAGTCTGGGCTTTGACTTGGCCATTCCAAAACAAAAACCTTCTTTTTTTCAAGCCATTCCTTTGTATTTGCCCTATGCTTTGGCTCACTGTCCTCTTTTGTCCTATTGGAACATATATTTTCATCTAAATGCAGCTTTCTGGCTGACTGGAACAGGTTATCCTCAACAGTTTGCTTATATTTGGCTTCATCCATGTTGCCTGTAATGGCAACAAGATTTCCAGTTCCTCCTGCTGAAAAGCAACACTAGAGAATGATGTCACCTTGTTTGGTCACAGGAATGGTGTTAACTGGGTGTTGTGCTGTATTTGGTTTCTGCCAAACATTATGCTTTGGCTTTAGCCCAACTTTAATCTCATCACAATATCTTTTTCCAAAAGCTCTCTGATTTTCTAACATGGCCTTACTCAGAGAGTGGCTTCCTTCTGGCCACTCTCTTACAGGGGCCAGATTTATGAAGAGCTAATATTATCTGCACAGGTTCTCCTATTTCAGGCAGTGAGCTCTGTAACCCCCTATGTGTTGTAGCTGGTCTCATGGACACTGACAGTTTCCCTTCCTGCCCAAGTGTTCAATTTGGCCTGATCTTGGTAGTGTCTGGGTTATGCCATATTTTTTCCACTTTATTATAATGGATTTAACAGTGCTAATAAGAAGGATCAAAGCTTTGCTGATGTTTTAATAACCCTTTCCATCTTTTTTCAACCTAACAACTTCATCTCGAAGCTTCATGGCAGTTCTTGGTCCTCCTTGGCCCTGGATTTTTCTATTTTAAATAATTCTGAGAACATCTAAATACTTTATTTCATTTTATTATCAAAAGAAGCAGAAAAAATCCAATTCTAATATAATTATATTTGATATTGCATTAGGGCAAAATGTGAAATAGTCACTGGGGGGTGAATACTTTCTGAAGGCACTGTATGTAGGTAATGCTGTTACTCTTGAAGTGAAATTTAATTACATTGCTTTCATGGAAACCTCTTTTCTAGATATGAGTTAGAGATACGAGTCTAGATATGATATGTTAGCCTGAAAGTGAGCATGATACGGATACTTGTTTAAGTGAGGGAAGGTAATCAGTTATTGAGATAAATTGAAATGAATTTTCTTTATGTTGCACTGACATAACAGACACAATAACATTAATGCAGGGATGCTCCATTACTTACTATATCTGTCAATTACTAATTACTATATCTGTCAATGTACATCTGTGGTGCCTTACTGATTTTACAATATACAATATTCATAAAATACAATGCAGAGTAAAGCTATTTGGTTAATTAGAATGCAGGGTTAATTCAGCTATTCAGGTATAAGGGAAAAATGGCTATCTTTAGGAGCCCAAAGTGTTGTCTCTTAGTTGTCTCTGAGCCAATTTATCTGACTCATTGTGAAGAGAAATTTCCATCAGTAACACAAACACACTCAGACACAGGGAGGGACGTTTAGCTCCTCACTCTTGCTGCTGCACTGATTAGAGCAAATGATTATGATTCAATCAGTGGGGTGGAAATTGACTCACACATAATTATAAAAATTCAGATATACTGTTGTATGTGTCTTCTCACACAACAGCTTCATTTAACCTTTGGCCTTGAAGATTACTCCAGTACTATAAAGTGTGGAAATTCACCTGCAAGCTTGCTGAGATTGACTCCAACAATATCTAGGTACAGGTATGTGTTTTTCCCTACCCATCTTCATTCCCTAGCAGTTGTGTCACAAATTACTGTCACAGGTGAACACTGACTGACAGGAAGCATTAATGTTTCGTTTGGCACAAAAACTCACTGAACAACATACCCTTCTCCTCTTCCTTGGTGTTTATAGCCATTAAGAGTCATCACTGAGCATAATATTCTGAAATTGAGCTCAGAAAATTAACTCTGTACTATTTGACTTACACAACTCAGTACAGCACAGTCCAAGTGCCCTTCACTCAGCTACTCAGTCAGTCAGCGAGCACAGCATGACCACTGACCCAGCATGCTGCTCCTCCCTTTGTTTCTCTTTTTCAGGGTCTGCCTGCTGGTACTGGAGGATACGTGATAGAGGTTAACTCTGTATGTGCTGGTTTTGTAAAGCCAGGGATCACGAGTTTTTCAAATATGGACCACTATTGCCACCTGGGGGATAAAAAGTGAATTATTAACTTGCCATGCACTCTTTTCCTGGCTCTGAGCAGTGGACTCCAAGAGTCGTAGTCAGTGACCGTGACTATGTTGTTATGACCACTTATCTGTAAAATCATCCATCTTCTCCTTATAAATCCCTGGTTCTTATATTTGTCTGAATTTGTCTGATTTGTCTGAACTAGCAATTTTCACTGTAGATGCTAAAAAACTTTAACATAGATTTTAGAGGGATTGCAGTTTCTCAGGTAAACTGACCTTCAAACTCTTTAAGGTTATTTGAGTAGTTAAGGGTTCTTTGCTTCCTAAATGGGGAAACAGTCATAGGGTTCAGTCTACATGGAACCTTTAAGGCTTCCCCTAGAGGAAAACCCAAAGAACACTTAAGGGTTATAGAGATACAGTAACTAAGAGTGTACCTATATCTTTCTGGTAGCATGTAGTTGGCAAAATAGTTTCTCAGTAGTTTTTTTCACCTAGATGTTCACCTACATAACATATTCAGCTCTGTTTATTATTTCTAATTTCAATTCAGTGTGGTTCTGAGAGACACCAACACCTACACCAACACTTTCAAGCATAACTTAATCAAAACTGTCCATTTTTAATAGCTATTTCAAAGCGTTTTATATTCACACAGCACTCGATATCTCAGTGTGAGAGTGCATTTTCTTCAGCCTGAAACACTTGAGGTGCTATTAAGGCCAATTTACGCTTCTGTGTTAACATGTATTTGCCTCTTTACACTGCGAAGCAGAGAGAAGTATCATGGGAAAAGGGGGGCATGAGCACACAGAGACGTGCTAGTGCGCAGTCTTTCCACGAGATACGCTTTGTTTTATGTGTCGGGTGAATGATAATTGGTTGGCTGGTGTCGATTTATAGGCCATGGTCAAGTAACTGTATAACGTAAAATGCGCATCGTTGTGATCCGGAGCTATCAGGCCCAGCGCGCACACTATATATATTAACTACAGTCCCCTCTGAAATAAGGCCAATTCATTTGTTTTTACTACACACTGAAGACATTTGGGTTTGAGATCAAAAGATGAATATGAGAGGATAGATCAAAATTTTTAGGTGAGCGAAAGTATTGGAACAATCTTAAAGTAAATTAAAATAAATAATACTAAATATCTGATGAACATCAATATCAATAACTGCATCAGGCTGGCGAACCACTGACATCACCTGCTGCATAACCAACTGTTGCATTCTTCTTTTGTGATGCTTTCCCAGGCTTGTACCACAGCTTTTTCAGTTGTTGTTTGCTGGTTGGTGATTGACATGGCCAGTCTAAAACCTTCCACTTTGCCCCCCTGAGGAAGTCCTTTGCTGTGTCGGCATTGCGATCTTGGTCATTGTGTTGTAGCATGATGAAGTTCCTTGCGATTAGACTTCTGAAGTAATTCTGCTGCTACCATCATGAGTTACAGCATCAGTAAAAATTAGTGAGCCCACTCCAGAAGCAGCCATGCAAGTCCAAGCCATGACACTACTTCCAATGTGCTTGACCAATGAGCTTGTAGGTTTTGGATCATGAGTAGATCCTTTCTTTCTCCACACTTTGCCCTTTCCTTCACTTTGATAGAGGTTAATCTTGGTTCCAGAACTTTTCTGGATCATCTCTGTATTTCTTTGTGAATTCATATCAGACCTTCAGATTCTTACTGCTGATGAGAGGTTTGCATCTTGTAATATGGCCTCTATATTTCTGCTCTTGAAGTTTTCTTCAAATGGTGGATTGTGATACCTTTCCCCCCTGCCCTGTGGAGGTTGTTGGTGATGTCACTGACTGTTGTTTTTGAGTTTGTCTTCACAGTTGTCGCACACCTGTTCATTATCTGGTTGTTGATACACCAGTGGTTTCTTTCTTTTTCAAGACATTCCAAGTTGTTGTACTGGCTATGCCCAATGCTTGTGCAATGGATCTGATCAATTTTCCCTTTTTTCTCAGCTTCCAAATGGCTTTTCTCCCATACACAGTTCTCTCATCTTCATGTTGGTTTATCCTTTTTGTTTTTAACAACAGTTGCAGTCTTCACAGATAAAACCCAGGGCTGGTTCAGTCACATGTTCCAATATTTTTGATCATTTGAAAAATGGGTCAGTTTAAACAAAAGGTGCCATCTTCTAAGTTGTTTAACGTATCTAGATATAAATAACAGGAAATGAAAGTTGAAATTCTGATCTATCGTCTCATATTCATCATTTGATCTCAAACACAAATGACAGCTCTTGGTCACAAAGTACTGGTGAGAAGCCATGGTAGTTGTCATATGCCACGTGTGCTCAGGCCAAAGATCACAGAACCTTACCAGCTGGAAAATGTCTAACTTTACCCATTTCTCATTGCCCATGGTCCCATTTAACCAGTGATTTCATAAAAAAAATCTACCTCCTTCAAGAAACATGAGCACAATCCTAGTACCCAATGAAATCTCTAAAATCTCTTTGCGTGATTAACCTCCCAGCATTGGTGCTCATGGAAAAAAAAATAGAGGTTGGATGATAGTTGTTGGTCTGAATTCTCTCTCTCTCTCTCTCTCTCTCTCTCTCTCTCTCTCTTTTTGCCATTGACAGGCTCTGGGATGCCTAAGAGGCCAGACTTGTTTGTCTAAGCAGAAATTTTATTAACAGCTTTTGGAATATGGTGAGAGCAAATCTGTTATCACTGTTATGAATAATTACAGAGCCCGTGTTTAACTACTAATCTGTAAGTAGTAGCTTCATTGAGGTGTGCCAGTAGAGACGAATCAATAGCTCAAAATGTCATTTTGGAGTAGGACCCTTAAGAATGACATTGGAGGTCTTTGGCAAGATTTCAAAACTCTGCATATACTAAATGTCAGTATTTTGTTACTGAATGCTTTTATAATGAATATAGTGAATGGCTTCTGCTGCTTGCCTGTTTTGCTCTCTTTGCTATACATATGATTTCATCTTGTACCTTCAACACCTATCTACCTACTCTGCTTCTCTCTGCTTCTGTCTGTCTGTCTGTCTGTCTGTCTCTCTCTCTCTCTCTCTCTCTCTCTCTCTCTTTCTGGCTCTGTCTTTCTCTTTTCTCTTTTTTTTCTCTGGGATAACAGCTGTGGGACAGATGTGGAGACAGTTGTTTTCAGGACCAAGTTTGGCATTCCTTGCTGCTCAAAGCACCCTGCCCCATCAGCCAAGAAGCCTTTAGTTCTGAGTCATGCTAGCTCTTAGCAACTTATCAAATAGTGCATTACACATTGTTGATTTAAACTTGCACAGTATCAGTCATTGAGATGATATCATTTGAGGATGTTTGGGATAGGGTTTTGGGAGTCATTTGCTTGGTGACTCAGGTTTCTGGGAGACAAAAAGCTGAACTGGGTGACACGGTGCATGGCCATGATCTCTTGGCATGTGCAATCCACTAGCCTTGCATGCTAGTCTTGCTTGCAGGGGTGCTGCTACCTGCAGTAAGAAATCACTGAATATGTACAGCAGACAGTCTGCAAGTCATCAGTCATTGAGAAAAGTTTTTAATTCAAGGAGAAATTACATTCAAAAAGTTTTAAGAATAGTAGTATGACTTCTTGTATCTGTGTCCATGTGTTCTCTCTCACCTGTACTAGGACCTTGTGTGTATGACAATTGCAGAACATACTTATATTTCCTCTAAGAAAAAAAATTATCCTCATTGATTGATAATATTAGAACTTTGATATTAACATTTTCTCTCAAAAAAAAAATGTGCGACACAATTTTAAGCACCTCCAAAAAGTATTTAAAATTAAGGCTAACAAGTTAACATACTTGAAAAAAAAATCCATATTTAAAACATTGTTCTCAGTCTCCAGGAACTCCAACTGGAAAGAGAGCATTGCGCAAGTCAGGTAATGGATATAACAGATTCCAGGCATTGTCATGTTTCATAATCAACTATTAGAAGTCAGTAGATGTAAAACTTGGTGGTGGATCATTGTTATTTTTCTAGAGGTTTTGTGCCTAGTGATCCAAATGCTCTTAGGCAGATTGATGGTATTGTAGATTTCCCTAAATACCGGGTGATTTTTACAACCCCTGGCAAAAATTATGGAATCTCCACACTTAGAGGATGTTCACCCAGCCTTTTTACTTTATAGCAAACAAACAAATCACAGATATGACACAAAAAAGGT